>VZQC01007982.1:6739628-6955737 GCA_009823505.1 Rhizomys pruinosus
TTTTTTTTTGGTCTTTTCTTCTCCTTGTAGCCCCAGCTGTCCTGGAATTCGCTCTGTAGACCAGGCTGGCATTGAACTCACAAAGATCCACCTGCCTCTGCCTCCCAAGTGCTAGGATTAAAGGTGTGCGCCACCATACCCGGCTAACAATGCCTAAGTTTTAACTTGCACTCTGTTCTCAGTAGCTGGATGAAATCTCGTGCTGCCCTATTCCCCATCCTGTGTGGGACATGAGTCCCACCTCACCCACTGTATCCACTCTGTAGATGCTACCCTCCTGCTAGTCATTCCTCAGCTCTATTTGTTATCAGACACTCTGGCATCCTAGTCAGCACTTGTGTTCAAGTAACTTATACTCAGTGATGACCCCAAAGCATAAGAAGTAGTGATGCAAAACTGGGACCCGGGCTCCTGGAAGAACAGGCTTATTTTGGTCCTAAGTGCAAAAACTGCAGCACATGAAACAGAAGCAATATATCCAGAGTTCAGTACTCTCACGGTTGTAGAACACCACTGGGGGACTTTGGACATATCCTGCATGGATAAGGGGGACTATTATAGATTGATTTTATTATTTTTTAAAGTGTGTGTATGTGTGTGTGTGTGTGTGTGTGTGTGTGTTTGAGACAGGGTCTCTCTTTAGTCCCAGCTGGCCTGGAGCTTACTCTGTAGACCAGGCTGGCCTCGAACTCACAGAGATTCGCCTGCCTCTGCCTCCCAAGTGCTGAGATTAAAGGCATGTGCCACCACGCCCAGAAAAGTTTTTTTTTTTTAATTGAAGAACTCTGGGGCTCTGTTCCTAGAAATTGAGAATGGAAATCAGATGTTAACTTTGTTTCATTGTTTTTCTCAAACAGAATACGGATTCATTCTCCCTTGTGCTGTCCTCCTGGGGGAGACAGAAAGCAGCCTCCTTGTCGTTACCTGTAGCCTGGGCACTGAAATAAGCACTTTCACACTCAGAATAGTGCAGAGGCCTCACAGCTATCCATGGGGTAGATACTTCCTCCTTGAGCAGGTGGTGTAACTTGCTCAAGATTCGTCAGGGACAGTGGATTCGGACTCAGTTCCACATGGCTCCAAACTCTGTCCAACCCTCCCTGCATTCTTTGTACCTGCATATGGTGGAGGAGATCAGAATCCTTTTCTCTACCCCGAGCCAGAGAACAGGAGGACGTGTATGTGACTGTCTCCTCTTCAGACATGGGTGTTTGGTGGTGTGCATTCCCGGGGACACAGGTTTTCAAATACATCAATTACTACTGCAAATTCCAGAGGTGGCTGTGGGAATAAAGGGATCAGGGAAGAGTCCAAGTGGCTGGTGCCCAAGGCCTCCTTTCCCTGTTTAAGCAGGCCTTATTCTTCTTGTTTGCTAAATTGGCTAGCCTGGGCTATACAGTGAGATTCCCCTCCCCCCACAACAAACGAACAACTACAAAACGAGAAAAAGTGAAAAAGAATACAAGGGTGGCTGGAGAAATAGCCTAGCGGTTAAGAGCATTGACTGCTCTTGCAGAGGACCCAGGTTCGATCCCCAGCACCCACATGGTGGCTGAGAACCGTCTGTAACTCCAGTTCCAGGAGAACTCCAGTTCCAGGGGAATCTGAGACCCTCTTCTGACCTCCGCGGCATTGCACAACATGGCTCAGGGGAAGCTGTTCCAGTCACATGAAGATGAATTGGCTGGCATCAAAAGGCTGCTAGGTGTCTAGCTTCCTGCATCAGGCTGGGATATGAGTTCAACTGAGGCTAATGGGGAGGCTGGGCTTGTGGCAGATGGCCCGCCCCACGTGCAGCCCACATCTCTGAAGGGCTGGCATGCAGGAGGAGGGCCTGCCTCCATGGGAAGTAGAAGCCAGAAAGGCAGAGTCGTGAGTGGGGTTAGGAATGCCCCCGGGTTTGAACAAATAAAGAAGGCCAGGGTCTGGACAGCAGGACGCATCCAGAAGTCAGAGAGATCAGAAGGCAGCAGGGTAGCAGATTCATGACATCAGATTCAGCAGAACATGGTTGCTATCCCAGTGGGGGCTGCCCCTGGGCCTGGCAGGTGTTTGAATCCAAATGACGCTGATCCAGTGGTTTGAAGTGCAATGCAGGGCACTGAGACAACTGGTAGTGGAGGGCGAATGTGTGTGAGTGTGTTCGTGGGGTTGTATACAGAAAGCACGTGTAAATACCATCAGGTGCCTGGGCTTCCCAGAGATCTGTCCCAAGCTCCTCTAAGGGTGTCATGCTTCTCAGCCACCCCTGGCCTTTCTGCCAGTCTTTGGTGCCCACTGCAGCCGTTCTTTTAAACACAGCAATTCCAGGTTCAGCAGAGTGACACCACTTTTGCACCTAGGCCACCAGCAGCACAAGTAAGCAGTAGAAGGGGCAGAGAAGACTTCTCAGGTTGATAAAATATCAGTAATGAGTCACAGAGGAGCACAAACAAAAAACTAAACTTAAAAAAACAACCCCCGGGGGCTGGAGAGATGGCCTAGCATTTAAGAGCACAGACTGCTTTTGCAGAGGACCCGGGTTCGATCCCCAGCACCCACATGGTGGCTGAGAACCATCTTTGACTCCAGTTCCAGGGGAATCCGACACCCTCTTCTGACCTCCTCGGCGTTGCACGACACGGGTGCACAAACCTACATGCAGACAGTACATTCATACATGTAAAAAATAAATAAAATTTAAAAAAATTAAAAAAAAAAAAACCCAACCCAGAACCAAGCTCTGCCCAGCAGAGGAAAGTATTCACCAGATGCTCACAAGATTATAAACAACTGGGGTGGGGGCCTGAATGCTCCGTAGCCTGAATCCCCGGTCTCTAGAGACGGGCTACACGGGAAGACCTTAACGAAAAAAGGTGTGTGAATGTTAAGCCAAAGGGATTGTAGGGCCCAATCATTTCCCAAGACACAAAGGCCATCTCTAGTGTTCCTGATGTGGTCATTTGGCTAAAAGTTCCAGGGACAGGAATGTAAAGACCACAGGCAGCAATCTATTTTGTGTTTTCCCTTATTCACAGTGGGAACGCCTTCTGGCACTTTGACTCTTTGGGCCACAGAAACCAGACATCACCCCCACCCCAAGTCTTTTCATTCTCTGGGGGCCTCTAGTTCTAGATCTTTGGCATCCAGCTATCCACCTCTGAAAGACCGCCATGCCCAGAATCTGATATGCTAGACATCATGATTTATTAATTCAATGGAAGATTTTGGTAGAGGTCCCAGGAGTCAAGAGCTCAAGTTTTGGAATCACACGCTCCTGAATGAAATCTTGGTTCTATGGCTTAGTAGCTGTCCTAATGGAATTTTTTTTTTTTTTTTTTGGTCTTTTCAAGACAGGGTCTCCCTATAGCCCCAGCTGGCCTGGAACTCGCTCTGTAGACCAGGCTGGCCTTGAACTCACAAAGATCTGCCTGCCTCTGCCTCCCGAGTTCTAGGATTAAAGGTGTGAGCCACCGCGCCTGGCTGGCTTAATAGCTGTGTAACCTCAGGTAAGTTACTTAACATTTCTGAATTTCAGTTTGCACCTTTGTAAAACACAGGTAAAAACAATAATAGCTCCCTATAGAAGATTGACAGCTCGTGGACACAGCATCCCAGGGAGCCCGACATATGGCAAATGCTTGGAATTTTGGCAGCTACTTTTGACTGACAGATGACTCACATTGAACCTCTACTTAACTATCAGCCAAGGGCTTTTTGCAGTACTTGCTTACATTTATCCTCATTAAGTTCCATTCATCACTTTCAGCTCATCATTTTATCCAACCACACTGACTGAATCACTGTACATTAGCTGGCCCACCAGCTCAGTCTGTCAGTCCCTTCACGTGCCTTTCCCGATTCCATCAGATTCCAATACACTCCCCGGATCCTTAAGTGCAGCTGTGTGCCAGAGCTGCGGGTCACCATCATGGGGCCTGCTGGCTCCTCTGCCTAGCAGCTGTGAAGGCTCCAAGGAAAGACTGAACTTATACTCAATGACTTCTTTTCAAAAGCCTAGGAAATTAGTTCTCTCCTTTGACTAAATGAGTTTTGGGCATTAGACTCAGGTCATCAGGCTTGGCAAGTGCTTTTACCCAATCAGCCATCTCAGTGGCCCTGCATAAGAAGCTTTGTTTTGTTTTGTTTTAAAAGTATTATTGTAGAATATAGTAAACATTTACTTTTCTTTCTTTCTTTCTTTCTTTCTTTCTTTCTTTCTTTTTCTTTCTTTGTTTTGTTTTAAAAGTATTATCGTAGAATACAGTAAACATTTACCTTTCTCTTTCTTTCTTTTTTTCTTTTGTTTTGTTTTAAAAGTATTATTGTAGAATATAGTAAATATTTACCTTCCCTCCCTTCCTCCCTCCCTTCCTTCCCTCCCTCCCTCCTCCCTCCTTCCTTCCTGGAAATTAGAAAACTCTCCAGAAAGGTTGTAATAAAAAGTGGCCAAGGGCTGGCGAGATGGCTCAGCTGTTAAAAGCACTGGCTGCTCTTGTAGAGGACCTGGGTTTGATGCCCAGCACCCACATGGCAGCTAACAACCATCTGTAACTCCAGTTCCAGGACCTGTGACACTCTCTTCTGACCTCTGTGAGCATCACATGACACAGGTGCACTTACATATATGTAGGCATAAAACTCATACAGATAAAATAAAAATAAATAAGCCCCTAAAAAACAAAGTGGCTGACCTAAACTTTGGGCACTTAATAATGTGAATTTTGTTTCAGTCAAAATGCCAGAGACGGACAACTGCATGGTTTTCTGTTTTTCCACATACTCTATGCCTTTTCTCAACTGCAACAGAAATTTCTGAAGGGCAGGAGCCTTTCCTGCCACTCCATAGCTCTTCTTAGGGAAGGAATTCTGCTGTGAGAAAGCAGTTTTCCTATAACACTTAGTATGTGTGGCCTCTAAGTTATTACTGTAAATTAATTTAATATTAAAGTAACCATTCAAGCTTGGCATGGTGGTATATACATTTAGTCTTAGCACTTTTGAGGTGGAGAGTTCCAGGCCAGCCTGGTCAACATAGTAAGTTCCAGGCCAAGCAGGGCTACATAGTGAGACACTGTGTCAAACACCTACACACAAAAAGTAATCAGTAATTATCGAAACTGAGCCTTGTGGCACAGTAATATATGTAAAGGACTAGAGGAAGGGACTGAGGCTGTGGCTCGGTTAGTGGGAGGCTTGCCTTCAGAGGCACAAAGTTCTGGGATAAATGCCCAGCACTGCACAAACCAGGTGTGATTGCACGTGCTTATAATCCTATAATTAGGGAAGTAGAGGCAGGAGAATTAGAAGTTCAAGGTTATCCTCAAGCATAGCAAGTTTGAGGCCAGTCTGGGCTACATGAGACCTTGTCTTAAAACGTTCAAAATAAAATATAAAATACCTAGGGCTATATCTCAGTGATAGAGTGCTTGCCTGGCACGTACACATTGAAGACTGGATTTAAAAAAAAAGAGGTAATGTTTTGTATGTACTTATTTTTTTTAAATTTTTTTACTTTTTGGTCTTTTTGAGACAGGGTTTCCCTGTAGCTGTCCTGGAACTCACTCTGTAGACCAGGCTGGCCTTGAACTCATGCCTGCCCCTGCCTCCCAAGTGCTAGGATTAAAGGCGTGTGCCACCACACCAGGTTCCTATGTACTTATAATGGTTAATTTTATGTACCAACTTGAATGGGCCAGGAGGTACCCAGATGAACCTGTTACTGTGTCTGAGGGGCTCTGGAAGAATCTATGGACTCCACCATGCAGATGGGCCTCCCCAGTGCAGACTCCTCATCCAGTCCACCGAGGTCCTGAGTAGAACAGCAGGTGGAGGAAACTGGACTTTGCTCTCCCTTGACCCCACTTTTTTTTTCCAACTCTGTCGCTTGGCCTGGGGCATCTCGTCTCTGCTCTTGGATGAGGATTTACACCATCAGCTCCCTGGTTCTCTGGCCTTTGGACTCATACCACTCTTCTCCTGATGTAGAAGCAGGTCATGGGACGCCTCAACAGCATGACGGAGGCAGTCAGGTCCTTGTACTAAGTCCTTCTATATCTACATCTGGATCTATATCTCGAGCTGCTCTGCCTTCCTTAGGACTGGTTCTATTTTCTACTTACTGAACCCTGACTCAAGAGGGCCAGAGAGAAGCTTTGAGTGAGCAGAAATGATGTAGTCATCTCAGGATACTCCACCATCCTAAATTGTACACGGAAGATATATTACTAAGAAAGCCAGGTGAATAATATAAAGGACAGAAGCCACAGTCCCAGCTGGCATGGTGACACACGCCTTTACTCCCAGCATCTGGGAGACAGAGGCAGGTAGATCTCTGTGAGATCAAGACCAGCCTGGTCTACATAGTGAGTTCCAAGCCAGCTGTGGCTACAAGGAGACCCTGTCTCAAAAACCAGAGCCAGACTTTCCCCATTCACATGTCTTCCTTTACATTGAGACCACGCTATTTATACCCACAAAGAAGCACAGCAATCAAGAACCGAAACTAGAGGGCTAATGCTGGGGTGGCACTGGGGCATACACAAGCCAGGAAACACTACAAGTCCTGGGGGGGCTAAGTCTTAGAGGATCGAATACATGGCTACTGAAGGGTTATGGCTGGTATGTGCCATTTGAAATGAGAACATCAAGTAGGCTCAGAGGGAAGGGACTCTTGGCTGAGGTCTTTGGGAACACCAGAGTATAATTGAGTAGGATTTTAAAAGTTGAAGAACTTGAAATTTATTTATTTATTTATTTATTTATTTATTTATTTATTTATTTATGGTATTTTTGAGACAGGGTTTCCCTTTAGTATCAGCTGGCCTGGAGCTCACTCTGTAGACCAGGCTGGTCTTAAACTCACAGAGACCTGCCTGCCTCTGCCTCCCGAGTGCTAGGATTATGTCACCATGCCTGGCTTAAAAACGGTTCTCAGCTGCCATGTGGGTGCTGGGAATCGAACCTGGGTCCTCTGCAAGAGCAGTCAGTACTTTTTTTTTTTGAGCAGTCAGAACTCTTAACTGCTGAGCCATCTCTCCAGCCCTGGAACTTGAACTTTCTAAGATGATTAAGTTGCTCAAGTCATGGCCAGGGATGCTCAAACACAAATTGGGTTAGAACAGGACATGTGGATGATTTGGGGGCTCCTGAGGAGTCGCAGCCTAGCTTTTCCTCGTGAGCCATGGTTCACATTGGTGGGGAGGGGTACAGATAGAGATGGAGGATGAGTGTTTGCTCTGAAGTTATCTGGCTTACAAAGGGCTATTTCCCAGTCCTTTACCTTATTGGTGTTTTTTATTTTTTTGGTCTTTTCGAGACAGGGTCTCCCTGTAGCCCCAGCTGTCCTGGAACTCACTCTGTAGACCAGGCTGGCCTTGAACTCACAAAGATCTGTCTGCCTCTGCCTCCCAAGTGCTAGGATTGAAGGTGTGCACCACCATGCCCAGCTGGCTTTTTTTTTTTTTTTAAATCTGAGCTAAGATCAGCTAAACAGCATATTTGGACTAAACTGCTACCTGTAACCCAACTGCTAAATATCATCACTGGCCAAAGCCACTTAGACAGATGACCAACTGATGAGGTAGTCCTCTCACTCCACTGCCAGAAGCAGCAACAGCTGATCATTCATGGAGGTTCAAGTTAACAGCATCCTCCTCAAACTGGCCTTTCCCATAGTCTCTTCCTCCAGGTTGACTTTCTTGGCTATGCACAGGGGGCAGGCCTTGGACAGCTGTTGCCTAGCAACATCTCTACAGTGTAATGGGGTGCTGGGATCACCTGGAGGATATCAGCTGCAGGCAGCCCTTGGAGAAATGGACTTTAGGATAAGATGCACTGTTGGCTTTGGGGTTGCCTGTAGAGAAATATGAAGATTAAGCCCTTTAATGAATAGTTACCTCACTTTAGAATGTTAATGTCAAGAATATATAGACTACTCAAAAAACAAACAAAAGATGGAGTAAAGAGCTGAACAGAGACTTCACCAATGAGGAAGTAAAGATGGCTGAGAAACATCTTAAAAAGTGTTCAACATCATTAATAATTAAGGAAATGCAAATTAAAACCACTCTCAGATATCATCTCATTCCAATACGACTGGCTAAGAACAAGAACACAAAAGACACCAAATGCTGCAGAGGTTGTGGGGAAAGGGGAACACTCATCCACTGCTGGTGGGAATGTAAACTTGTACAACCACGGTGGAAAGCAGTGTAGAGAACCCTTAAAGGACTCAAAATGAGCCTACCACCTAACCCAGCCATACCACTCCTGGGCATATACCCAGAAGACTTATCCTACCATAAAGACACATGCACATCCATGTTTATTGCAGCTCTCTTCACAATAGTGAAGAGCTGGAACCAAACCAAATGCCCCTCAACTTATGAGTGGATGACAAGAATGTGGTACATCTACACAATGGAGTACTACTCAGCGGTAAAGAAAGATGACATCATGAACTTTGCAGGTAAATGGATGGAACTCAAGCCATTATGCTAAATGAAGTAACACAGTTCCAGAAAATCAAGCAGCGAATGGTTTCTCTCATTTGTGGATGCTAACACCAAATTCCCAGATGAAAGGCAAGCTGAACAACATTATTGTTATATTTCTTTTTATCTGAAAGCAACTATGTTGTTATAATGTAAATCTTTTTTTTTTTTTTTTTTTTTTTGGTTTTTTCGAGACAGGGTCTCCCTGTAGCCCCAGCTGTCCTGGAATTCACTCTGTAGACCAGGCTGGCCTTGAACTCACAAAGATCCACCTGCCTCTGCCTCCCAAGTGCTAGGATTAAAGGCATGTGCCACCACGCCCAGTTATATAATGTAAATCTCTTAACAGGCTCTAGAATCGATCCACCGCTTACTATCAGACTCTGTAATTACTGTATATGAGTGGAAAGTTTGTATGCATATTTTAGAGTAATAAAAAATTAAAGGAGGAAAATGTGAATTCCTAACCTTAAAAATAAGACTGAGAGAAAGATGTAGGACAGTTATGGCAGAGTGCATGATCTGGGGTGGGGTGAGGGGAAGGGAAAGGGGAATATGTCTAAACTGAACTGAGAAATGATGTCTGAAATACACAAAACATCAATAAAAGTATATAAAAAAGAATGTTACCTTTGAATCCCAGTGTCTCTAGACCTCTTCATCCTCTTCGCCTTCTCTAGGATAGTTTCTAGAGTCCCTCCTGCAGTGTAGACTTCACTCCCTCCTCCTCCCCATCCTCCAATTTTCACCTGCTGCTCCTATGAGGTTTGGATTCCACAATTTGAAGGAGAAATGTGCAGAAGAAGTTTGTATACTTCCCTTTTTCTTTTCTTTTTTGAGACAGGGTTTCCCTGTAGCCCCAGCTGTCCTGGAACTTGCTGTATAGACTAGGTTGGCCTGGAACTCACAGAGATACTCCTGCCTCTGCCTCCCAAGTGCTGGGATTAAAGGCATGCACCACCGTGTCTGGGTGTACACTTTTCTTAAGAAAGGTTATCTTTAACGCATACACAAGAAACCCATTCTACTCGTTTTTTTCCTTCCACAAAAGAAGGAGAAATGTCAGAATGACTGCCTCACAAGGTGGCTTTTGTATGCTGCCTCAATGTCTGTGTTACCCACATCTCCAGAGACAAAAACACTCTGCTCACAGTTTGGGGATTCTCTCCTTTTTGGAGAAGCTTGGGGCTAGGGCTACTTATAGGCAAAAAAAAAAAAATCTAAGGCAAAACAGCAAAAACTGGTCAGTGAAGTTCATCCCACAGAAATGAAGCTATTCATTTGTGATCAAGCACAGCCATCAAGGGATGACCTAATTCTTTTTTTGAACTTTCAAAAAAGTTCTGCTGTTCAGCATTGAGGCATAAGGTGGGCCTAACTTCATTCTTCCTCAAATCACAGAGACAGATACCCATAATCCTTAGCCATAACTCCTTGGATTGATAGCACCATGAAGCTATATACTTCTTTAGGAATGCTTTGTTTGGGAGAATAAACAAGAGCACAGGCTGTGAAATCGAATACGTGCAGTTTTGCCACCTTCTACTGTACGATTTGGAGTAAGTTTCTTAACTCTGCAAGCCTCTTTCTTCATGTGTAGACTGGAGACATCAATACCCATTTTGTAGAGATCTCGGGAGTTCTGCATTAAATAATAATGCAGGACCTCTGGTATAATGCCAATTCTTAGTAAGATTCACTCAGCTGTTCCCTGTTCTTCTGTTAACTGGTACCCACCTCTGCTTTGCAGTCTTCCTCATCAAACACCCCAGGCAAAGACCAGGGCCCTAGTAGAACCAAATGATATTGAAATAGGCTTGCTATTCACCTTGTTCCTGTCCTGCCAGGTTTTTGTTTTGTTTTGTTTTGTTTTGTTTTGTTGGTGGTAGGCCTAAGTATTTGCCTTGAAGTTTGCCAATGCCACAGAAAGTGAACAGAGAGGGTAGGCAGAGGGTCAAAGAGATTATGTAGTGATCTGGAGTTGGGGAAGAAGAAACAGAAATGTCTGGTTTTGCTTTAGAGGGGTAGAATAAAGAAGCCAGACAGCAGCGGAGCACAGTACAGCTCTGTCAGCAAACGCTGGTTGGGTATCTTCTTCATTTTGGCTCAGCTGTATTAGGAGAAACCCAACAGACAGGAGACTTACTTCCTGCCTTCGTGTGAGTAAATTCGAACGAACGTGTAAAACACTGAAAAAGATCAACTTATCTTCTTATAGGTATCAATCATACAGGTCTGAATATGCTTCAAATTGAATGAACAGTTGGCTGTGTTTGATCAAGCAAGACTTCCTGAAAGAGGCAAGTTTTGAGCACTTTGAAGGAGCCAAGGGTCAAGGGAAGAAGGGGAAGAATCAAAGGTCTGAAACAGCAGGTGCAAAGCTAGTGGCCAGGAGCTTTTCCTGTGGGCAAGAAAAGGCCCTCCCCAATTTCCTGTCGTCTGGAGCCCTTCTTTGCTGGCCCAGAAGGACCTGAGTGAAGGGCTGGGTCATAAGTGGTCTAACCTCACTGGACCGGAGTACTCCGAAGAATGGGTAGAGGAAGGCAGGCACGAGGGCTGCAGCTCCAAGAGGCACAGCTTCGGACACCCAGTATACAGCTGTCACGATCAGCACATAAGCACATGCAGCCTCCTGAAGAGTAGAAAGAAGTGGTTAGTCACAGCCATGGAGACTCAGAATAAAACTAAGGGCCAAAGCAATAGGTGCTTGGGCCCCACATGGATGCTAAGATACAGTCCTGGGAGGCGTGGTGCCGGAACCGATAGACAAACAAAGCACCCATCGGTGTGTGGGTGAAGTTAAAGCTGCTCCTTGGAAGGACCCAGGCTTTGCACATGGTCTATACCTGTAGCAACGTGGCCTCTGGACCATGATAAAATTCCAAGCTCTCACAGGGCTTGAAGTTGGGCGGAGTGACTACTGCCTTTAACTGCAGTGCCCAGGGCCACATTCATGAACTATGAAGGTGGAGTTCAAGCTTTAACTGGGGCTATGATACAACATATTAGGGTCAAGTTGATCGGATACCAGAAGTTCTTGGGGTAGGTAAAGATAGATTAAAATATATGTTATTGGTTATAACCAAAATATATGTTATTGGTTTTGTATATATAAATATATATATGGTCTGGAGTTAGCCATCCTAACTTTAGCCAAGGTCGACAAAGTATGAAAATATGGGGCATTTGGAGTGCACCCCGTGAAAGGAAGAGGTTTCATAAGAAGTGAGGTTTAGAAATAATCTGCACTGTGTCTTCCAACCTGTGATCTCATAGCCTTGGGGTAGGGGCTATATCTCAGGACGAGTCTAGGTAGAGCAGCAAGGCTTTGATTGGGACTCCCATCTCCAGCCTCAGTCCCAGCAGAGGAGCCCTGCTTTCAATTGATTTACATACTTGAAATATGGGTACACTTCACTATCTTAAAAATTAATAAATGGGGCTGGAATGATGGCCTAGCGGTTAAGAGCGCCGACCGCTCTTGCAGAGGACCCGGGTTCGATCCCCAGCACCCACATGGCGGCCGAGAGCCGTCTGAAACGCCAATTCCAGGAGAACTCCAGTTCCAGGGGAGTCTGACGCCCTCTTCTGACCTCCGCGGCATTGCACGTCACGGGTGCACAGACTTGCATGCAAACAATACATTCATACACATACGGAAATAAAATAAAATAAAAAAAAATATTTGAAAAAAAAATTAATAAATGAAGTTACTTTCCCCAAACAATTTGACTCAGTAGTATTTTTTTTTTTTTTTAATAGTCATGTTATGTTTCCAGGTTGGTCTCAAACTCATGGGCTCAAGTGATCTTCCTGCCTCTGGAATGGCTGGGACTAGAGGCCTATATTACCACTCCAGGCTTAGAAGACATTAATCCAATGAATTCTTAGGCAATAACTGCTATTTCCTTTTCAATCCTCAGCCTCAGATTGTATCATTGACTTGCACTGAGTGTGTAAGCCCTTCCCTGAGGGCCTCTGAACACTTAAAAGGAGCTGAATGGAGGGAGACTGATAGGGGACTGCAGAGGGACAGGCAATCTCCAGAACAACAGTTGCATTCTGGACAAGGAAGAACACACTCAGTGCTCCTTGGCCTTGGCCCTGATGACACAGAGGATGGGATTAGTCTTTGTTTTGGGGTCTTGCTGTGTGGTGCATGACATCTTTTGACTCTTTCCTCTTAGCTGTCAGTAGCATCTCCCAAGTTGTGATAACCCAAGTTAGTGCTGGGAGTCTTTGAGGATGCACTCCCTGCCTGACGTCATGGAAACATCTTCCCACAGGGGAACAGAGAGCCATTTATCTGGAAGGAGAGGTCTGGAAACTCACCAACACTTTCCTCAGCTCACCAGGAATCAAGTTGTGCAACCACAGGATAGAGAGGGTAAAGAATAATAAATATTTTTATCAAAACCCCTTCATAACATTGGCTTCTAGCAATGCTGATTGGCCAGATGGTGCCGAGAAGCAGCCTTAGGGAAGGCTACAGGTTACTCTTGGGGAGAGGAGGCACTGTCCAAGAACTTAATAATGCTAATATGCCAAGGTATGGGACATAGAGGGCCAGTGTACAGAAAATTCAAGTCAGCTGGGACTTTATTTATTTAACTTTTTGGCCTTTTTTGAAATAGGGTCTTCTTGCAGCCTCAGTTGGCCTGGAACCCACTATGTAGACCAGGCTGGCCTTGAACTCACAGAGATCTGCCTGCTTCTGCCTCCTGAGTGCTGGGATTAAAGGCATGCACCATTATGCCTGGCAGGACTTCTTAATTTTATTATACCTCTAAACCATCAAGGCTTAGAGCTGACCTGGTGCCTGTCTGAAACTTTTGGAACTGCTGATAATGCAGTAGAGTTGATACCTTTAGGAAAAGATTCCCATTTAGAGAAACGCCCTCTTTGTTGTACATAAAGCCCCCCCCCCCAAGGATTCAATGCTTTAACTTATTTTCCTTTTTGTGGGCAAAATACAGAATGAGGAGTTTTAATTCAAGGTTAAGATAAAGGGGCAGAATGTCCCTCACTGGGAAGGCCCTTATCCTGTTTACTTTACAGGGCTTCAGGTTAAGTGAGTAAAGGTGAAAGATTTTCTTTCTACCAAGCACCATTTGGTTTGAATCAGGAGGACTTGGCTGAGATAAGCTTTTCAGTTGTAAACATCATAAGAACTGGAATAGGTTACTGTACCTAAGCTGTCTCTGGCAGTATTAAGAAAAAAAAATGATTAAGTATTAGTAATTTTTATCTGACTTTCCTTAGAGTAGAATAGTAGATTGCATCTTCACAGATTTTTTTCATCTGTTTCTCAGTTCACTCATGGAATTGAAATCAGCTTCCTTCTGCCCCTTCCCAGTTCCCTCAGCCTTCAGGTGACTATGGATTCAGACATGACGGGATACTGTAGACTTCCTTACAGGAATCTCCTATCCTTGTACCTGGACAGACTCTAGTAAGTAGATAAATTAATGTCAGCTAACAGGTCTCTTATCTTACTGGGATGGATGATCTGGAACCCCAGGCCCCATATCAATCCCACTGGTCAGCAGGAATATGGGAGTTTGAGGAGTCTTCAGGGAATGCCTTTAAGGGACTGTATTATCAGCAGTTCCAAAAGTGTTATCTTCTCTCTGACCATTTGTCCATAGAGGAAATCTCAGTTGCAGCCACAGAGTCAACCGAAAGCTCAGTTCCCAGTTCCCAGACTCCAACACACCCTAATCGGGACTAGCCCCGAGGAAGGAGGAAGGAGTGAGGACTCCTCTCGCAGAGCAGATAATGGCTCCTGCCGCCCCTCACTGATCCCAAGGCCCATTGGTGACTTTTACTCCTGGTTGAAATTTAAAAACAAAACAAAACAAACACAAAGGAAGTTTGTTGGTGGTGCAAAAGTAACTAATCCGAGCACTCAGGAGGCCATGGCAGGAGTGTGCCTTTGAGGCGACTCTGGGCTCTATAAGGAGACTCTTGAAGAAAGTTGCCTACCTTGCCATTAACTTAGGTTCCTTCCCAGGAAACGAACCTAAGTGATCTCCCACTCAAAGCTTCCTGGAAGAGGCTTGAAGTCTGTTCATTTGCTGTCGTAAGTGACTGAGAGATTCTTTGTAAAATCTAGTTTGGGAGATTGCAGTGCAAACTTCACTAGGCACTTGGAAGAAGTGTTCCTTGATGGATGTCCTCTTTGGAGAGCTCTCTCTTTCTTTCCCTCCCTCTCTCTCTCCTTTCCTTCCTTCCTTTCCCTCTCCTTCTTCCTCTCCCCCTCCCTCTCTGCTGGGAATCAAGTCCAGGGCCTTTGTATACTAAGCAAGTGTTTTATCACTAAACCATGCCCCCTAGCTCTACCTCTTTTTCTGTAATATGATAGACTCTAGACTCTATTGGGCAAGAAAAGGGGAATTCATTTTGATACCTCCTAAAATGTAGCTGTGGCTTGTCACTTTGAAGAACCAGCAATATTGCAAGCCAGTGGCTCCTGCTTAGATATTTAGCCACTTCTCTCAACTTTATCCCAGACCAACCAAATCCATCTAGGAGTTCAGAAGATTTTAATATCAGAGCCTCAGAGCTGAGTGCAAGGTGTGGAAGATGGCTGAGCGACATCACATAATGCACCTAGTTTGTGCCTCCTCTGGACAGTAGTCAGGGACCCCAAAGATGAAGGCTGACTTAAAGGGAGATGGGGCTCCTTAATACTACTCTGTAGAATAGAGTGATGGGTCTCTTGCTATTAGTCCCTTAAATCAACTTGAGTTTCACTTCAACTGAATGAAAAATGCCATGGTAGAAAAAAATCAGATCCATTTGGAGAAAACAGAAAATTAACTGATATACAGCACAGAAGAAAAAAAAAATGTCAGGCGAAATCACTGCCTGCTAATCCCAGCCCAGAGTTAGTTGGTGCCTCACTGGCTTACTGAAGTATTTATTTTGCTAAAGATTTAAATCAGTTTGTATTTAAGAAGTCCATGCTAATCCCTTTGGTTTAACTTTTTAACTTAATCTTGGTTACCCAGTCTCTCTGGGAACAGGGTAGGAGATATACACTTCTACAACTTCTGTTAACCTGCCTTAGCTTATGTTTCCTGATGTCTCAGGGACAGTGCCAGCTGGGAAGCTGGGGGAATGTGTCCAGCCCCAGACAGGTGAGGAGAGAGAGGAAGAGGAGGGAAGGTTCAAGAGGCCAGCGAGTGGGAGCAAACTCCCACAATCCCGCTTAAAAATTAGCCATGGGCCAGAATTTGAGGACTTTCATTTCTTTTTTTATGGTTGCTTTAGGTTTGTCCTTCAAGACCAGAGACCAGAACACAGGGGACACTCACAGTCCAAGGACCAGATACATGGGACCAGGGCAACAGGCCAAGCTCGGCTTCCAACCTGAATCCCCCTTTCTGCAAGTTTTCAGAGAAGGTTCGGGGTGACCATTTCACATTCTAGTTGTCAGAATGCACCACGACTCGACCACAGCCCCCGGATAGGTGCTACCCTCCCACCCCCACCGTTATCTGGGTTAATACTGGCTGTTTCTCTGTACTCCTAGTTACTGTCAGATAAAGATAGCCAACAGGCTGATAAACAATAGCTCATCAATAGAACAGTCACTTCAGCCATTCAAGCTGGGGGTCAGATTGGGAGGCCAGCTCTGAGATGGAGGGATGGAAATGCCCATTTTAAGGAAGGAGGCATTTTGGTCTCTTCCAGAAAAGTGTGTCACTTTCATCCAACTCACAATGAAGCAGTTGGTGAGGGCTCCATAAGCAACTCCACACACTCACTCCGGATCTCCCCTTCCGCACTTCCACTACCGCTGGTGCCCCGGCCCCGGGGTGGGGTGGGGGTGGGGGGACACACACGACAGGTTGGTACTTACGCTGCTGGGGTAGAGAATGGGCAGAGGCAGCAGCAGCAGCGGGACGCAGAAGACCAGCAGCAGCTTTCTTGCTCCGAGAAGCCCCTGCAGCAAGCCCATGGTGGCCCTGTCTCGCGTCCTCAGTCGGGTTCACCTCTGCTCCACACTATACTCTGCTCTCTGTCCAGGAAGACTTCTCACACCTTTCCTGACTCCCAAGAGCCAGTCTTCTTTGATCTTGGGGGCAGAAGAGCGGGAAGGTAGTACCCAATTTCCACAGAAGCCTGGGCGTCTTGCCTTCTGCCTTAGGTGGGATTGAGCGGCATAGAGTTACGGCCATCGAAAAGGAGCTGGGAAAGGGTCATACACACCGGTCGGTGTCACTGCTTCCTCTCTTCCTAATGACAGAGTGGCTTCATTTCAGGTGGCAGCAAAAGCCTTTGGAGGCAATTAAAGCCATGTGCTTGCGGCTGCTATTCGGCCTTGAAGAATGGTTTAAAGCTTAAAAATAAAAATAAAAATAAATAAAAAACTGTCACTTTTCTTCCCTCTGGTGACCTGTTTGGGGGCAGCTTCTGTTTCACCTCCGACCTGGCTCACTGTTGGTAAAACCTGGTAGTCCCTTCCCTTAGAAGAAGTGCCTGTGTTTGAGGCACAAACCTCAGACTGAGGTGAGAGTGTGCTCTTCCAAGACCTGCCAGAGCTTAATTCCATTCAAATTTCTTTTCTTCAAATTGGGTTTCTACTCATAATTTGCCTGGAGGCTAGACTTCGAAAGCAGGGGTAAAAATCTCCAAGACATTCCTTTTTGTAACTGGGGAAAAACTTGCTGGAGTCCACCTTTAAATTTCACCCACCAGTGGGAGGCAGGGGCCGAGCCAGAAGCTCCGCCCATTCTTCAAAGCCAATCAACAAGTTGAGAAGAATGAGCCCAATATCGCTTCTGAGCGAAGTTCTTGATTGGCCACAGCAGGGGCCTGCTGATTTGGCAGAACCCAGTCTGCTTGCAAAGCTTGTTTTTCCATTTCTCAAGCATCCTAGGGGTTGGATGTTGGTCAGCATCCTCAGCATAATCTCACTTGCCCAGGCACTACCCTGTTATTTCCAAACATGGGACACAGCTTTCCGGGGAGACACTGCCGACCACCTCAGCAAGACGACCATATAGTGGGAGAGACAATATGCACATTAATTCTGGGAAAATGTGTCCCAGAGTGAACAGTATTAAACTTTCAGACTCCTTGTGGGCAAAGATTATTTCTTGGACACATGGGGGATACACGGGTCTGAGCATCCAGGAACTATAAGCCTGGAAGGAAGACTGGGACTCATGGGAAGAAGGGCAAGGCTCCCTGACTCTATGGAAAAGTCTAGATGCCAGTTGGGGTGGATGTGCGAATGCTCCTCTCTGAGGCTCCTTACCAAAAAGGAAGCAGAAGGCCTTCCTTGATGGGCACTCAGGGAAGAGGCAGAGGGCAGGGAGGAGTACGTGGTGGGGACAGGCCCTCGTCAATGGTCAGACCTGCTTCGCATTGGAAAAAATGGCTAGCTTCTTAGAAGGGACATGTGCATTTGGAATATGAGGAAAAAAAGAACAGAGAGAGAGAGAGAGAGAGAGAGAGAGAGAGAGAGAGAGAGAGAGAGAAAACTTTCTCTAAGTGGTGGTCCTTGGCTGGATCACTTGGTCTGGGAGGTGCCCAGAAGAGCTAGGGCTTGTGACCCATGTTCTTTAGAATTCACAGAATTTGAGGACTAACAACCTGCAAGGTCTACAGCAACAGCCCTTTGAAATGATCCTTAGGCTAAAAGTAAAATGACCAGAGACATGGCCCCACAAAACCAGTTCTCCTTGATTTTTCAGGCAGGTGAAACTATGGGGACAGATCTTTGAAGTCTCTGGTCTTGGTAACAAAGGGGCTTCAGTGAGTCATCTCTACCTGCATGTCAAAGGCTGAAAATTACATTTACTATATCATCCCGGTCTCATTTTTGTGATGATGTAGAACTTCAGAATAAGTGAGACCACATGTGTGATGTTTGGTTACAGATACTGGAGAGATTGCATAAGAATAAACAGCTTTGGAAATCAGCATCCCTTGTCAGGAGCCACTTCAAATTCCCCCGTGAGATAAGAAAGACTCTGGCCCCTTTAGTAATGTGATTGTGCCATTTTTATTATAGCATAGGTAAAGTTTGTTAGATAAAGTTTGGTGAAGCAAGTCCAGTAATTCTCCTGGCCTACCCCTTTTTCATGTGAAGCAAATACTTTTGAGAATCTAGTGCTTACAAGTGTAAGACATTCCATGTATACATGTATCTGAAGTAGTTAAACTTTTTTTTAAAGAATTCTTTCTATATTTTTGAGACAGAGTCTTACTTTGTAGCCCAGGCTGGCTTGGAACTCTTTTTTTTTTTTTTTAACGTTTTTTACTTATTTATAACTTTTGCTTTTTTATTTCTTTTTCAATTTGTATTTATTTATTATTTTTTTTTTATGTGTGAGTGTACTGTCTCCGTGTAGGTTGGTGCCCCCGTGTCATGCAATGCCTTGGAGATCAGAAGAGGATGTCAGATTCCCTTGCAACTGGAGTTAAAGACAGTTCTTAGCCGCCATGTGGGTACTGGGAATCAAACCTGGGTCATCTGCAAGAGCAGTTGGCACTCTTAACCACTGAGCCATCTCTCCAGCCCCTGGAACTCATTTTGTAGCCCAGGGTAACCTCCAACTCATGGTGATTCTCCTGTAGCAGTTTCCTGAGTACTGAGAGTTTCAGGTATGGCATGAGCCACCACACACTGTTAAAGTAGTCATACTTGTGTGGGCTGATGGGGCAAGGGAAAGTTGTTCAAAGGGCATAGAATTTCAGCTTATCAAGATACCAAACTTTTACAGGGCTGCCACACAACAATATACAGGGCTGTGGACATGGCTCAGTAGAAGAGTACTTGCCTAGCAGTCTAGGGCTCTGGGTTTGAACCCCAGGACTATGAAAACAAGAAAGCACTGTGCAGATAGTTAACATGACTGGACTATATGCTTCAACCTAGTTAAGATGGCAAGCTTTATGTTATATCTTCTTTAACCACAATAAAAGGAAGGCATGCAAGGTATTAAGAAAGATTAGAAAAGTAAAGAGTGTTACAAAGTCATTTAGCTGGCATTTCATTTCAGAGCAGTTTATCTGCTGAAATAACTTTTGATTGAGTGATGCTTTATGTGGTTCCTTTTATTAGCTTCAAGGGAAGATGACAGGGCAATGGAATGTCAGCATGTAATAGGGTTGTCCTTGTACCCACAGAGCTTGCCACAGAGCTCACAGGGATGGCTGTAAGACCCAGACTGTACAGGAAGCTCCCAGAATGTTTGGATCTTGACATTCTCCCAGCACTGTAGAAATGGCAGAAATGGCCGGGCGTGGTGGTGCACACCTTTAGTCCTAGCACTTGGGAGGTAGAGGCAGGCAGATTTTTGTGAGTTCAAGGCCAGCCTGGTCTACAGAGTGAGTTCCAGGACAGCTGGGGCTACAGGGAGACCCTATCTCGAAAAGAGCAAAAGAAATGGCAGAAATGGTTCTCTCAGTCACAGGCAATCTCCCCTGCAAACTTCATCCCCCCCACCCCTGCCCCGAATTCTGTGAGCAAATATGAATAGGGCCCAGCCATGACTCTCATGTGCAGAGTGGGACACGAATGAGGTGGAAAGGAGACTCTGTTTCTTACCTGCCTCCTCTGTTGTTCACTGAGCAGAGTGGGTTGTTTTTTTGGTGGCAGTGGACATAATATTTGATTTCTGCTTCAATGAAATCATTGCTATAAAACTTTTTGTGAGTAAAAATTAATCTGCCTTCAGACTGCAGTAGTGTTTACGAATCTAGTTACTTTGAAAATGGAGACTTTGTTTATCTTTCAAAAGGTCATGTTGGGGTTGGAGAGGGGGTTCAATGGCTCAGAGCACTGGCTGCTCTTGTAGAAGACCACAGCACTCACATGGCAGCTAACGACCACCAGTTCCAGTGGATCTGACACCCTCTTCAGGCTCTGCGTGACACAGGTATACTTACATACATGCAGGCAAACACACACACAAAATAAATCTTAAAAACATAAGGTCACGTCCTTTTATCTTTGTTATCTTTTCAGTCATTAATTACCAGATAAATTTAGGCCCTACTTTATGAATATAGAGTGTACTGAATGCTTCTGATTCTAGATGAATGAGTTACCATTGTTCCATATGCTGCTGGGGTAGATCCTCCTCACACATCTCCAACCCCCTGAGTGGCCACTGGTGTAGCATGGTGGGCAGGGAGTCCACAGGTAGATCTTCCATGGGGAGTCCAAGTACAAGGAAGCTCAGATCTGTTCTCAGGAGGGTGGTATCAGGGTGGGTACAAGGCTGGCGTTGAGGGCTTTTCACAGTGTCTTAGGAATGGAGGCAGTGCTGGGTTCCTCCTTGGACCAAACCCAGGAAAACACAGAGTAAATTTCCGCTATGGGCCCATCTCTACAAAATCCATTCTGACTTTTATTCTAGCCGAAAGAAATAAAGGAAATAGCATAGATAGGATGGGGAATGGGAGGGGGGAAAGGAGGAAGGGAGAGAGAGAGAGAGAGAGAGAGAGAGAGAGAGAGAGAGAGAGAGAATACCACAAGAGGCTGGAGATATATAAAACCCAGAAAGACGTTCAGAACTGGGTGCAATTGGGAACAACAGAGACACCAGCTAGAATAGACACGAGAGAGAGGCCAGTGGGGTGACCGTCTAAGAAAGCGTGTAACATGTGAACGAGAAAGACTGAGCAGAAAAGCAGCACAGGGCTGGAGAAGTGGCTCGGTGGGTAAACGCATGTGTTGTGCAGCCATGAGTATTTGAGTTCAAATCCTCAGCATCTGTGCAAAATGCCAGATGGGGCCATGGGTCAGCGCTGTGGGATTTCCGGGGTGTACTGGCTGCCAGCCTGGCTCAAGTTCAACGAGAGAGTCTGTTGAAAGGGAAAAGGCAGAGAAAGGCACATCACTCTTCTCCAGCTGCCATGTACATGTGCACAGGCTGGGGGAGAGAGAGAGAGAGAGAGAGAGAGAGAGAGAGAGAGAGAGAGAGAGAGAAAGAGAGAGAAATGAATCAAATTTCTGCACAGCCAAGAAAGAAACATGTCAACAGATCACCTAGACAAGATATGAGACATTCTGGAGGTTAATAACTACAACAAAGAGAGAGGCAGGCTAAGGAATCAAATGCATGGCTTTCAGAAATTGTTTAGAAATGGTGGAGGGAATCCTGGCGTGGGGGCACACGCCTTTAATCCTAGCAGAGGCAGGCAGATCTTCGTGAGTTCAAGGCCAGCCTGGTCTACAGAGTGAGTTCCAAGACAGCTGGGGTTACAGAAGATCCTCTCTCAAAGAGGCCCAAACAAACAAACAAACAAAATGGCAGTGGGTGCACTTGTTTGTTTTTGTTTTGAGGCAGGCTATCCAGAATCAGGCTGTCCTCTGAGGCTATCGGGAATCGGGCTCCTCTGAGGCTAGCGGGAATCAGGCTGGCTTGCTGCTCCCCTGACTGTCTCCAAACAGACAGTCAACATTTTCCTCCTCTGTACTGCCCCACAGAGATGCAACTGCCACTGGCCCTGCCTCTCAATTGAGTGCTGGGATTTTTTATTTTTATTATTATTTTTTTTGTGTGGGGGATTCTCTTTGACACGAGAGTCTCCCTGTAGCCTCAACTGGCCTGGAACTGTGGTCATTCTTGTGACATCCATGAGGCTGGAGCTATTGCCAGGCGTGGTGGTGCATGCCTTTGATCCTAGCACTTGGGAGGTAGAGGTAGGCGGATCTCTGTGAGTTCAAGCCAGCCTGGACTACAGAGCAAGTTCCAGGGTGTCCCTGCCTCAAAAAGCCAAAAAAAAAAAAAAANAAGGCATTTGACATACACCATTTAAATATTAATTGGTAATTATTTAATATAAAAAATGAATAGATAGCAAGACAACTTTTTTTTTTTTTTTTTTTTTTGGTCTTTTCAAGACAGGGTCTCCTTGTAGCCCCAGCTGCCCTGGAACTCACTCTGTAGCCCAGGCTGGCCTTGAACTCACAAAGATCCGCCTGCCTCTGCCTCCCAAGTGCTAGGATTAAAGGTGTGCGCCACCATACCCGGCTCGCGCAAGACAACATTTTTACAATGAAAAATTCAGCATTTGAAAAGGTCAAGCACTCCGTCATGTGAAAATGGCTTTTATTTGGAACACTTCAGCCTCTGACAATGCTATGGTATTTTGGTACTAGGACAGACAGGCATAATGGCACCTCCTCCTTCACTAGAAGGATGCTCTCTGCCTTAGCATGTTTATTGGAATATAATTCTGGCCTCTTTATATTTACCATAGAACCTCTGGGTAAATGTTCCTTCAACCTAGGTCCCTTAGAACCAAAGGAATCTGTCTCTCATCCTTCTGGCATGCCCAGAATCTCCTCAGTCCTCACTCTGGGGCATGAGGAACTATACCTTTGACTACTGCATGTCACTAGGTAAACCATTATGTCTCTGAAGGTATTGTGAAAGGCTTTACCCCTTTCTTCCAGCTTGGGGCATGAATCAGACGTGTCTGTCAAGCAAAAGAGTATTGGGGTATGTCATTTATCTCTGCTACTCTTTTAGGCAGTCCATGCTTCTTGACTGACGGTCTCTGTAGATGAAGTTTCTGGAACGCTGTGTGGCCTGGTCTCTGCTTCAAGGTCCTGGCAGGGACCAGTTTCTCAAGAAGAGACTCCAGGACCTGAAGAGCGCATCAAGTCATGTCTGAGGGCCTGGAAGAGGCTGATAAGAGACTGGGCCCAGATGTCTTTCTGATAGCCATGGGACAGTGCGGTGCGGTAGGCTGTGTAGGCCAGGGTCAGTGCTGTCCTTTCAAAGTCTTCTTTCCTGAGGATTCCAGGGTGGCTGGCCAGGCTGGCGCTCAGCCGGCGGATGTCTGGGATGCGCTTGGGGATCACTTCATTGCAGATGGAGCGGAAGTTCAAGGCCTTCCTCAAGGAGGCTAGCTCCTCATCCTTGATGGAGATCTTCAGGTCAGGGCTAATCTCAAGTTTGGCCAGCAGGAACTGCGGAGAAAGAGGGGTGTGGAAAGACATGAAGCCATGTCTTGAGGATACGGTGATGGTCACTACCCACATGTTTGCTTAGGAAGGCAGCTGTGGAAAGAACTTAGAATCCAAGGACCTGGGCTTCCAGCTCTGATGCCTCTACTTACTACGTAACCTTGGGTATCATACTTAACTTCTCTGGGCCTTTACTTTCCTTCTCTGCGAAACGACTAGTCACGGCATCTCCTTCAGAGGGAAAATATGTGAGAGGTACACAGGACAAATAAGGGCAAAGGTAACCTGGTGCCTGGTACCAGCCACAAGGCTACCTTTTTTTTTTTTTTCTTTTTGTCTTTTTGAGACAGGGTCTCCCTGTAGCTCCAGCTGTCCTGGAACTCACTCTGTAGACCAGGCTGGCCTTGAACTCACAAAGATCCGCCTGCCTCTGCCTCCCGAGTGCTAGGATTAAAGGTGTGCACCACCACGCCCAGCTAAGGCCACCTTTTAAGTGACCAGTTATTGTTTCTAGTCCCAGATTTTTCCTTCTTCTTTCTCCCTCTTACCTATCAAAGATCTTCTAAAGCTTAAACTGATCATTGCAGATAAAATTTTTAACCAGAAGTCAGAAATTTAAAAAATGTAGAGGGTTATGCTGAAAGTAGGGCTGGGAGGTGGGGGGTTAGCGAGATACAGAGATCTGTCATCTCTCACTGGATTGAAAAAGTAGGAGCCATGTCTATCATCTACATCCCTACCCAGTGCCAGGAGAAACCTAGTAAACACTCCTGGGATGGAAAGACCCCAAATCCTAAGCGTCCCCACCGGGCACTTTCATCCACTTTGCATGCTGCTGCCTGAAGCATCAATCTGCTCTGTGGCCCATGTTTAAGGCTTGGCAGTGGCCATGCATCTGCTGATTTTCTGTCTAGGACATGGTTTGAACTTGCCTCGGCTCTCCATCATGTGACTCTTTCAGCTCTCTCTCTCTCTCTCTCTCTCTCTCTCTCTCTCTCTCTCTTTCTGGTCATTTTAAAACAGGGTCTTCCTGTAGCCTCAGCTGGCCTGGAACTTGCTTTGTAGATCATGCTGGTCTCTATCTCGCAAAGATCTACCTGCTTCTACCTCCCGAGTGCTGGGATTAAAGGCGTGTCTCACCATGCCTGGCTGGTGTTTCTTTCTTAACAGTCAGAAGTGTGAAATATGGAAGATTTGGGGGATCGCATTTGAATTCTGTATAACAGTTTAGATTCAGGCCCAGAGAGAAATGGTGGGTTTTGCAGGTCATGTGGCTGATGAACTGAAACTCAGACCTTGAAGTTAAGCTCCTACCAATCACCTGAACCAGGTGGCTTCAGGAACCTCACCTTGCGATTTGAAGGAGTGCTAACTCAGTGCTAACTCAGGCAGGCGTAAGTGTCAGAGAAAGGGAGCCTGTGTGGTAGTTCAGGTTTCTGGAAACCTAGCTGGGCGAGTTGGGTAGCCAGACAACGTCTCTGTCACAGCAGTCAAGGGCTCAGAGACATGGCTGCCCCCTGATCCCAGCCTGGCTTTGCCTGGACATTACTGATGAGTCACTCCTTAAGCTTTCCTTGGGTCATCCCACCTGGCCTAGGTGTGGCAGTAGAACCTATGCACAAACCTCACCTCTCATTTTGAATACTCATTTCTGTCAGGATACATGGGAAGGGAAAGACAGTTCCAGGAATTCTTTGGCATAGGCAGGATTCTCTAACTTCTAAGAATGAGTCTAGGCCATTCCCTGCCAAGCCCAGACTGCTCAAGTTCAGGGGTTCAGGCAGACTACTTCTGTTCTGAAAAAGATAGTGAGGGGGCAGGTCTGGGGGTGACTGGGAGTCATGGCTTGCCCTCCACATACCTCATACAGCAGTTCCACTTCCTCCAAGGAGGTCTGCAGGACTGGATTCAACGGCAGTGACAGGGACCTCTTCGGCCTATGGGCAGCAGGGAAAAGTACAGCTGGAAGAATCAAGAGAGTGACCAGTCAGGCTGTCATGAACACTGGCCACCTCCTGCCACTTAACCTTTGGCACAGCCCTCATGTGTGTCTTGAAAGCAGGTGGACATAAAGTGAGGAGAGGCAGCAGAATACCTCGGTGTGTCCAAGGAGGTTCCCAGGCGTTTGAGAACCATCCAAGAAAGTTCTAGGTAATTTAAATTTAAATTAAAACCAAGGAGCTAAAGCACTATAGAAGCGAGCAAACAACCACCCCCAAATTCCACAAGTCACTTCCTAACTGGACTGTTGCCCAACAGTACTGTACAGCTAAGTACTTATTTTTTTCAATAAGTACATAGTTACTGGTTTGTAGCTATAATGGTTTTCATCAGAGAACTGGACTTTGGCTACCGCAGCCATCTGAAATAGAACTACGAAGAATCTGAACACAGATGAACAAATATGGAAGAGCGTTGCTACCAGACCCCGGCTTGGGCTCCAGGGGAACAAGTGGCCATGCACAGGCTTCTCCAGGGTGCCAACTGATTTAGCAATGTGTTGACTACACAGTCAATACCTTGAAGAGGATGTTATTTCCTAAGGGCTGCATTTTGAAACTGGAGGAAGATGAACAGCCTCCCCTAGATAGGCAGCAGTGCGAGGACTAGGAACTGACTGAGCAGGGGGAGGGTGTGCATGCAGGGTGCTCACGAGAAACCCTGGTTCTTCAGAACGGTATCAGGCACTGCTCAGAAATGACTGACAAGCCTATGGGTAGGAAAGGGGGCGACTTATTGTGATCTTCTAGAGAACCAGAGAAAGAACTGTAAAAAGCAGATGACCATAGGCTCCCCGAAGTTGAGCAAGTAACCTTTCCAGGGCCACTGACGACGGCTCTGCTAGTTGCTCCCCGTGAGCTGTCAACAAAACATCAAAGTATGTTCCATGGGCTAAATTCTGCTCAATGTGCTAGAGAAGGCAGAAGCACTATAAAGCACTTTAGAAGCATTTCCATCAGAAGTAACAAAAGAAACATCTCAACTGAAAGGAACTTTCTTAAAAAGCTGGGAAAGAGGCTGGAGAGATGGCCTAGTGGTTAAGAGCACTGACTGCTCTTGCAGAGGACCCGGGTTTGATCCCCAGCACCCACATGGCGGCTGAGGACCGTCTGTAACTCCAGTTCCAGGAGAATTCCAGTTCCAGGGGAAACCAACACCCTCTTCTGACCTCCGTGGCATTGCACAACATGGGTGCACAAACCTACATTCAGACAGTACATTCATACACATAAATAAAAAAAATTTAAAACAAAACAAAACAAAACAAAAAAACTGGGAAAAAAATCTCCTACTTCCCATAAAAAGTGACTGGATGGACTTCTGCTGATGTGTGGCATTGCAGTAGCTTGTTCATGGCCTATTCCCATAAGTTCCTCAAGGGCTGGAGTGAATGTGGTTCTGTGTGTCCATATGAGCCTGGGAGAAGCTGGTAGGGGTACTAGCAGGATGTGTATTTTGTCTCTCCTCCTTAGTAGAAAATGAAACACAGGTACCTGCTGTAGATCATTTGTGTGTATGTATGGGAGGGTGTTCTGTGCATGTGTGTGTACTTGTGGTTGTCAGGGCACTTGCCCATGGGAGCACAGGTAGAGGCTAGAGGTTGACATTGAGATGTCTTCTTCAGTTGCTTCTTAACCCTATTTTTGGAGACAGGATCTCTCACTGAACCTGCAGCTTCTTGTCTGAGCCAGACTGGCTGGCTATTGAGCCCCAGAGCTCTACCCTGTCTCTACCCCACCCCCAGCTCTGGGGTTATGGGTACATACTGTCATGCCTGCCTTTTGGTGGATGCTGGTAATCTCAGGTCCGCATGCTTGTACTTCACCCTCTGAGCCATGTCCCTAGCTTCATTTCCTTTTGAGGCTTTCTTTTATTCCTGTCATGAAAGGCTGGAAGGGACTTTGACTCAGGATAGGATTTGAGAGCAACTTCACATCCCTAATTCTCTCAGAACATCTTCATTTTAAATACGTTATTTCTTTTTTTTTTAATTTTATTTATTTCCGTATGTGTATGAATGTACTGTCTGCATGCAGGTTTGCGCACCTGTGTCGTGCAATGCTGCGGAGGTCAGAAGAGGGTGTTGGATTCCCCTGGAACTGGAGTTCTCCTGGAATTGGAGTTACAGATGGTTCTCAGCCACCACGTGGGTGCTGGGGATCAAACCCGGGTCCTCTGTAAGAGTGGTCGGTGCTCTTAACCACTAGGCCATCTCTCCAGCCCTAAATAAATTATTTCTGAGTATATGTGTGTCTGCTGCCTATATGTGCATCATGTGTGTGCAATACCTGCAGATGCCAGAAGAGGGTGCTAGATCTCCTGAAATTGGGGTTGCTAGCTGTCTGATGTGGGAGCTAGGAACCCAACCTAGGTCCTCTCCAAGGACAGCAAATACTCTTGACCATTGATCCTGAGCCATCTCTCCAGCCTCAGAACATCTTTCTTATTGCAAAATTAAAAATATCTATCCTCCAGCAGATGTAGGGGAGGGAGGGGATGTCACAGACCAGAGCTGTTTGTTCCTTGTCACAGGCTTCCTAGGGTCTCCTGGGAAGTTACTGCAATCTTAGACTTAGGCTTTCTTTGCTCAATTCTTCCCTTAAGAATATATCCTCTTAACATGCCTACCTTAGGGGGGATCCCAATTTCTCAGAGTTCAGAACAAAACTCTTCCTCATTCAAAAATGAGCTCAGTGATGGACACTTTGTCACTCCTAACATCCCCTTGTTTACATACCTAATAACGACACTGTTTGGTGGTAAGCGTGTGAGTGCATGTGCATGTGAGTGCACACGTCTGTGCGTGCGTGTGGACACCAGAGGTTGATGTAGGGAGTCATCCTTGATAGCTCCTTCACCCTATCTTTTGAGGCAGAGTCTCTCAATGTAGCTCAGAACTCACTGACAGGTAACCTCATTAGCAGCTGGAGCACAGGAATCTTGAAGATGGGTCCCTCCTTGCTTCCTTTCTCCCATCCTCCACATTGGTCCAGCCCTGGCATGCGTGTTCTATAGCTGCCTTGACTCTGTGCATTGGGCAGGAGTAGGGACATGTATGTCCCTTAGGCTGCTGGAAGACAGCTGGCCTTGGGCTAACATCTCAGTGACTTTGCAACTCCTTAGATATGACTCTTCAGTTGAGACCTGGAGATGGCAGAAAGGGGGTGCTAGAGGTGGCACATGAGAAATGGCCCCAGCTCCCCAGGCAACGTCAGAACATAGAGGTAAAAAACTGACACGTGGTTCCCCTCCAACACTCTTGTCTATAACGATGAAGGCTGGATCCTACCAGAATGCCCATGGCCAAAAGAAGGGCTGGCTGACTCTGAGCACAGCTTGAAATGAGACCTCCTCCCATGTCACTGGATGACAACTTCTTTGCCTTGGCGAAGCCTCTCCTGCTCATCCCTCCACACCATTCACCTCTGAGGCTTTCTGCATCCGCTCTGCAGGCTTCATACCTTGCTGTCTCTCTGAAAAGAGCTCTCAGGATAGCCGGATCCTAGGATAGCAAATGAGTTTTCTACTTCCTCTACCTCAACTCTGCATACTAGAAGGGTCAGAGGGTAGGCTCAATAGGAATGATGTTTAAAAATGGGGGCTGAAGAGATAGCCTAGCGGTTAAGAGCACCGACTGCTCTTGCAGAGGACCCGGGTTCGATCCCCAGCACCCACATGGCGGCTAAGAACCGTCTGTAACTCCAATTCCAGGAGCAGGGGAATCCGAGACCCTCTCTGACCTCCGTGGCGTTGCACGACATGGGTGCACAGACCTACATGCAGACAGTACATTCATACACATACAAAAATAAATAAAATTAAAAAAAAAATGAAGTAGCAGGGTCTGGAGAGGTGGTTAAGAGTGGTTAAGAGCTCTGGCTGCTCTTGCAGAGGACCCGGGTTTGGCTCCCAGTACCCACATGGGAGCTAACAACCTTCTGTAATTCCAGTTCCAGGGGATCCAACACCCTCTTCTGGCCTCCGTGAGCATTACACAGCATGGGTACACTCACATACATGCAGGTAATACACTCATACACACAAAAATAATAAATAAAATGTGTTTAAATGAAGTAGATGTTCAGCAAAACGACAACCGTGAACCCTCATCAGCCTCTTCTTCCCTTCCCTTCTGTCTCATCTCCCAAAGCGATCGATGCCGCTGCACGTTCAGCCCTTTGTTCACTGTGAGCCAACTGCTTGAGCAAGGCAAGCTTGGCCAGAAGGGAGCCCAGGCCCACTATTAGGTGTGGCACCCTCTTCTCCCTCAGAGAGAAGAGAGGAGGGGAGCAAGCGGAGCAAGCGCAAGCTGCTAGAGAGTGCCCCTGCTCCCCCAAGACCACTGAGTCTCAGACAAAAAGGCTGCTGCAGGCTCTTCACAGAGACATGGGTTTTGTACATCTTTTGCTGGATGTAAAACGGGGCCTCCTTGCTGGCTGGCTTTTCTACCTCACGTTCTACAATCCTTTCTTTCTCTAAGCATCTCTTTGGGGTGTGAATAGGCCCACAAGGGCCACTCGTGTGTCTGTCTTGGGGATACCTGGGATTCACAAGTTTTCTTGCTTAAAAATCTAATGTACAGACTGGCCTTGGGCAGGAGAACAGAACGTCTTCCCTCCTCCCTGGACAAATGGGCATCAATGACAAACTAGAGCAACAGCAGACAACTAGTGATTCACTTGCTAAGCATCATGCCACGTGGACCTAGCTACTCCAGGAGCTAGATCCAGAAATTCATGATTCATCTGTTACAGCAAGTCCTATGTTCTGTTAAGAAATACCTCTGGACCCCAGACTAAAGCTGTTAAAGCACTGAGGTCACATTGTATTTATTTATTTACTTTTATTTTTAATAATTTTTTTTGTCTTTTTGAGACAGGGTCTCCCTATAGCCCCAGCTGTCCTGGAACTCACTCTGTAGACCAGGCTGGCCTTGAACTCACAAAGATCCTTCTGCCTCTGCCTTCCAAGTGCTGGGATTAAAGGCGTGTGCTACCATACCTGGCTTAAAGATGGTTCTTAACTGCCATGTGTTTGTGCTGGGAATCGAACTTGGGTCCTCTACAAGAGCAGTCTGTTCTCTCAACCACTGAACCATCTCTCCAGCCCCTGAGATCACATGTTTTAAAAGTTAAATTAATCTTTTTATTTAATTTTTTAAATGTGTGTTTAATTTAGGTTTGTGCACCCATGTTGTGCAATGCCTCGGAGGTCAGAAGAGGATGTTGGATTTCCCCAGAACTGGAGTTAAAGATGGTTCTCAGCCGCCATGTGGGTGCTGGGGATTGAACCTGGGTCCTCTGCAAGAGAAGTTGGTGCTCTTAACAGCTAGGCTATCTCTCCAGCCCTGGGGTCACATTTTAACAGTAGCTCAGGAGCACCCACTGTGTGCTTATCAGGAGGCTGTGTGCTTTCTATTTACACACCAAGAGATAAGTCTCTACTTCCCAGTTTAGAGAAGAAGGAGCCTGGAGGTTAAGGACCTTACCACCCAGTTTGCTTGAGATAGAACTGGGTAACAATCCAGATTCTGCACACTCCAAAGCCCATTCTCATTGATAAAGCAGATAATGCTCTCTTTTTAAAAGTATGTGTATGAATGTTTTTCCTGAATGTACATAAGTGCACCATGTGTGTGCAGTCCCTTTGGAGGCAGAAGAAGGCTTTAGATCCCCTGGAACTGGAGTTATAGACAGTAGTTAGCTGGGAACTGAACCTGCATCCTCTGCAAGACCAGCCAGTGCTCTTAACCACCGAGCCATCTCTCCAGCTCCATATTGCTATCTTCTAATGGGGTACATCTGTCCCAAGTCTTAGTGTCCTTCAGTTCTGGATAACCACAGGAGGGATCAGTGTAGTTAATGATAAATGAATGAATGAATAAATGGGTGCATTTGATATAAAATATGTTCTTAAATGAATCTCAGCCGACCGTTCCCCACTTTCAACTCCCCCACGTGCTGGCTGCCTCCCAGTTTTTCTTCTGCTCCTGCCTCACGGCCGCATTTTCCCCAAGTGCGGGAAGCCCTGGTGAAGAGCAACTTCCGCGGCCCAGCCTTCTTCTCTTCCCTGCGCCATTCCTCCCTCCTCTCCACTGGGTCTTCTTTGGAAGCCTGAACACACATTGCTGTGTCTTCCCCCATAATAAGGACAACCCTCGCGCCCCTCCCTCTCCCCTGCCTGCTCAGGAGGCGGAGTGTGAGGCTCTCATTCTTGTTCTTTCCCCTCTTCTGGCCAAACGCACTCCTTGCTGGATTTTCAATGCTTACACTTTAAATTTTTTAAAATTATTTTTATTTTATGGGTATAAGTGTAGTGCTTGCATGTAGGTAGGTGTGTCTGTGTCATGAAATGCCCATGGATGTCAGAAGAGGGCATCGGATCTCCAACTGGAGTCACAGATGGTGTTAGCCACCATGTAGGTGCTGGCAATCAAATCTAGGTCCTCCGCAAGAGCAGCTAGTGCTCTTAACCACTGAACCATCTCCCCAGCCACCAAAGAAAACGTTTTTATTGAATTTTTGTGTATTTAACACAGAGCATCTTACTCAACTTTAGACCCCCTTCCTGTTGGCACCCATCCATAGTGGGGCGGGGCGCCTCCTCCCCACTGGATTTCCTACATTCTGTCTTTTTTTTTTTTTTTTTTTTTGTCTTTTCAAGACAGGGTTTCCCTGTAGCCCCAGCTGTCCTGGAACTCACTCTGTAGACCAGGCTGGCCTTGAACTCACCTGCTTCTGCCTCCTGAGTGCTAGGATTAAAGGCGTGCGCTACCATGCCCAGCACATTCTGTCATTTGTGTGAAGGCCTATCTTGTCAAGTTAGTGTCCCTAGACATCCCTCAGTGCAAGTTCATCCACTGAAGTTTAGTCAGCCTATCTAGAGTCCCTCCCTTTAAGAAGATCAACTCTTCCAAAAGTAGATTTTTTTTTAAAGTACATTGAAAAGAATCAAGCTCAGTGACAGGGTAGGTAACATGTTACTGTAGAATCACTTATTCATTCATCAAACAGTAATGGACACAGTGCAATGAACACAACAGGCAAGTCCCTTTCCTTCGTGGATTGACATTCCTGTGAGGGGAGATAAAAGACAAGCACAGAAAGAAAATGTGTTGGGTGAAGTAGGGACAGAGGCCAGAGTGTACAAAGGCTTATTTTAAATATGTCAGTCACAGAAGGCCCCATCGATAAAGTCACAAAAGACCCAAGAGGTGAGGGAGTGAGCCTTGCAGTCTCTGGGGGTAGAGGGGGGTAGAAGTTTCAGACACAAGGAACAGATAAGCAAAGTTTCTGAGACGGAAGCTTGCCCAAGGTGTTCAGAAACAGGAGAGAAGCTTGTAGCCAGAACTGTGTGAGCAGGGAGGATGGGAGAGGCAGGAGAGGCAGGTCATGGAGTATGGGGTACCATGGAGAGGTCACCTGAGACAGAGCCAGGGAGGGCTCTGGGTGAGGGAGTGACGTCACAGACTCACTTCAGGTGCTGTGTTAAGAATAGAGTAAGGACAGGGGCCCAGAATGGGGCTAGAAGCACCATTAGAGGAGGGCAGGGGACCCGGAGGCTGGCAAGATGTGGCAGGAACTGGCAAAACGACTTGCTGATTGGTTGGATGTGGGATGGCGTGGTGGCGCACGCCTTTAATCCTAGCAGTCGGGAGGCGAAGGCAGGCGGATCTTTGTGAGTTCAAGGCCAGCCTGGTCTACAGAGTGAGTTCCAGGACAGCTGGGGCTACAGGGAGACCGGGGCAATACAAGAGAGACCCTGTCTCGAAAAGACAAAAAAAAAACAAAAAAAAAAAAAAAAAAAAAAAAATAAAGAGAATACAAGTGTATGGCATCCTAATCAACTTATATTACATAAGAATTCTTTGTAGGCGATTTTTTTTTATTTTTTTTTTGTATTTTGTTTGTTGTTGTTTTTGTTTGCCCTGTGGATCAGTGGTGGGTGAATGTGTGTGATGAGGAGTGGGAGACGGCAAGTTCGCCCTGGGGTGGAGGTAGAGGGAAATAGCCATTTTGCACCCCAAAAGGAGACTCCAAGGAGACATAAAAAAGTCCACCTGTAAATATAAAAGTTGAGGGCTGAGAGGATGGCTTAGCAGTTAAGACTTCTGGGTTCAATTCCCAGCAACACCACATAACAGCTAACAACTCCATAACTCGCAGTTCTGAGGGATGCGAACGCCCACTCTTCTGATGCTGACCCCTGTAGGGCATATATTAGACAACATGGATTGCACTTACACACAATGCAGACAATAACTACTCACTAAATAAAAAATTAAAATATAACTTATTTAAAAATCTTTCCTGATTCCTTAGCATCATTTACAGTTCAAGGCGGGTCTTGGCTAAGGATCAGAAGGTGCTTGTTGACTTATGTTGTGGCGACACACCCTCCCTTATTATCTCGGAGGAGTTCCTGTTGGCTGGGGAACGCTGCGATTTTTCAATTTATCCTCCAAGCGCCAAATGCTATCACTAACATGCTTTATCCCAGGCAGACGAATTGTGATCCAGAGTGCAAGCCAGAAGGCAACCCGAGGAGAGCTTGCCTTGTAGTAGGAGTCTGGCCTCTTTGACTTTTTATGATCTTCCTTGGCCTTATCTAGCCCCCACCCTGCATACCCACAGTAGAAGTTGGAGCACCGACTCGGCTACGGTGAGGCCACTCAACACTCAACCACAATGGAGCACCTGTGCCAGAGAGTTTGCTGGAAAGGACTGGCGAACCGCAGACCACAACCTCACACAAAAGCACAGCATGTTTCAGTGAAATCATCATTGGAGCAAACGCTGGTGTGGGAGGGGAAAAGTACTATGCTTAATGAAAAAATCTTACTGCCAAGATTCTATGACGTTTAGTTTATTATTCAACTTTTTTGGCTTCTGGGCCAGCCTTATATGGAAAACTGGAGCTGTTTGGAGTGAGAACCATAGTTCCCAGCCTGTGTGGCCAAAGGGTCCCGTGGATGAGCAAGGAGAGGAGCGAAACTTGGATGCAAAGCTCCATGACGGGGGGATGGAGTGATTGCAAGGGGATGGATGAAGCAAGATTGATCTCGAATTTAAAGGAAAAAGGGGAGAGAGGGGTCAGGGAGAAGAAGGACGTGCTGACAGCCATTAATGATTGTTTCACTACTACAAGGTTTTGTTTGTTTGAGACACCGTCCGCTATAGTGTTCATATCTATGGTATTAAAATCATTGAGGAGGAGCAAAGTTATCCCACCAAATGCCTACTCCACGGTTAAGCTCACCAAGTGTGCCATAGTTATGTCACCAAACATGACTAGTAGGTATCAAAGTTCCCGGCAGTTCTGTTAAAGATAGTGAGGCAGCCTGGAGAGATGGCTTCAGCAGTTAATAATAAATCTGCTCTAGCAGAGGACCTGGTTTCGGGTCCCAGCACCCACATGGCAGCTAACAACTGTCCCTGTAACTCCAGTTCCGAGGTGGACCGAATTGTCCTCTTCTGACCTTCCATGGACATTGCATGACACAGGTACACCCACATAAACAAAATAAAAATAAAAAATTTAAAAATATTCAAAGAATTGAAATTTCTCTCCAGGAACTGCGGAAGAGAAAGCACCCAGGCCCTACCTCCTTCTAACGACCACTACAAGTTGCTGGGCCAGTTTCATTGCACCTGTGATATCTAGTCCACGATGCTAAGTGTCTATGTGTATATCGTCTCCATTTATTAATTAGTGCTTAATTTTGATCGTCAATTTGATTAGATTAATAATTACCTAGGGTGTTAATAAGGCACACTTTGGGGTATGCCTGTGGAGGCTTTTCTGGAGAGGGCTGACTGGCCACCCTGAATGCAAGCACCACTATCCCATGCGCTGGGGCCTGGACAGAACAAAGCCTACAACAAAGAAAGCATGCTGGATGGTGGCAATCCCCCTCTCCCTCCTGACCCACCACAATGTGTGACATTCCAGCACCACACTCCACTGCCATGAACTCCTCCATGCCTTCCTCACAGGAACGCCAGCATGCCTACACACACAATACAGAAACACACAACACACACAACACCACACACACCACAGTGACTTTTACTACCCACAAACTAAAATAACTTCCTTGCAAGCGGCCCTTGGGACATTCTGTAGGTACTTCATCGTAGCAAGAGGAAAGTAACTAACACAGACTGCATCTTCTCTGAAGAGAGTCTTCCCCAACTGCTTTCAGCCTCACTCCAGAAGGCCCCTTGGGCGAGCTTCCTTTGACAGCACCCCGGTGGCACCAGCTCCTCTGGGCCGCCAGCCCTTAATCCCCCATTTCCTCCCTTTCACCCTGTCCTCACCACACACCATCCCCTGCTCCTACCCTCTCTAGGGCTCACAGTTGCCCATCTCCCTTCCTCCTGAGGGTCTGTCTCCCCCGTGCACTCTCGGGACCCACTGGCAGCTTACGGCAACAAATACCCTGGCTCTGGCTGGTTCACTTCCTACTCTCTGATCCTTCCAGAAACAGCTGCTCCTTTTTTTTTTTTTTTCTAATCTAAGAGCAAGACCCATCAACACTTAAGAACGTGCCCACAAAACTCTGCTCTGAGCTGACCTTGATGTCACTGGAATTGCTGGACTTTGAAATAGAATTTCTGACCTCTAATTATGACACCAACTCTTTTTTCTGACACTAAAATACCAAGTACATGTGACTTTTTGTTTTTTTTTTTCTAATTCTACAACATATACTGTAGCCAGACAAATGAAATTTTAATTAAAAAACTTTCCACTTAATAAATGGTATCTCTAAGGAAACTTGCAAACTCTTTTAAATTGGAGGTACTTAAAATCTAAAAATTAAAGAAAATGACATGACCAAAAATCAGTATAATGTACCCCAAACTAAGTTTAATGAGACGTGTAATTAAAATAGAAATGGCAGAAAATGGTTACCTTGAACCAATCACTTCCAGACACTGTAAAGAGCAGTGAAAATGGAACCTGGGGGCTTTTGCCTTGTCTGCTTCTCGGCGCATGGAGGACCTACCTGTTCAGGTCATTTCCAGACTTGCTGGCCGTATGGGAGGGACGAACTATGAAAGACAATCCAGCCATAACAGATGCCAAGTCTGCCATCATGTGGGGACACGCCCCCTCCCAGAAGACAGGAAGGGCCCGGGGCTGGAGGGATGACCTAGCGTTTAAGAGCGCCGACCGCTCTTACAGAGGACACGGGTTCGATTCCCAGCCACCCACATGGCGGCCGAGAGCTGTCTGAAGCTCCAAATTCCAGGAGAACTCCAGTTCCAGGGGAACGGAGACCCTCTTCTGACCTCCGCAAGCAATTTGCACGACACGGGTTGGCACGGACTTGCCATGCAGACAGTACATTCATACACATACAGAAATAAATAAAATTAAAAAAAAAAGACAGGAAGCCATCACTAGAGAGAGTGACTGGATCGGTTCAATTCAAGGAGAATAACCACGTTGCTACAACATCATGACCCACACTAGCCCTGCATGTGAGACTCTTGCTCTCCTTTTCCAAACAACTCTTCCTCTTCCTGTTACCAGCTTCTCTGACTTCATATTCCCCTGCCTTCTCTTCACACCACCTTTCTATGGCTGGTCTTTTCTCACATCTGTGTGTGTGTGTGTGTGTGTGGTGTGTGGGGTGTGTGTGTGTTTTTTTTTTTTTTTTTTTTTTTTTTTTTTGTGTGTGTGTATGTGAAGACCAGAGGTCAGCATGAGGGGTCTTCTTACTCTTGACCTTATATTTTGAGAAGGTCTCTCACTTGGATGTGTCGCCCAAGCAATGCAGCTGGGGCTGGTCTGGCCAGAAAAACTCCCAGGGACACCCTGTCACTTCTGCGCCCGCAATGGGATATAAAGAAATAACAGGCTGCATCCGAGTTTTTAATATGCGAGGCTGGGGATCTGCACTCAGGACCCCTCCCCAGAGCCATCTCTCCAGACCGTTTCCTTCTGTCTTGAATCGAAAGGAAACAGAGACTCAGCAGAGATCAAAGCAACTAAATCGTATGCATGAGAAGAGCCCCATTTTTGGGTGCAGGTGTTGTCCTGCCTTGGGTACAAGAGAGAAGGGTGGCCTGGGGCTGGAGGAGATGGCCTAGCGGTGAAGAGCCCCGACCACTCTTGCAGAGAACCCGGTTTACAAGCCCCAGCAACCACATGGAGGCCAAGAACCATCGAACTTCCAATTCCAGGAGAACTCATTCCGGGGAATCCGAGACCCTCATCTGAACTCCGCGCATTGCACAAAACGTGAATCGACAGTACATTCATACACAACAGAAATAAATAAAAAAAAAAAAAAGAAGAGGCGCAATAAACACAACAGACCACTGACATAAGGCACCCTCAGTGCCCACCATGTGCAGCTGAAACCATGCAAGCTCCAGAGCTCACAGCGGCCTGGAGTCCAACAAAAGGAAGAAGCACTTGAAATGAAGACTGTGTTTCTCAACACAGACCACTATGGAAGGTTGTAGATAGTCCCAGATATTCAGGAAAGCGCAGGCAGAAGGATCTCAAGTTCAAGGCTAATTTAGGCTACAGAGTGAGATCCAGAACAGCAATGATATCCGCAGAGCCTTGGCCTCTACATCAAGGTTGAGGATTAGCTCTCCCTGGAAGGATGACTCGGCCCTCTGTCTACCGGACTCTCCAGATTTCAGGAGTGTTAGCTTACACCTTCCTGCATTATCCTACACCAAATGAGGACACACAAGCCCACCTTTCTCTCCAGATTTAAAGCCTTTCAGCTNAAAAAAAAAAAAAAAAAAAAAAAAAAAAAAAAAAAGAAAGAAAGAAAGTGAGATGGCAGCTAAGCAACTGAGAGAGACAGAGAAGGCTGGGTAGGCAGTGTGTGTGTGTGTGTGTGTGTGTGTGTGTGTGTGTGTGTCCATGTGGAGCAGTGTGTGGGGAATGGGTGTGAGGAGGAGTGGGAGACGGCAAGTTCGGCCCTGGGGGTGGAGGTAAGGGAAAATAGCCATTTTGCACCCCAAAAGGAGACTCCAAGGAGACATAAAAAAGTCCACCTGTAAATATAAAAGTTGAGGGGCTGGAGAGGTGGCTTAGCAGTTAAGATCTGGGTTCAATTCCCAGCACCCACATAACAGCTAACAACCATCCATAACTCCAGTTCTGAGGGATGCGACGCCCTCTTCTGACCCCTGTGGGCATTGTACAACATGGATGCACTTACACACATGCAGACAATATACTCATACACATAAAATAAAAATAAAATTAACTATTTTAAAAAATCTTCCTGTTCCTTAGCATCATTTACAGTTCCAAGTCTGGTCTTGGCTAAGGATCAGAAGGTGCTTGTTGACTTTGTTGTGCGACACACCCTCCCTTTATCTCGGAGGAGTTCCTGCTTGGCTGGGGAACAGCTGCTTTTCATTTATCTCCAGGCCAATGCTATCACTCCATGCTTTATCCCAGGCAGACGTTGTGATCCAGAGTGCAGCCAGAAGGCACCCAGAGGAGAAGCTTGCCTTGTAGTGGAGTCTGGCCTCTTTGACTTTTTATGATCTCCTTGGCCTTTCTGCCCCCACCCCTGCCATACCCACAGTAGAGTGGAGCACCGACTCGGCTACGGTGGAGGCCACTCAACACTCAACCACATGGAGCACCTGTGCCAGAGAGTTTGCTGGAAAGGATGGCGACCGCAGACCACACCTCACCAAAGCACAGCCATGTTTTCAGTGAATCATTTGGAGCAACGCTGGGTGTGGAGGGGAAAAGCTCTTGCTTATGAAAGATCTTCTGCCAGATTCTATGACGTTGTTCACTTTTTTGGCTTCTGGGCCAGCCTTTTGGAAAACTGGTGCTGTTTGGAGTGAGCCATAGTTCCAGCCTGTGTGCCAGGGTCCCGTGGGATGGCAAGGAGAGGAGCGATCTTGGATGCAAAGCTCCCATGACGGGGGGGATGGAGTGATTGCAAGGGGATGGATGAAGCAAAGAATTTGATCTCAGATGGACATGGGTCAAACCCACGTGGCCCTCCGGTGGGATGCTGGGAGGCGTGGCCTCCGGTGGGATGCTGGAAGGCGTGGTCTCTGGTGGGATGCTGGGAGGCGTGGTCTCTGGTGGGATGCTGGGAGGCGTGGCCCTTCAGGCCCCCATCCTCGACTTCCCTCACCTGCCTGCAAATGGTGACCTGGAGCCATGGTGGAGGCTAGCTGGTGGCGGGGGTGGGGGTGGGGGTGGGGTAAATTGTATACTAGGTGACACTGCAATGATTCAGCATCAGTGCTCACTGGGCACTGTCCTTACTGGGCAGAGACTCCATTATCAAAATTACACATGACTCTAAGACACACACCTGAAAGTGACATAAATTCTACCAACCCCAAAAGTCATCTTATCTTTTTTTTTTTTAATTATATTTTTTTCTCGTTTACTTCATAAACGAGAATTTATACGGCTATTGATCGCTAGCTATGCATTTTCCAGCTTTTTAAAGTCCTCCTCCCTCAAGTGTTGCTCTGGCAGGATGTGAGGCATGCCAGGACACAGTCTCTCTCTCTCTCTCTCTCCCTCCCCCCCTCCTCTCTCCATGATTTGTGTCCTCAGATTGGCCCTTACTAACCACAGTGACCACAGGTGAGTCACTGGGTCTTCATCGCGCTGGTGGGGCTGGAGCGGGCAGTCCTGGATCCTGCCTTGGAAAGTGCCTCCCAGAGTGGAATCCTAGAGAGCACTTCCTAGGGAGAGGCTGAAAGAGTGGGAAGAAGTCTGTCCTGACAGTGGGTGGACTCCTTTGGGTTTCTTTCCACATAGGGAAGTGAGGAGAGTGTGGGGGCAGAATGACAGGACAGAAGAGGACAATCTTCTTATAAAGAGAACTTGCCTTCAGACTGTTTCTATGGAAATCACCTAAATTAGGGCTGCAGATCAGGGTGGGGGTGATAAGGATCAAGGTAAAGTGGGCATTGCTTTTGGAAAAATATTCATTTGGGTATGAGTAATTAATTTGTGTGTGACTTTAATTAATTAATTAATTTGTGTGTGGGGGGGGTGTAGTGTGTAGGCCAGAAGATAACCTTGGGTAGCATACTCAGAACACTATTCTCCATTGAAGGAACTGGCCCAGAGCTCACCAATTAGATTGAGTTAGTGTGGGCAAGAGCTCTAGGGAATCCTCCTGTCTCAGGCTCCTGGGACCTGAGATTACAAGTTCACCCTGACAAACCCAGCTTTTCTACATGGGCTCCAGGGGTAGACCTCAGTCCTAATACTTCCATAAGACAACTGTTATGGAATCTTCTTTTTCTTTCTTTCTTTCTTTCTTTCTTTCTTTCTTTTTTTTTTTTTTTTGAGACAGGGTCTCCCTGTAGCCCAGGTGTCCAGTACCTAGAACTCACTATGTAGACCAGGGCTGGCCTTGAACATCACAAATCTTGCCTGCCTCTGACTCCCAAGTCTGTTTAATGGAAGCATAATATATGAGAGAAGCTCTTCTGATAGCCTTTCTCGTATCCAACTTTGCCAACTGTGCTCTCTCCCCAAGCCCAAGAGTGTCTTTTTTATTTTAAAAAAAATGAAAGAATTTTGGGGGTCCTGACAGATTTTGGCTTGGTGTTAAAAAGCTACTTGCTCGCCTTTTGGGCAAGGGACACCAGGTTTCGATTCCCAGCACACATGAGTGGATGGTTAACCAATCACCACTAATAATTTCAGTTCTAAGGGATTTAGATGCCTGTCACTCTTGCCTAACTTCCACAGGCGTTACCAACTACAAGGTTGGCTGGACGATACTCACACAGGGTCAACACATTCACAACTTAAAATTAAAGTAATCTTGTTTGTTAAACTGAACAAGGTTGATGTACTCCATTTTATAAATTAGAAAAAAAAAGGTATAAGTGAGAAGGGTAAAGATAACCACGTGAAAGGACTTGGATTAAAAGTTTGGAGGGACTCCATATGGTGGGCAGACTCTGATACATCAGTCTTCTGGCTCGACCGTAAATGTTAGACTCGTTCTTTATGACACACACATAAGAAGGGCTACGTTTGTATTCCTGTGACCTCGTCCTAACATGAGTCTTTGTACAGAAGCTTATGATATGCTTAAGTGAATGAAAGATCTTCCACAACAGAGGAAGGGAGCCGGTGGTGAATGTTGCTGATGCCACTATCAGGGAACTTCTGTTAAGCAGCGCTCACCTTCCGCGGGCTATTAGAGAAATACTACTGTGTTTAAACTGATGATTGTGAGAGCAGCTAACACTATACGAGGATAAGAATATATGTACATTATAAGCATGTTTTTTTTTAATATGATCCTCAGAACCCATACAAACCCTGTAAGAGGGGAAAGTTCTGAGATTGGGGGAGAGAGCTGCCTGTTGCCTAACATTCATGAGGAAATCTAGAGAAGCTGTGCGCAGCTCCTCATGTTGTCCGCCGTCTTCACTTAGAGGTAGAACTAGAGATCTCGGTTCCCTTTTCAGGGAAGCTCTCGAAGTGGCTAGATACTTGTGAGCCGTGTCACACTGTCCCAACCATGCTCTTTTGGTTTTCTAATAGCCTCGTGCCTAGGAAGAGCAGATACTGCCCTGTTTCTTCTGAATAGGCAAATCAAGTCATGAGCCCAGCGACACAGACTAAGCTGCAGAAACCAGTTCTAAGAGCTCTCTGTTTTCCATTGTGAGTGCTGCCCCCAAAGATTATGCACATGGTATGAGCAGGAAGGGTGTGTAGTGTAGTGTGTGGTGTGTGTGTGTGTGTGTGTGAATGTATGTGTGTTCGTGTATATGGGTGCACTTATGAGTAAGTGTACACAGTGCTGTGTGTGATGTGACATATGTGAGTATATGTATGGAATGTGTGTGTAGTATGTGTGATATGTATACTGCAGCTATATTGTGTGTGTGTAGTAGAATGGATTGTGTCTGGTGTGACGTGGGTATGTGTGGGGTGGTGTTTGTGGAATAGTGTGTGTGTGTATAATTGAGTGTGTCGAGATGTATGTGTGGTGGTATATGGGTGTGGAACAATGTAACGTGTGTGTTTTGTCTAGTGTCATGGTATGGATATGTGAGAAAGTGTGTGGTGTCTAAATGTGTCGGTATATGTGTGAATGTGGTTACGTGGTGGCATGTAGATATAATATGTTAATATGTTTGTGTGTGAGGTGAGTGTGTGGTATGTGTGAGTGTGTGTAATGGAGTTGTGTGTGTGTGTGGATTGTGTGGAATAATGTGTGTGGAGTGTTGGTGTAGTACTGATACGTGATGTATGATATCGTGGTTTATTAGTGTGTGGTATAGTGTGTGGAGTCCTGTGAGTGTGTGTGTAAATGTGGTATAGTGTAGTGTGTGTTTGGTGTGTGTGGTGTGAACTCAAAGTTGTTACAGCAGAAGAAGGGACACTTGCAACTGGTCTGTGTCTTGCACGGTGTGCTTGTTTCCTCCCCCGCAGAACCGCCCCCCTCTGCCNTCAAGACAGGGTCTCCCTGTAGCCCAGGTGTCCTAGAACTCACTCTGTAGACCAGGCTGGCCTTGAACTCACAGAGATCTGCCTGCCTCTGCCTCCCAAGTCTGTTATGGTTTGGTCTTTTTGAGACAGGGTCTCCCTGTAGCCCAGGTGTCCTAGAACTCACTATGTAGACCAGGCTGGCCTTGAACTCACAGAGATCTGCCTGCCTCTGCCTCCCAAGTCTGTTATGGAAGCATATATATGAGAGAAGCTCTTCTGATAGCCTTTCTCGTATCCAACTTTGCCAACTGTGCTCTCTCCCCAAGCCCTGGCTGTAACTCTTATTCTATCTTAAAAAAATGAAAGAATTTGGGGGCTGAAGATTTGGCTTGGTGGTTAAAAGCACTTGCTGCTTTTGCAGAGGACCCAGGTTCGATTCCCAGCACCCATGTGGAGGTTAACAATCCCCTATAATTCAGTTCTAAGGGGTTTGATGCCCTCTCCTTGCCTCCACAGGCGTTACACACACATGGTGCACGTATACTCACACAGGGTCACACACCTAAACATTAAAAAAAGTAAATCTTTTTTTAAAATGACAAGGATTGTGTACTCCTTTTATAATTAGAAAAAAAAGGTTAAAGTGAAGGGTAAAGTAACCACGTGGAGGACTTTGGATTAAAGTTGGAGGGACTCCATATGGTTGGCTGACTCTGAACACAGTCTCGAACCGTAAATTTAGCTCTTCTTATGACACCCATAAAGGGCTCTTTGTCATTCCTGTCTGCCTTGAGTCTTTACAGAGCTTATGAACTTGCTAGAAAAGATCTTCCCCAAAGAGGAGGGAGCCTGGGATGTTGCTGTGAAACTTCTGTTAAGAGCCTCAACCTTCCTTTAATGAGAAATATTCATTGTTTAAACTGATGTGTAACAGCTAACACTTACATAGAATTTTGTCATTTATAAAGCATGTTTTTTAATATGATCCTCAAATCAACCCTGTGAGGGGAAGTTCTGAGATTGTGAGAGAGCTGCCTGTTGCCAACATTCAGAGAAATTAGGAAGCTTGCCAGCCCTCATGTTGCCGGCTTATTAGAGGTAGAACTAGAATCTTCGGTTCCTTTTCAGGGAAGCTCTCGAAGTGGCTAGAGTACTTGTGAGCCGTGTCACATGTCCAACCATCTCTTTTGGTTTTCTAATAGCCTGTGCCTAGGAAGAGCAGATACTGCTGTTTCTTCTGAATAGGCAAATCAAGTCATGAGCCCAGCGACACAGACTAAGCTGCAGAAACCAGTTCTAAGAGCTCTCTGTTTTCCATTGTGAGTGCTGCCCCCAAAGATTATGCACATGGTGAGCAGGAAGGAGTGTGTGTGTGTGTGTGTGTGTGTGTGTGTGTGTGTGTGTGTATGTTGTATATGTGACATAAGTCTGGTGTTCACGTGCTATGTGTGTGTGCATATGTGGAGTATATGTATGGAATGTGTGTGTAGTATGTGTGATATGTATATGCAGTATATGTGTGTGTGTGTGTAGAATGTGTGTGTCTGGTGTGCGTGGTATGTGGAGTGTGTTTGTGGAATGTGTGTGTGTATATGTGTGTCGAGTGTATGTGTGGTGTGTATATGGAGTGTGAACAATGTACGTGATGTGTTTGTGTGTATGGTATGGATATGTGAGAAGTGTGTGGTGTGTATGTGTGGTATATGTGTGAATGTGGTACGTGGTGGCATGTAGTATATATGTAATATGTTTGTGTGTGAGTGAGTGTGTATGGTATGTGTGGTGTGTGTATGGAGTATGTGTGTGTGTGGATTGTGTGGAATATGTGTGTGGAGTGTGTGTAGTATGTAGTATGTATGTGATGTGTTTATATGTGTGGTATGTGTGTGGAGTCTGTGGTGTGTGTGTAAATGTGGTATGTGTAGTGTGTGTTTGTGTGTGTGGTGTGAACTCAAAGTTGTTACAAGAAGAAGGGACACTTGCACTGTCTGTGTCTGGGTGATGCTTGTTTCCCCCCCGCAGACGCCCCCCTCTGCCACTCTGCCCAGCCCTTCCTTCTCTGACACCATCCCTGAGAGGCACTTCCCGTGTAACATGCTCGTCTTCATCCAATTTGGGGTCTCTAGAATCACCTTCTGGCTTGGTTTGAGGGACTCCTGTTCTTCCAGGTCTTTCTGGAAGTGTGAGCTCAGCTGACTTTAGGCAGCAGAAAGATTTCCCTTCAGACTGGCATGGAGCAGGGGGCATTTTCAGCCCCTCCTCTTCTAACAGGCTTAAACTTTCTGGCTTGGTATCCCTCGGCCTGCCTGTGTCCCCAGGGCACAGAGTGCAGCTACTTTCTAGTCCTGAGAAGTGACATCCTAAAGGAGAGGGTCAGATGAGAGAAAAACCTCCACGCCAGTGCCTTTCTTTCCCTGGTGGCATGGTGGGGGCTCATGGGAATGGCAGGGGTCAACTCATGGTGGACGCCCCCAACGGCTCTTTCTTCTTTACCTGCCGCCAGCAGCTCTACCTGGCTACAAAAACGCATCCACGGCACAGCCACAGAGGCTTGAGAGCTCTCTGCCCTGCTCCCCTGGGTGGCAGCCTCCTGCATCCCAGGGCCCACCATCCCATCGCATCGGCAGCAGAGCTTGGCACCTGCTCCCAGTGGGTTTGTCTCAGCAGCAGCAACAGCAGCCGGTTGGTATCTGGAGGGAGCCTGTCCCTATCCTCTGAAGCAGAAAAGAGTTCTCTCTGGCTTGCCAGCAAGGGCCGGCCTCTGGGTTCTCGACCTCCACCTGCCTCCCAAATCAGCAGCTTTGATGTTTTTTCCAGTGTCATTTTCCATCACCTTCTACCAAGAGGGAGTGTGCCAGGAAGTGCAGAGCGCTGGCAGAGGAAGAGAGGGCACGGGGCTTCTAATTTCTTTCCTTCCCTCCAGATCCCCAATTCTATTTAAGAACAACGAATGAACATCAGACAATGAATTACAGCAACTCACCCCTGCTCCACCTGTGGGACACAGTCGCCTGGGGGTTGGAGATCAGCAACAGAAGCAGCAGGGCCTTCCAAAGCATCTTCTCTTCCAGAAGAGTGAGCAATGAACCCTCAACCTGGTGGGACCTGGGGAACTATAGGTAGGCCCTTGAGTTTGTGCCTGTGGGATGACAGAGCACTCACTACCCTTCCTTTTCTAGCAGGGCAGCAAGGCCCTCTCCCAGGCTCCACGGGGCGGAGGCGGATGCTGCCTCCTGGGTGGGACAGGAGTCCGTACCTCTCTTAATCCGAGTCTCTGTGGGATTGGGGTTCTGGCTTTCCACACAGAGGCTGTTTTTCAGCACATCTGGAGTGACTCACAGGGCATGTGATCTCTTTGGCAGTAGGCTGGATAAATATAATTTCTGTACTTGAGCTCCATGTGCTGGATGCACCCACTGGAATTTTTCTTTAACAAACAGACCCGAGGAACTTGTTAGAGAGCCGGGTGAAGAGTTGGCTCCTTTCCCTCGTCCACACATACTACTTCAGAGCCAGGACAGAGGGCTGGAGGAAGGGTTGAGAAACTGCCCAGCAGACAGTGGGGCTGGTGGAACTCAGAGTTGCCGTAAGGACAGCACGGTCATTGTAGTGCTGCAGTGTCTCTGAGGTCCGTCCCTGCAGCTAGACTTGTACTCTTGGGGCACAGAGCTTTCCCCAGGTTCTGGGTGGGTGAGGATCTAGCAGGTCGAGAGGAACATAAGCAGAGATGTGTCAAGAAATACAGGTGTTATCTATGTGAACCTGTGTAGGTGATAACTCAGGAGCTAGGGGATGAGTTCCCCATTCACATCCACGACGCTGTAACAAAATGCTCAAGGCTAGGTAATTTGGAAAGAAGGTAGGTCTGTTTAACTCATACTTCTAGGTCCAGGAGCATGATACCAGCTTCTCCACAGCTCTGGTGAGGACTGAATGAAGGAAGGCATCATAGTGGGGAGAGGTCATGGGGAAGAGACCACATGGTGGTCCAGGCTGTCAGGGAGCTTCGGGGATCAGGTGCTCTCTTTTTGTGACAACCCCCCTCTTGTGGTAACTAGCTAGGGTTTCCAGAGAGCTACATTAATCCCTTCCAAGGACACTGCTCCAGTGACCTAGCTACTTTGCTCTAAGCCCACTCCTTAAACGTTCTACTACCTCTTAGTCTCAGCACACCGAGAACAGGAATTCTTAGGGACACTGAACTTCTCTGTACTATTCCCAAATCCAGGACCAAACCACTTCCTCTTTCCTGATATGGGGGTAATTTTCCACCATCATTTAAAAAAGTACTGGGGCCTGGGGAAATGGCTTAGTGGGAAAGTGGTTTCTGTACAAATGCTGTGACCTGAGTTTGATCCACAGGACCCATGAAATAACCATCAAGTGGTACATGTCTGTCACCCCAGTGCTTGAGAGGAGGAAACAGAAGGGGCCCCTGCTGCTCACTGGCCAGCCACTCTAACTGAACTGGTGAGTTCCAGGGAAGGCGAAGGACCCTCACCTTCACACAGGATAAGGTGGAGAGAGATTGAGGAAGACATCTGATGTCGGTCTCTGGCCTCTATACACATGCATATATACGTGCACACCCTCCTTCCACAAACACATACACACAAACACATATAGGCACACACATAAAAAGTACTGTTGCCGGGCTGGTGTGGTGGTGCACGCCTTTAATCCTAGCACTTGGGAGGCAGAGGCAGGCGGATCTTTGTGAGTTCAAGGCCAGCCTGGTCTACAGAGTGAGTTCCAGGACAGCTGGGGCTACAGAGAGACCCTGTCTCGAAAAGACCAAAAAAAAAAAAAAAAAAAGTACTGTTGTGGATACCTTAATTGCACCCTTATGTTTGCACCATTTCCCCGCCTTCTCTGACACTACAGAGGAGGACACTAAATCTTGAAGGACTTTTAAAGATCTCCCTCCCTTGTGGGTTTCCAACCTGTAGAGACAGTGGCCAGGGTAAGTGGGTTTCCAGAGTGGACGCCTCGAGACTTTACTTCAACCAGAGCTCAGTCATAGCAAACCACCGATCTCCAGTAATAGCTTGTGGGTGTTTAATGTGTTTTGGGCTCTGTGCTAGATTCTTTCTCTGCAGTAACTGATTTAAAAAAAATTTTTTTAAATTTTTATTCTTTTTTAAAATTATTTATTTTTTATGTGTATGAATGTACTGTCTGCATGTAGGTCTGTGCAACCGTGTCATGCAATGCCGCGGAGGGTCAGAAGAGGGTGTTGGATCCCTGGACTGGAGTTTTTCAGACGGTTTCAAGCCACCATGTGGGTGCTGGGGATCGAACCCGGGTCCCTCTGCAAGAGCAGTCGGTGCTCTTAACCGCTAGGCCATTCTCCAGCCCAATTTTATTTTATTTTTGTATGTGTATGAATGTACTGTCTGCAATGTAGGTTTGTGCCCCCTGTCTGTGGCAATGCCACAGAGGTCAGCAAGTGAGGTGTCCGGATATCCCCTGGCTAACTGGAGTTAAGAGGTTTTTTCAGCCACCATGTGGGTGACTGGGGATCAACCCAGGTCCTCTGCAAGAGCTAGTCGGCACTGTTACACCACTAGGCATCTCTCCGGCCCCTGCAGTAACTGATTTAATGCTTGCAAAAAGCCATGAAGTCAGTTTAGAGTAGCACTTGCCACAGACATATATTGCAAGTCAGAAATGTAATTTAATGAGTAGCCACATTAAAAATAAAAGAGATGGGAATGGTTAAAGGCAGTACTACTGGGCTGGAAGAGATGGCCTAAGCGGTTGTAAGAGCCACCGGACTGTTCTGCAGAGGATGCCGGGTTCGATCCCCAGCACCCACATGGTGGCTAAGAACCGTCTTGTAACTCCCACATTCCAAGGAGCAACTCCAGTTCAGGGAATCCGAAGCCCCTCTTCTGCCATTCCGCGGCATTGCACGACCACGGGTGCACAAATACTATGCAGGCAGTACATTCATACACATACAAAAATCAAATAAATTAAAAAAAAAAAAGCGCAAGTACTGACTGTTGGATGTCCAATGCCACATTACGGTGATGCTTGACTAAAGACAGCCTGACTCTCAGCATCCATTTCAACAGAATATGGGACCCAACCTGTTCTGAGAACTTGTCCCTTCAGATTTCTCCCACAACTGTGCTCCCAAACAAAGCCCTTGCTTTCTTTATTGAAATCATACATGAAGTGAGGAAGGAAAAACACAGTTTGTCTTCTCAGGGAATTTGCCCTCTCTGACCCCAGAACAGCAGCACAGTCACAAACAGATGTTATCAACCCACCCCTACCCCTGCCAGTGTCTGTAACATATGGAATAATCTGTTGGTTTCAATATCTGTTGTTTATGGTGTTTGATATCCAGAACACACACACACACACACACACACACATGCACACACACGAACACCTGCACATGTGCACATACAGACACATATACATATTCATACATTGTTCTGGGACAAGGGCAAGGAAGGATCATGAAGGATCAGAGCTCTATGTCTGAGTTACTAGAGGAATCCAAGTTGGTCTGTTGTGAACAAGCTGAGATGGCATCCAGAGGCCACCTCACAGCTCCTTCTCATTTGTTTCATGAAAGAAGCAGGTCTGTGTGGTACAGAAGGCATCCCCAGAAAAGATATTCCCATAGCCAGGCGTGGTGGCGCACGCCTTTAATCCTAGCACTTGGGAGGCAGAGGCAGGCGGATCTTTGTGAGTTCAAGGCCAGCCTGGTCTACAGAGTGAGTTCCAAGACAGCTGGGGCTACAGGGAGACCCTGTCTTGAAAAGACCCCCTGAAAAAAAAATATATATATATTAGGGGCTGGAGAGATGGCTCAGTGGTTAAAAGCGCCAACTGCTCTTGCAGAGGACCCAGTTCAAGTCCTAGCACCCACATGGCATGGTGGCACGCACCTTTATTTATTTTATTTTATTTTTTGGGGGGGGTCTTTTTGAGACAGGGTATCCCTGTAGCCCCGGCTGTCCTGGAATTTACTCTGTAGACCAGGCTGGCCTTGAACTCACAAAGATCTGCCTGCCTCTGCCTCCCAAGTGCTAGCATTAAAGTCGTGCGCCACCATGTCCTTTAATCCTAGCACTCGGGAAGCAGAGACAGATGGATCTCTGTGAGTTAAAGGCCAGTCTGGTCTACAGAGTAAGTTCCAGGCCAGACAGGGAGACCCTGTCTCAAAAAGATATTCCCACAACTAGTTTTTATTTAACTCAGCATATCCAGAGTGTCTTTCTGAATGTAATCAATACAGTATCAAAAAGGTATTAATATGTATATTTGCTTTGCTTACATGAAATCTCTGAAGTCTAACATTTACCTCACATAACACACCTAAGTTTTATTCAGCCAAATTAAAGCCTTCTGTAGCTAAATGTGGCCAGTGACTACTGGACAAAGCAGAAGAGGACTGGAAGACAAAAAGTCAGCCTCTGGGGCTCCCTACATGTCCTGTTAATGACTGTTGTCTGCTAGTTACTAGCTGAGTGATCCTGGTGGAGTTCCTCGATCTGCCTTTACTTCAATTTTCTTCTACAGAATGAGGGTCATAATAGCTTCCTTTTTGAAGATTGTTGTGAGGGAATCAATGAACTAATATGTATAAATACTGAAAACAGGGCTGGAGAGATAGCCTAGCGGTTAAGAGTACCACCTGCTCTTGCAGAGGACCCGGGTTCAATCCCCAGCACCCACATGGCGGCTAAGAACCGTCTGTAACTCCAATTCCAGGAGAACTCCAGTTCCAGGGGAATCCGACACCCTCTTCTGACCTCCGCAGCATTGCATGACACGGGTGCACAAACCTACATGCAGACAGTATGTTCATACACATACAAAAATAAATAAAAAATTAAAAAAAATACTGAAAACAAAACCTGGTGCACACTAAGCATTCTAAGCTTAGGTACTGTATACAGATGAAGAAATAGGCTCAGAGGGGTGAAGGCATCTGGTTAAGGATTCCCAGTTAGTGGAGCTGGGATTTTAGCCTGGGCCTGTGAGATGCTGCATGCAAAATGAACACTTCAGCTTACTTCAGAGCCTTTTGGTTTGGGAATCCCTTAGTGGAGGACTGGTAAACTAGTTCTGAAGGGGCACTGAGAAGCCTTGAGTAAAAATACTTCCATTATGGCTGATTTCAAGCTACCAATGGTTTAACAAGCAGCTTGCAAAATTTCTGAATGGGCTTTTGGACAGCCTGTAGGAGTTGGCCCAGCACACCACTGCATTTTACAGAGTTAATTCTTCTGGCTTTCATAGTTTCCAGCTTCTGGTGCAAGGCTTTTTCTTAGAATTTACTTCGTAAACCTTCAAGGATTGTCCAAGGGGCCTAGAGGGGACAGAACTCACCTGGGTGTTTACTGACTGGCTCTGAAGCTAAGAAACCATAGGTCTCACTGTTCCCTTGCCAATGTTCTCTCAAGTGAAGAAAGAGTTGGGGTCCACGGAGGATAGTCAAGATTCAAAGATCCAGAGAAAGATGCCCTGGACCTGATTCTGAGCAGAAGCTAAAGGTACAGAGAGGGGGGCATGGAGTGGATAAAGGTTGGGGATGTAGGATGGGAAGCTGGCTCAGAGGAGACGAGCGGAGCGAGAGAAGGAGCAGGATGCACGCTCTGGAGCAACCATGTGGTACTGAAGAAGGCTCCTGATTAGGCAGCATGGAAGCTGACTGAGGTGTATGTAGGGTGCTTGTGGTACTCGGTCTCCTTGGGTCTCCTGCTCTTATGATTTGCTGCTTTTCTTGAGTTTGGAGAACAGAGTTTCTAGTTCTTGAATTTGCATATTATCTTTTGCATTTGGGTCTCTGCTGTGACCTACAACTGTGAAGATGAAACTGAACATATATATATACATATATATATATATGTATATATAAATGTGTGTGTGTATATATATATATATATATATATATTCTATGAAAGAAGAGCCACTTATGGATTGGGGTGTGGATGAAAATAGATTCCCATCTGTTATTAGTTAGTAACTTTTCTGTTGTGATAGAACACCATGACTAACTGAAGAGTGTGTCTGGCTTATATTCCAGAGGGAAAAGACTCCATCATGGCAGTGAGGCATGGTGGCAGAGGCAGCTGGAGCAGAAAGCTGAGTATTCACATCTTCAAACAGGTACAGGAAGCAGAGAGAACTGGAAAATGGGATGTGGCTATGAACTCTTAAAGCCTGCCCCTAGTGATATTATGCTTCCTGCAGCATGGCCACACCTCCTAAACCTCTGAACACAGCTCCACCAGCTGACCAAGTGTTCAGCACTTGAGCCTATGGGGGACGGGATATCACACTCAAATCATCAGGCTATCAGAGGGAAGTATGGATATGGTGACATAATTCTTTTGGGTTTTCTTTAGCCAACAGGGGCCTCAAGACTACTCAGTATTCATCCTCCCCCATTTTTACTCAGTGCTCTCTTCCCTGGGGAGCTCTTCCTGTCCTCCCTAAGGGTGGTTCCCTAGTGAAGCTTGGTCATAACTCCATAAGCCTCTCTTTAGAGTTTGAATGTGAAATGTACCCCCAAACTCATGGGTTTGTATACCTCGTCCTCAGCTGGAGACACTATTTATAGAGGTTGTAGAATCTTTGGGGGACAGGGCCTTGCTGGAGGAAGTAGATCACTGGGGGTGGGTCCATGGGGTTGTGTCATCCCCGACCCCTCCCTGCCACATTCTCTACTCTCTGTTGCTGTTATGTGTGAAGTGGCTACTGCACACTCCTGTGGCTACACCAGAGCCCTCTTGCCTCTGCCATGGCTTCAGTTACCAGGTTGGGGTACCCCCCCGAATCTACGAGCCAAAATAAATCTTTCTTTTTTTTTTCTTCACTGTTTTCCTTTTTCTGGTATTCTTAAACTTCTACACGCCATATAATTACTGTACACATTTATGGGGTACCACTTGAGATCTCAGTGTACGGATACAATAGTAACAGTCAGATAATGATGACAGTTAACTGACAGTGGCCTCGAATATATATCATTTGTGTTGGGAGCATCCAATATCCTCTGTACTCAATACTCTGAAATTTATAGTTAGCTATTTTCAAGCATTGTTAGTGTAGTGTGCACAGAACATAAAAGTACTCCCCTCATCACACTATACCCTCAAACACCTCCACCATACTGCCTTCCTATCCACTGTATTCCACTACCTTCCAGGCTCCAGGAATACTATGCTCTACTTACTGGCATCCGAACATGTGTGCGATAGCACAAAATTTGTCTTTCATGGAAGCACATTCACCTAACCCTAACCCTAACCCTAATCCTAACCCAACCCTACCCTGACCCTAAACCCTAACCCTAGCCCAAATACATCAATCAAACATACATCACATGAAAATGCATTCATACTCCTCCAATAGAATTAACATCTATAGTGCAGAATTACCCCATGACACCAAGTTACTCATGGAACAATTTAGATTAATAAAGCATTGCTATTAAACAATACATGCTTTCAAATCTGCATAAAAAATTGCCGTAAACTTTCATCAAAATCTTTGACACATCAGATGAAATGGGTTTAGAGGAGAATCAGATGAATCTACAGAATTTTCCTCGCAAAAAGCTTCAATAATGTTAATACAAAAGTTTCTAAGTAATAAAGTTGTCTATGAAAATATCACATACTATTTCACTGAAATATACAAATAATTCAGGTAAATTATTAAAAGGTCTTTTCTATAATATTTAACCTAAGCATCTGTATTAGTCGCTTTTCTGTTGTTGTGATAAAACACCATGACCAAAGGAACTTATAAAAGGAAGAGTTTATTTGAGCTTACGATTGAAGGTTCCAGGGTACATTGTGGCGGGAGGCATGGCGGCTGGAGCAGCAAGCCGAGGGTCACATCTTGCAAAGAGCACAGGAAGCAGAGAGAGAGCAACCATAGACCACGAGGCTTGTTAAAACTCACTAAGCCTGCCCGCAACAACGCACTTCCTCCAGCACGGCCACACCTTCTAAGACCTCCAAAAACAGTTCCACCAACTGGAGACAAATATCTGAATACCTAGAGCCTATGGGGGACACTCATTCAAACCACCACATTCCACTCCCTGGCCCCCATAGGCTCCTGACCATATAAAATGCAAAATGCATTTAGTCCAACCTTAAAAGTCCCCATAGTCTTTACCAGTTTCAATGCCATTCAAAAGTCTACAGTCCAAGTCTCTTCTGAGACTCAGGTCAATCTCTTAACTGTAAGCTCCAAACAAGACCGAAAACCTGCAGGGCAAACACCAAGTCCAGTAGCTCCACATGCAACTTCTGGGACTTGACTTCCAAAGGACTTAGACGGCTCAGTCAGCTCTTCCAGCTTTGCTTGCAGCATACATCTCTTTCTTAGGCCGGTACCACTCCCTGTATGCAGCTCTCCTTGGCAAATATCTCACAGGTCTGGCATCTTGAATGTCTTCTTGGGGTCTCCGCTGCCAACCAGGCTTCACATTCACAGCTTCATGCAATGGCCTATCAGGGCCTATTTTATGCAGGGACACCCCTGCTGCACTCTGCCTGACCTTGGCAGCTCTCTGAAACCGTGGAGGAAGAACTGATGACCCCTTCACTCTAAAGCCAGCACCACGTGAATGAAACTGCCGAGTTTGGCTGCAATCTTGGGATGGACCCTGGCCTAGTTCAACCACATTTGCAACTTTTCTCTGCCCCGGACTTGCTGGAGGATTAGCTGGGTGTGGTCTTGCCCTGAAGGTACTGATTCTTTTGTTTACTTGTAAATCTCCAGGCTTCTTCTTAGTCACTTTAGCCTCCTTATGAAAGGGAGCCTCTCCTTCACAAGCCTTGGCCCTAACTTTAATCTTCCTAGTGTACTTTTCAGATCCAAACTGTACATTCTGCATTTCCTTCTGCCCCATTTGCTCTTTTTCACTGTAGATCTGCACAATATTCACCATTAAAAGTCATACCACCATTTCTCCAAACATCCACATGGTCAGGTTCTTCACAGTCAACAGCCCACTCTCTGGTACCAATAACTGTATTAGTCACTTTTCTGTTGCTGTGATAAAACACCATGACCAAAGGAACTTATAAAAGGAAGAGTTTATTTGAGCTTATGATTGATGGTTCCAGGGTCCATTGTGGTGGGAGGCATGGTGGCTGGAGCAGCAAGCCGAGGGTCACATATCGCAAAGAGCACAGGAAGCAGAGAGACAAAATAAATCTTTCTTTAAGTTGCTTTTGTCAACTTTTTTGTTATAACAATGAAAAAAAGTAATAATTCTTCCTTAAGTTATTTCTGACAGAAATTTCAGGAGAAAAGTAATACACACTCCTTTGTGGATTTCATCACACTTGTAATTTCATGTTGTCATATTATATAGGCACCTTTTTTCTAACACTGGGGATCCAACCTAGAAGCTTGTGCATGCTAGATGGTAGGTAAGCGTTCTACCATTAGGCTGTCTCCCCAGCCATGTTGTGATATCTTCATGTTGTCTATTATAGACCGTAAGTGCTATGAAGACAGGAGCTGTGACAGGTTAGCTTACTATGGTGGTGTGAATGAGTGTCCCCCATAGGTTTCAAGTATTTGGACATTTTGTCCCTAGTTGGTGGCGCTGTTTTGGGAGATTTTAGAAGGTACAGCCATGCTGGAGGAAGCACGTCACTGGGGGCAGGCTTAGAGAGTTCTTAAGCCTTGCCTGATTTCCAGTTGCTGTCTGCTTCCTGTGTCTGCCTGAAGATAGGAGGCTCTGCTTTCTGCTTTTGCCACCTCTGCCACCTCTGCCACCAGGCTTTTCCCACCCACCATTTTGGACTCTAGCCCTCTGAAACTGTAAGCTCAAGTAAACTCTTCCTTTTATAAGTTCCCTTGATTACAGCATTTTATCACAGCAACATAAAAGTAATCAATACACTTATCTTTGTATGCATAGCATATTCTGGTGTGCTCAGTAGGTTCTCTGCCAGGAAGGCCATCAGGCAGGAGAGGCAGGAAATGAATGGCACTTACTCAGAAGGGATTGAAAAGGGTGTAATGAAGGGACTATTTATATAGGAGTGAAAGGCTTAAGGAATCAGCCCAGAAACTAGCCACAATAGGGGCCTGCAACACTTGTTATAAATTGAAGTATGTTCTCCCTCCTCTCAAACTATATTCTAAACCTCTCTCATCATTTCAAAATTCGACCCTATGTGGAGAGGGTATTCACAGAGGTAATGAAGTTCAGATGAGGTCATTAGGGTGGGCTGTAATCTGACATGATGTATGTCATAAGAGAAAAGGAAATAGAGAGACCCAGAGGGAGAAGACACTGTATGATGAAGGCAGCCAAAAGGCAAGGGAGCTTGCGATGTGGTCAACAGAAGTCAGCCACCTAAGTACTGAGAAGCATAGCAGAGGGGAAGGTGGTCTGTAAGGTGAATGGACCCATCGAGTCAGTAGGGAAAATATGGATGACTGAATGGAGCATGAGAGAGACAAAAGTCCCAGTTCACCCTGTTTCTGGTTTGAAAACAGAAGGAGTTATGTTTTCAACAGTGAGGACATCTATGCCCAACTTCGAGGCCCCACCCCACCCCAGCTTTGTATCTAGGGTCTGAGTCTACTGATACCCCTCTCTTTGGACAGCTAGCACCATTGGGCAAGACTCAACTTTAAGGACTTAAGTAATTTGGTATGACTACAGAAGCACAGTTGAAATTATGAAGAGTCTCCTAGCACTTGGGAGGCAGAGGCAGGCGGATCTTTGTGAGTTCAAGGGCAGCCTGGTCTACAGAGTGAGTTCCAGGACAGCTGGGACTACAGGGAGACCCTGTCTCGAAAAGACCAAAAAAAAAAAAAAAAAAAAAAAAAAAAGAAATTATGAAGAGTCAGCCTTTAATGCAGAAGAGCCATCTAGTCCTCAAGTGTTGTCAGAATCACTGCCTTGGTAGAGCTAGCAATGTTTTTGCCTGGCTGGGCCAGAATATACTCCTGCAACAGAGAGGCCCGTGTGCACAAAGCATTCTCTGACAGGTGTGAGAACCTTTTGGGCAGTTCAGCTCCCATGTCTATGTGAGACTGGAACATCTGGTGGTTGCTATAAGCTCTGAGTCAGATCAGGAAGTTGGGGGAGTAAGGGTCAGGCCCACCAGTGATAGACCAGCTGAGCAGAGGGGACCAGATCTTTCTTCAGTGGAAATGCTGTCAAGATCTGATAGTCCTGGTGGAGAAGCTGGGTTTCCAAGTGAAGCTGCTGGGCTTTGCACAGAATGGATAACTGCTTCATTTCCATTCTAAGTGCAGGTGCTTTTTGGGGGGGAGACCAGAGAGATGAAACTGCATTGTCCTTTGACTTGTCCTGCCTGGATCACTGTGTTGGCCAGTTGCACTCTTTGTTTTCAGTTGTTTTTTCTTTCCCCTCACCCTCCCCTCTCTTTCCCCTCCTCTTCCTCTCCCCCATCCTTCCTTCCTTTTGATCTGGGATCTGGGATAATGGAATAGTTTCTCTACTAAGCACAGCTTGGCCATCATGGCAGAGGAGGAAAGAGTCCTGAAAACCACACTGGCTCCTGAAATTTCTTCTCAGAAGTGACAAGTCCCATTCTTTAATTGGTTCCACATGGCTAATGGAAGCCAAGCTGTAGGGCGAGTCCTGAGTTCAGCAAGCCAGGGATGTATAATTCTCCCACAAAACAGGAAAAATGAAATAGTTGGTAAGTGTTACTATAAACTGCATATGCATTTACAGCTTCCATCTGGTGTTTAGAATTAGGAAGATCCAGAACTAGGGGAGGTCACTTGCAGAGGTGAGCAACCAGATCCCCAAAATGCAATTACTAGAAGCTTGAGGTAAACAGATGGATGGACAAATAGAGACAGATGATGGACCCCGTTAGTTACTTTGGTATTACTGTGACCAAATACCTGACAACAATGTAGTGACTAATTCCATTAGCCAGGACTTATCCCCATAACTTTCAAAATAGTACCACAATCTGGGGACCCAGTGCTCCAAACATGAGCCTGCAGGGGACGTTTAAGATTCAAACAACAACCACAACCACAGCAACAACCACAACAACAACCTTGTTGGAGCTCTTCCTGGCCCAGGACCCAGCTGGAGTTCCTGGTTCAACACGGTTTTCTTTCTTTTATCTTTTGAGACAGGATCTCCCTTGTAGCCTCAGCTATCCTGGAACTCACTGTGTAGACCAAGTTGGCCTCTACCTCACAGAGATCCACCTGCCTCTGCCTCCTGAGTGCAGGGATTAAAGGCAAGCGCCACTGTGGCCAGCCCTTAGCATGGTTTTCCTGCCAGAGTGGCTTCGCCTATCCCACTTACAGTGAGAGATGCAAAGTTGTCCTCCAGCTGCAGCCCGCGGTGGCTGCTGCTCAGCCAGGCAAGGCTGAGTGCTTTGAGCCCCCGACACCTCTCATTTCTTCTGCATTTTCCCCTCCTTTCCCAGCTGCATAGTGGTAAGAACTCAGGTAGGACTGCCTTTGTAGAGGCAAAGGACTTGGGACCAGGAAATGTATTTCTAGCTACTGGCAACTCTTAGGGGCTCCAATAGTTCACTTGGGGGTCTGCTTTTTATACTCCAAACTGTAAATAAGGGCCTTTCAGCTCCATGAAAACGTGTAAGCTCCAGCTGTAACTTCCAGGGCTGGAGAGATGGCACAGTAGTTAAAAGGACTGGCTGGCCTTGCTGAGGACTCAGGTTTGATTCCCAGTGTCCACATGGCAGCTAACAACCATCTGCAACTCCAATTCCAGAGGATCTGATGCCCTCTTCTGACCTCCATGGGTACTGCATAGCATGGATGCATCCACCTACATGCAGGCAATAAACAAAATAATAATAATAATAATAATAATAACAATAATAATAATAATGTATAAGTTCAAGTTCCTAAAAAAATTATGATTTAGAAAGCAACAAGTGTGCCAGGCTTGGTGGCACCTGCCCTTAGTCCCATCACTTAGGAGGCAGAGGCAGGCAGATCTCTGTGAGTTCAAGGCAGGGCCAGCCTGGTTTACCCAGAGAGTTCCAGGCTAGCTGGGGTTACAGGAAGACTTTGTGTCTTGTGTCAAAAAGACCAAAAAGAAAGAAAGAAAGAAGAAAGAAAGAAAGAAAGAAAGAAAGAAAGAAAGAAAGAAAGAAAGAAAGGTAATGTAGAAAAAAGAGCCTTTATAGTCATGGCTTGATTTAGCCATTAAATGTGAGAGACGAAATGTGAAGCTGTCATTGAGATGGGGGTGTCAGTTACAGCAGCTATCCTTACTGATATATTCTGTGTGTGTGTGTGTGTGTGTGTGTGTGTGTAGACTCTAGAAGGGAATATTCCAGAATGGAAAGTTCCCTAAGAGGGGGGTATTTTAGTTGTTCATTTGTATACTACATAGAACGAGATACTTACAGACAGAGTGGTTAATCTTTCTCATCTTCTCCTTTGAACTCTGCCCTAAAAGGGATTTGAGGAATGAGTGTGAACATTTGCTGTAACTTATAGTCTGTGACTGGTGAGCTGTGGTCAGATATAGTGGGTAGCAGGCTGGAGACCAGGACAGAGCTTCAGTCGGGAGTTGGATTCTCCTGCTCCCAGCAGGCGGGCTAGTTATGCAGGGAATTTCCTGCTTTGCAATGCCATGCCAATAACCACAGCTTAGCAAATGCATCTCCTGTCCTGAATATTGGTGAGTATTAAAACGTACCTCAGCAATTTCAGGACAAATCTGAAGTTCCTAACATTCAAATCTTGCCCAGGACCAGTTCATATCTGAATCTGATTTGGGGTAAGAAACTAACCACTAGTTTACTTCGTTCATCCACCATCAAAATGGAAAGAACTCTTTCTTTTTCTCTATTCCTCTGAATTTAGAAATTGTGGGACAGAATTTCTTCCTGGAAGAACAGGAGGTAGGTGGAGGGCGGGGAGAGGTTAGAAAAGTACTCTGGTGCTTGAATGGTGGCTTTGGTGCCCTGGCTGGGATGAGGTACCTGAGGTACAATGAAGCTGTCAGACTGATTATACAGTATTACCCTTTAAGGTAAGGGTGAGCCCAGCTTAGAGAAAGAACAGTTAGACAAGCACCAGCATAGCCTGTTGGGGGCTGGGAGCCCTGAACTCAGTAACTTCCACCTGCTCCTTAGCATTTCAGCAGCCTTGGCTTGAAGGAGCTGGAGAAAGCACGGATGTATTGGGTCAGCTGAGGTTCCTGGACCACATGGGTAACTGGGGGGAACAACAGTATCTAAAGCCGGTTTTGGGGGGGGAAACCTAAGCTTGATTGAAAGGTTTCTAATTGCCTCTTCTACCTCAGCCTGTTCTCTCTGCTCTATTGTGGACCTTCCAAGGGCAAAGATCAGCAGAGATCCAAGACTAGCTAGGGCAAGGAAGAGGGGAGGGGAGGCATGGAGAGGAGAAACCAGCAGGGGGCCCGGAGGGGGATGGGATGCAATTAGTTACTTTTTTTTTTTTTTTTAAATTAGTTTTTATTGATGCTTTGTGCATTTCATACATTTTTTCCAATTCAGTTCAGGCTTATTTCCCTTTCCCTCCCCCCCCGACCCCCACCCCATCCCAGATCATGCATTCTGCCATAACTGTCCTGCATCTTTCTCTCAGTTTTTTTTTTTCATTTTTAGCTATAAGTGATAATCCATGAGTACAAGCATCCTTCATGCAAAACCTATCTGCAGGCTGTTGTGCCCAAACACCTACAGCCCCACCATCCAGTGGGGGGTGACAGGTTGTTTGTTCAATCAAGTTGATCAAATGAGTGTCCAGACTACATTGCTGTAGTTTCACCATTCACCCCAATCACAGCCCTTACATTCTACCACGCCCCCTCTTCCGCAGGTGCAATTTTATTGTTGCTGTGACAAAATACCTGACAGAAAGTACTTAAAGAAGGAAAGGTTTATTGGGGCCCATTGTTCAAGGATAGTCTATCCTGGCCAGGAAGTTGGGGCAGCAGGAGCTTGAGAGGGCAGGTCACCTTGCAGTTGTAGTCAGGAAGCAGAGGGGCAAACAATGGTGTTCAGGTCTTTCCTTTGTATTCAAAATGAGACCACGGTCCATAGAATGGCTGTACCCATAGAGTGGCTTTTCCCACCTCAGTGAGCTTGGTGTAGATAATCCTCACAGACATGCCAGAGGTTGTTTCCTTGGTGATCCTAGAGCCTATCAGCCATCACTGTGTGTGTTTGCTAGGGACCATAACTGTCATAGTGTTCAGCCCTTATAGCTTAACAAAAGGAGTAAATTATTATCCAATATATATGAGCCCAGAATATATTATGTTAGACAAAAGAATATGAGATTGATGATAGAAAGAGAAAGCTATAACGATAGAAGTAAAAAATATCTATTGAAAAGGGATTGGCTATTGACTGTAATAGGATTTGAGGGAAATTTCTAGATTGATAATAATCCCAATGTACTTGATCTAGGTGCACACTGCATAAGTGTGCACACATATGAAGGTCACTGCATTGCACACTTAAGATTTACACAAGTGCTGAAGAGATGGATGGATCAGTGGTTAAGAATTGCACGCTGCTCTTACAGAGGACCTGAGTTTTGTTCCCAGCCCATGTATCAGGTTGCTCACAACTTCTTGTGACTCCAGCTCCAAGGAATCCAACACTGTCTTCTGGTCTCCGAAGGCACCTACACTGATATCCACATAGCCTCTCACAGAGACATACACATACACATAATTTAAAAATAAAATAAATCATAAAAAAGATTTGCACATATTTCTAGGTATAAATGATATGATCCCTCTTCCTAAACAAAATAAAACACAAAATCCCAAACAATGAATGCAAGGTATGTGTCTGACTTGGGAAGATTTACTGTTCATGGGTTCAGTGGAACAAGTCTGTAGCAACGTGTATAGAAGCCCCTCATCTAGAGAAGTCTAAGTAACTGGGCAAGTTACTGAATGTGTCTGGAATTTAGTTTTCCCTCTGTTAAAAAGGAAGAAAGAAGGCTTTTTTTTCCCTTGCCTGCAGACAGCTACCTCGGATGGCTCTGGGGCGGTGCTGGGGAGGACACAAAGGCTTTCCAGTTACAGCTCTGGCTGTTCTTCTGTTAGGACAGTGAGACCAGTGACCCTGGAGGGTGTGGCTGCAAAGCCAGCCCTGCCTCTGTGGCTGCCCCTGCGTTTCTGGTCCAGCCAGGCCTGCTGGAGCACTGAGGTGGCCTTATGTTCTACAAATCCTGAGCTCTCTCCTCCAGCCTTTGCTCTTGTCCTCCAGCCTTCCAGCCTGACTAGTTCTTTCTGTTTAGTGGCTGAGCTTAAAATCACAGGAAGGACGGGCTGGAGAGATGGCTTAGTGGTTAAGAGCACCGACTGCTCTTGCAGAGGAACCGGGTTCGATTCCCAGCACCCACATGTCGGCTGAGAACCATCTTTAACTCCAGTTCCAGGGGAATCCGACACTGTCTTCTGACATCCACGGCGGCATTGCATGACACGGGTGCACAAACTTACATGCAGACAGTACATTCATAAACACAAAAAATAATAAATTAAAAATAAAATCAAAAAAGAATCACAGGGAAGAGAAAAGAATGAGTTTCTGGGTGTCTGATTCACACAGGCCTTAGAGTCTAAAATATGTGGCCAAGAATCCCAGTCCAATTATCCTTGGGGAGAGACATGCAAAGGTCTCCTTGAAACGCTGCCCCTCCCAAGCCCAGCCCACCGCACTACCCCACAGGGATGGTCCCTCCTGTCCCATCATTGCCTCAGCCCCCCACAGGGAGAAAAGTGTCCTTTGTGGTTGAGCCTGGTCACCAGAACAGCCTCTGGGTGATTTTCCACTTGCTTCATTTACCCAAACTTTTCCAGGGGAGGCAAAATTAAGTGTTTCTTGTAAATTGATGGGAAAATTTAAGCTTTGATAGAACAGTCCTAAGCCAGGGTCACGGGCAGAGGCCACACTTCCTCCTTGATTAACTCTCTATAGCATCACAGGAAGCCAGTTTATCTCTTTGACTTGAAGCAGAGAAGCAGTCACCAGCCCCAGCATTTTCCTGTGGGGAGCAGAGTTCAATGGAAGCACAAACACAGGCCCAAGAAAACCAGGCTGGAAGGGATTTAGAGCTCAGAGATTCTAACGCAGAGATTTTACAAAGAGACCAAAGCTACCAGGTGAAAGAACTGGTTGAGGGGCAAAGGTCAATCAATGACAGAAGTGGAAGCGACAGAGGGAACCCAGAGTGGGAGCTGGCTGGATCCAACTGACCACATCATTGCGTGCCACCCTGACGTTTTGTGCAGCATGATCCTTGCCACGGGAGGTGCCGTGAACAGGGGGCTGTTTAGCTATGTCCCTGGCCTCTGTCCACTGGATACCAGTGTGGGCCATCGCCAGATCTATGACAAGCAAAAATGTCTCTAGACATGACAGATGTCCTCTGGGGGCAAGGTCAACCCTGGCTAAGACAAACTTAACTTTTTAGTTCAACATTTTGAGTGAATGAATGAGCAGACTCACTCTGAGAAGCTGGAGGGTAATCTCCCATTTGCTGATTATTATTATTATTATTTTTTTTATATTCTATCAGAATTGATACTATATTCCAAATGAAAAAAGGATACCAGAAGAAATGTGATGAATTAACAAATGTTAAAAAATAAATTTTCATCATGCTTTGTTACAAAATCCTACACAAAAAATTGGTATGGAACTTCTTTCAACTTAAGGTGACTTATAGAGGATGCCAATAGACACACTCTGTAAGAAAGTGTACACTTATTGACATTTTTTTACTTTCACTATTACCTAATTAAAAAAAACTTTTTAAATATATATTTTGTACAAGATTATCAAATCTAGACTCGTGTCTCCCCACATCCCCCCCACCCCACCAGAGCTCATGCATTCTGCCAAACATGCTTTTCATCTCATTCTCAGTCTTTCTCGATATTCTCCATGTGGAAGTTGACTGTTTTGAACAGAAGTTCACTGCTTCAGTCAGTTTGTTGATGCAGTCCTTTCTGTTGTTGTTGTTGTTGTTGTTGTTGTTGTTTCCAATATGCATCACTCCCAACTGCTTGGACAAAAGCTCAAGGGGCCCTGCACGAGAAATACTTACAACTAGGTAATTGGCACTGGCATCCAAAGATGAGGGATACCATTTGTCTTTTGTTTTTCTGGGACTGTGTTACTTCACTCAGCATGATGTCCTCTAGCTCCAGCCATTTTCCTGCAAAGTTTGTGATGTCATCTTTCTTTACTGCTGCATAGAACTCCATTGTGTAGATGTACCACATTTTCTCTATCCACTCATCAGTTGAGGGGCATTTGAGTTGGTTCCAGCTCCTTGCTATTGTGAAGAGAACTGAAATAAACATGGCTGTGCATGTATCTCTGCGGTGGGGTGAGACTTGAGGGTACATGCCCAGGAGTGGTATGGCTGGGTCGGGTGGCAAGTTCATTCCAAGTCTTCCAAGGGTTCTCCACACTATTTTCCATAGTGGCTGTACGAGTTTACATTCCCACCAGCAGTGAATGAGTGTTCCCCTTTCCCCACAACCTCTCCAGCACTTGGTATCATTTGTTTTCTTGATCCTAGCCAGTCTTATTGGAGTAAGATGATATCTTAAAGTGGTTTTCATTTGCATTTCCTTAATGATTAGTGATGTTGAGCAGTTCTTGAGGTGTTTCTCAGACATCTCTAATTCCTCGCTTGTGAAGTCTCTGTTCAGTTCTTTGCTCCATCTATTGAGCGGGTCATTTGTTTTCTTTTTTCTTTGTTTTTTGAGTAGTTTATATATTCTGGAAATCAATGCTTTGTCAGATGTATCTGCAGTGAAGGTTTCCTCCCACTCTGTGGGATTTCTCTTCACTTCCTTGATTGTTTCTTTTGATGTACAGAAGCTTTTGAGTTTGATGAGGTCCCATTTGTCAATTGTCGACCTTAATTCTTGTGCAGCTGCTGTCTGATTTAGGAAGTCTTTTCCTACGCCTATGTCTTGTAGTCTGCTGCCAACTTTTTCTTCTATCACCTTCAGAGTTTGGGGTTTCACGTTGAGGTCTTTAATCCATCTGGAGTTGACTTTTGTACAGGGTGAGAGGTAGGGGTTTAATTTCATTCTTCTACAAGTGGTGATCCAGTTTTGCCAACACCACTTGCTGAAGATGCTGTCTTTTCTCCATTGTGGTTTCTTGGCCCCCTTGTCAAATATGAGATGGCTGAAATTGTATGTGCTCAGATTTGGATCTTCGGTTTTGTTCCATTGGTCAACAGGTCTGTTTTTGTGCCAGTACCAGGCTGTTTTTATGACTATAGCCCTGTAGTATAGTTTAAAATCTGGTATAGAGATCCCTCCTGTGTAGCTCTTTTCACTCAGGATTGATTTGGCTATTCGGGGTCTTTTGTTTTTCCAAATGAATTTAAGAACTTTTGTTTCCAAGCCTGTGAAGAAACTCTTGGGGATTTTGATTGGGATTGCATTAAATCTATACAAGAGTTTTGGTAAAATGGACATTTTTACAATGTTAATTTTCCCAATCCATGAGCATGGGAGGTTTTTCCATCTTCTGAGGTCTTCTTCAATTTCTTTCTTTAAGGGTTTAAAATTTTTGTTGTAGAGGTCTTTGGTGTCTTTGGTTAGGTTTGTTCCTAGGTATCTTATTGTTTTTGAGGCTATTGTGAGTGGGAAGGTCTCTTTGAATTCTTTCTCCAGTTGCTTGTTCTTGGTGTAAAGAAAGGCCATTGATTTTCTAAGGTTAATTTTGTATCCTGCCACTTTGCTGAAGCTGTTAATCGTTTCTAGGAGTTTTCTGGTGGAGTTTTTTGCATCCCTTAAGTAAACAATCATATCATCAGCAAATAGGGATAGTTTGACTTCCTCTTTTCCAATTAGTACTCCTTTAATATCCTTTTCTTGCCTTATTGCTCTAGCAAGTGTTTCAAGCACTATATTGAAGAGGAGTGGTGATAGGGGGCAGCCTTGCCGAGTTCCTACCTTTAAAGGGAATGTTTCTGTCATTTCCCCATTTAGGATGATATTGGCTGTGGGTTTCCTGTATATGGCTTTGATTACATTGAGGAATGATCCCTCCAATCCAATTCCTTCTAGGACTTTAAGCATGAAGGGATGCTGGATTTTGTCAAAGGCTTTTTCAGCATCAATTGAGATGATGGTGTGGTTTTTGTCTTTGATTCCGTTTATGTGTTTGATGATGTTTATTGATTTTCGTATGTTGAACCATCCCTGCATCTCTGGTATGAATCCAACTTGGTCATGATGGATGATCTTCTTGATGTGGGTCTGTATGCGATTTGCCAGTATTCTGTTTAGAATTTTGGCATCTGTGTTCATGAGGGAGATGGGTCTATAATTCTCCTTTTTGGTTGTATCTTTGCCTGGTTTTGGTAATAGAGTGATGTTGGCTTCATAGAAGGAATTTGGGAGAGTTCCCTCTGATTGTATACTTCTAAACAGTTTCAGAAATAATGGTTGTAGGTCTTTTTGAAATGTTTTATAGAATTCTGCTGTGAAACCGTCTGGGCCTGGGCTTTTTTTAGTTGGGAGGCTTCTTATTACATCCTCTATTTCTTCATATGTTATGGGTCTGTTTAAGCTGCTGGTCTCCTCTTGGCCAAGCTTTGGTGATTCCCAAGATTTCAGATATTCATCCATTTCTTCTAGATTTTCAAACTTGGTAGAATATAGGTTCTTGTAATATTCCCATATAATTTTCTTGATCTTTTCCTTGTCCGTTGTGATATTTCCCTTTTCATCACAGATTGTATTGATTTGGAGTTGTTCCTTCTTTCTTTTTGTTAACTGGGCTAGAGGTCTGTCTATCTTGTTTATTCTTTCAAAGAACCAACTTTTGGCTTCATTGATTTTTTGTATTGTTTTCTTTGTTTCTATTTCATTGATTTCTGCTCTGATTTTTGTTATTTCTTCCTGTCTGTTGCGTTTAGGGTTCATCTGTTGTTGCCTCTCAAGTGCTTTTAGCTGTAGTGTTAGATCATTCACTTGTGCTCTTTCTGTTTTTCTAATGTAGGCACCCAGGGCTATAAACTTCCCTCTTAGGACTGCTTTTAAGGTATCCCATAGGTTTTGTTGTGTTGTATTGTCATTGTCATTCAGTTCCAGGAATGCTTTTATTTCTTTCTTTATCTCTTCCTTGACCCATTCATTATTCAAGAGTGTGTTGTTTAGTCTCCATGTGTTCTTGTAGGCAGTAGGGCTTATCCTGGTGTTGATGTTGAGCTTTATTGCACTGTGGTCTGATAGAATGCATGAAATTATTCCAATCTTTTTGTATTTGTGGAGGTTTCTTCTGTGTCCCAGTATGTGGTCGATTTTGGAGAATGTTCCGTAGGGTGCTGAGTAGAAAGTGTATTCTCTGGTATTAGGGTGGAATATTCGGTAGAGGTCTATGAGGTCCATTTGGTGCATCATATCGTTCAGTTCAGATGTCTCTCTATTATTATTATTTTAAACACCAGGCTGGTATTATCTGGCATGAGGCATAGGAGAAGGACCTTTATGACCTTCTGTCTGAAGGCAGGAGGGACCCCCGACCCTCTGCTCGACTGTCCATCCCGATCCTCTGTCCATCCCGACCCTCTGCTCGGCCGTCCATCCCGACCCTCTGCTCGGCCGTCCATCCCGACCCTCTGCTCGGCCGTCCATCTCAACCCTCTGCTCGGCTGTCCATCCCGCCCCTCTGCTCGGCTGTCCATCCCGATCCTCTGTCCATCCCGACCCTCTGCTCGGCTGTCCATCCCGCCCCTCTGCTCGGCCGTCCATCCCGCCCCTCTGCTCGGCTGTCCATCCCGACCCTCTGCTCGGCCGTCCATCCCAACCCTCTGCTTGGCTGTCCATCCCGATCCTCTGTCCATCCCGACCCTCTGCTCGGCCGTCCATCCCGACCCTCTGCTCGGCCGTCCATCCCGACCCTCTGCTCGGCTGTCCATCCCGATCCTCTGCTCGGCTGTGCACTGTCGCAGCCCCCCAGAAGGTCTCCTCTCAGCTCCTCTTTGCACACTGCAGGCTTAATCATGTGGGTTCTTTTTATTCTTAGAAAACAATAGAAATGGACAACACACAGAAGAGATTCTTCTCACTGGGGGATAGGACCAGCATTCTGGAACAAATGTTAAGGCTTAAGATTCTCACAGTTTGAAGAACAAAGCACCTAAAATACAGCAATGAAGAGCCGAGACAGCCAAGAGAGAACACTTATCACAGAGTCATGAAATTTTGGCACTGGAAAAAGTCACAAGTAAAATATAAAAGGAATATAACTTTACCACAAAATCTGATTTTATTGTTTTTCTTAATCCTAGAAAATTTCAGCACTGTCGACTTTGTCAGTAACTTGACAATTCTTTTTTTTTTTTTTTTTCTAAATGATAAAAATTACTGGAGAGGATAGAATACCCTTTCAGGATTAACAACAGCAACAATAACACAGTAGTGCTAGGTGCCTTCAGAGGGACTTCTGTGCCAGATGATAAAATTCAAGTTCCCATTAAGGAAGAGGAAGGGGACCAGGCGAGTGGGGAAGGGGGATCAGAGGGGAATGGAGTGAATGGCGGAGCATGTTACATGAAAACATTACAGTGTGCTGGTGGTGTCTGTAGGAGCCTGAGGCAAGAGGTCAGAAGTTCAAGGCCAGCCTCAGCTACATAGTAAGTTAGAGACCAGCCTGGGCTACACTAGACTTTCAACAAACAAATAAAGTCACAATGAAACCCATTACTTTATGCAATTAACATATGCTAATGGGACATCTAAGAACCAGTCAGTTTGAAAGAGTTGGTTTGCTTTGGGCAGAATAAAAATGGAAGCATCTAAGTGACAAGAACAAATATCTATATATCTATATCTATATCTATATCTATATCTATATCTATATCTATATCTATCTATATCTATCTATCCATCTACTCTTGGTCAGATAGCTCTTACAGGGGAATTAATTAAAATTTAAGACTGACTTTACATGTCAGTTAATTCAGAGGGACAAACTGAGCATAAATGTCAAAAGAGCAATGAGGATAAAAAGAGAAGAAGGAGCCAGCATCGAGAGGGAAGGGAGGGAAGTTAGAAGAGGGATTCACTGGCATTCGGTTAATAGTCCATTAAAAATGAATTGTGGAGCTGGTGACATGGCTCAGAAGGTAACATACTTGCTGTACACAAGTCTGAGTTTGGTCCTTAGAACTCATGGAAATGTGGAATGACAGAAGTGACTCTGTAAAGTTGTCCTCTGACCTCCACATGTGCATGGGTGCATTCTTTCTCTCTCTCTCTCTCTCTCTCTCTCTCTCTCTCTCTCTCTCTCTCACACACACACACACACACACACACACACATACACACATACACAAATAAAATGAATCCTACCAAGCTTCCGTTGTGCAACAAGGACTCCACATCCAGTCCTTGTGTTTGGTTCTCCTTGTGTTAGAGCTTTGTGCTACTTTTTCGGTCCTTTTTCAGGAAATGTCACTTACCAAGGATAAAGTCTGGCTGCTTTGGGGAAAGAGAGGCGGAAGGCTTGTGGTCCACCTCCAGTGGGGGTATCCAAGCAGGACCAGGCTTCTGGCTGGGGAGCGGCAGGCTGTCCGAAGTTCATTAGCTATCTTAGGGATTGTGGGGAAACAGTGTGCCTTGTGACTCCAGTTAGAGAAGAAACTGGGCAGTAGCTGTGCCCTGGGAGTCATGGGGCTGAGCAGGCCCAGCAGTTCCTTAGACAGAAGACTCTGGGGTCTCCAGGAGGGTCTGCGCTCAGAGGATTTACAGCAGAAGGCTTTAGGAATCCAATCTCAGTTTTAGAGTTTTCAGATGAGGCCCGCAGAGGTGGATGCTTTCCACCACCTCCTCTGTATGCAAGGAAGGCTTCCCTCTTAGGCATCCAGGGAGGAAATGACCTCTGTTCACTCTGGGAGCTCCGAACACATTTACTGTTTTTGCAGGTGTTCAGGGCGACTGTAGGTGAGCAGGGATGAAGCACTTGGACAAGTGGCTCCAAGTTTATCTCTGCCCCTTAACACTAAACTCAGCACATTCTTAGGCATTTCTGGTTGTGCCACCACAAATCTTCCTGCACATCCAAGAATTCCGCTGTGCTTTAAGAGGCCAGTGCCCAGGCTGAGTGGTGACCAGAGATGGGTAGAGATAGGAAATGTGATGAGGAGACAATCCAATCTGAATTTCAGATGAACAGTGGATAATGTTTTCAGTATCTATCCATACAATATTTAAGATACACTAAAAGTCATTTACTGTTCACTTGGAATTCAGATTTAACTGCGTGGCCTGTATTTTGTCTAGTCATTCTCTCTTAAGATTCGCAACAGCAAAGAAGTCTGCAAAGCTTGATAGTAATGAACTTAAGGATGTGGTGCTACGCCTGTTTCTGATAGAAGATGGTCGCCCAAGTCATCTCCCAGAGACAGAAAATGCCAATGCCTTTAAGAAGTCTGGGCAGCAGGGGAAGGAGAAAGAAGCTTTCCCAGGTCTTGGCAACAGCAGATTGCTCTCTCTGCTTCCCCTTTGTCTTGCTCCAGTGAGAGGAACAGCACACTCTTTAAGGATTGAGGACAGAAGGGAAGGCGGGTAGATAAAACCAGCTCACAGTGCCGCTGTGTCCTGGGAAGATAATGGCTCTAAACCTGCTAAAATAAATGGTCTGCTTTGTTCTTGAATAATAATCAGCCGGCAGCTTTGTTCTGTCTTCCCAGCAGCCAGAGGAAGAGATTTTGATTTCAGAGGAAAAGAAATGACCCCAGGATGACCATAGTGGATAGGGGAGAAGAGAAAGTCACCACTGCAGGCTCCCTGAGATGGTGATGGAAACTTCTCATGCAAAGCAGAGTACCTCCCTGTCACCTGCATAATGCCCAAGGTTCTACCATTATGTCTTAAAGTTAATGACCTTCTCCTTAAGAAAGGAAAATACTTCTGAGCAACACAATGTGCTGTCATCCTCTCTTTGTCCATCTGTGCGTCGTCTTGCCCCCCCCACTCTGGCCAAAAGCATCCCAGCATACCTGCTGTCTTGGAGGACAACAGCATGTCACAATGTCAAAAGGTTGGTGATTCCAGCAGTGCAGTTATTCCTTAGGGTGTTTCTAACTTGACACGTGACCAAGAGCAGGGTCGTGAGGTTGTAGAATCCTAGGACAAATAAAATTCCTGGAGGTACCAAGTGATGGAGAGGTGGATAATATAGAATAGATGGGGGGAATTCAGAGCAAAGAGGATCTGGGCAGTTTAGGAGAACACGGACATGGGAGATTCTGGAGCAAGCCTTGCAGTTTTCCATTCAGATCGACGCCTTCCTCCTCCTTCCTCCTGAAGTTCTAGAGCTTTCTCTCTGCTTAGTCTTGGCCAGCTGAATATTTCTTTTTTATATTTGAATATTTTTATGCTTTTATTGATGCTTTGTGTATTTCAGACATCATTTTTCAGTTCGATTAAGGCATATTCCCTTTTCCCTTCCCCCCCACCCCACCACGATCATGCATTCTGCCATAACTGTCCAGCATCTTTCTCTCAGTCTTTTTTTTTAATGTTTAAGAATTCACATTTTCAGGGCTGGAGAGATGGCTCAGTGGTTAAGAGCATTGACTGCTCTTCCAGAGGACCTGGGTTCGATTCCCAGCACCCACATGATGGCTAACAACCGCCTCCAAGCCAGGCATGGTGGCACATGCCTTTAATCCTAGGACTTGGGAGGCAGAGGCAGGTGGATCTCTGTGAGTTCAAGGCCAGCCTGGTCTACAGAGTGAGTTCCAGGCCAGCTGGGGCTATAGGGACACCCTGTCTCAAAAAAAAAAAAAAAAAATCATGTTTTCCTCCATTAATTTTATATTACTCTAAAATGGCCAGCTGAATATTTCTAATTCAGAAAATGACAGAATTTGGAGTGTAATGAAACCTGCAGAAATCTCCCCTTGCAGAATAGATCCTGGAGTTTCTGGAGTTGTCAGGGTCAGAGCCCGGGCCTGGCAGCCCTCATAAGCTAGATTCCACCTCCGACCTTCAATAGGCCAATTAAAGAGACAAGTAATGGTGAAAAGCAGAGAAAGATTTACTCTGTGTGGCCACATTAGGAAGAGGAACAACTATAGCGGACCAGGGACCTCCACCCCCAGGTCCATCTTTAGGGCCCGGACATGAGGTTTAGAGCTAAAGGTAAGAGATAGGCATGACAGCAGTCCTGGTCAAGGTGGGGTCCTGCCCAGCGTGGACTCACTGTTTCTGGCTCTATTCCCAGTCTCTCCTGCAAGGTAGTCTGACAACTATCAGATCTGTGTGAAATTTCTTTCTGGGAGGCAAGCGCCTCCTTAGGCTGGCATCAGGATTTAACCTTTACCTCCAACCAGAACGAGACTCCTAGGGAAATTCTAATTTCTTACAGCCCATTTTTTTTTTTTCAATTATCTTGTAGCCAAGGGAGGGGTACACATGTCTTTTTTAGAATATCTTCATTCCCACCAGGACAACTACTCAGTTGCTGGGCCATAGCCTATACCACAACTCCAGCCAACTCTCATAGAAATGTGCCCTACAGGCTTCAAAGGACAAAGGATGTGCAGTTGTATAATAATACGTGCCCAGTATAATAATAATAACTCTGTTGTCGGGGGGCAGGGGCAGGGACTGGCTTCTTGCCTTGCATAGCTGAGTGGTGTGGTACTGCAAGTGAAGGATTTTAGTCCTGGCTGGCCCTGCTAGGCAGGCCGCAGACAGGAGTGCTTATTTCAAATGCTGAGCTGTGGCCCAGCGGTACTTCAGTTGTTGGCTAATTGTGATCACAACAGTGAACGAAGGGAGACAGTTTCACCAGGCCGCACCCCGTCTGAGACTCTGCCTCTTTTGTCCCTGGTGAGGACAGTGGTTTCTAAAGCAAAGCCTTAAACGTGGAGCTGCCAAGGAAAGTACAAGGACATGAACTGGTCCATGTGGAGAAATGCAGAAGGCCCTGCCAGCCCTAGTTCAGCTCCTCCAGAGATGGAGATGCTGCGGTCCAGCCACGTCACTCAGGATTACCCATCCTGGGTGTCAGGTGTCCCTATGAGCCCCTGTGCTGGGGACCTATAGGGCCAAGTCCGCCATTGCCTAAGCAGATGTGAAAGCCTGGTGAGCTCTCTGCTTGGCTCAGACCTTTCCCAGGAACTCTCCTTTGCTACAAAAGTGTCTCTTCCTTTTCTCAATTTTTATTATTATTATTATTATTATTATTGCATTTACTTATTTGTGTGTGCATGCATCTGTGTGTGGGTACCATAGTGTGTGTGTAGAGGCCAGAGGACAATTAAATTCTCATCATGGCTCACCAGAGAAAGGACAATTACTACCTACTTTGTAGATGAAGAAACTGAAGTTCAGGGTAATCACAGAATAGTCCCATTGAGTTAGTTTTGTTTTGTTTTAAAAATATTTTATTTATTATTTTTATTATTTTTTTGTCTATGAGTGTATTGTCTGCATGTCTGTAAGTGCACCCATATTGTGTAATGCCTGAAGAGGTCAGAAGAAGTTGTTAAATCCCCTGGAACTGGAGTTATGGGTGGTTATTCACTGCCATGTTGGTGCTGGGAACCAAATGGAGGTCCTCTGCAAGAGCAGCCAGTGCTCTGAACTGCTGAGCCATCTCTCCACCCACTTTTGTTTGTTTGGTTTTGAAATAGGATCTCGTACAGCCCAGTCTAGCCTCAAGTTCCTGATCTTCCTGCTTCTACTTTCGGAGTGCTGGGATTGAAGGCAGGCTGCACCACTCCTGGCTCCCGTCCAGTTTGGAAGAAGTAGGGTTTCAACCTAGACCTAGAACTGGTCAGTTCTGAAGCCTGTGTCCTTTTTTAAAATTTTTATGTGTATGAATGTACTGTCTGCATGTAGGTTTGTGCACCCGTGTTGTGCAATGCTGCGGAGGTCAGAAGAGGGTGCCGGATTCCCCTGGAACTGGAGTTCTCCTGGAATTGGAGTTACAGATGGTTCTCAGCCTGTGTTCTTAACCACCATTCAGTTATTTACCGTTTTGTTTTGTTTTCTCCCCATCTTATGATTTCTAATCTATCAGCCAAAACATCTGTCCCCTTTGCTCTTGAACTATCTGTGTGTATTCGTTACCTTATTTGTTGCTGTGACAAAATCCCCAACAATAGCATCTTAAGGAAGGAAGGTCTATTGTGCCTTATACGCAGGAGGGTACAGTCCATCATGCAGAGAAGGAGTGTGAGGTGGCTGGTCACATCACATCAGTAGTCACAAAGTGAATGAATGCTTTCTCCTTTTTATTCAGTGCAGTACCTCCACCCATGGAAAGACAACACCCACACTTAGGGTGGGTCCTCCCATTTTAATTAATCCAGTCTAGAAATTCCCTCTCAAACAAGCTGAGAGTTTTGTCTACTGGGTGATTCTGGGTCCTGCCAAGTTCACAGTCAATATTAATCATCCCGCCATGTCTCTTTCCTTCTGTCCGGCAGTCCTGCGTTACACTTTCAGTGAGGTTTTGGCATGCTGAAAGGGGCGTGACCTTTACTGTTTGCTCCGGTTCAGGCTGGCTTGGAAGCTGTCAGCAGACTGGACACTCACTCTTGCAATGACTGACTGTAGATGTGCCTGCATTCCTTAAGGAGGCAGAGCTTCGAATGCCCAGAACATGATGCTCTGCTACCACGGGCACTCCCTGAAGCTGGGAAGGTTCCACCTCACTATTCCGGCACTGTTCTCATAGCCCTAACCCACACGGCATTCAGGTTCAGAGCTGAAGTTTTCCTTTTCCTTCCTCCATCTTTAAAATGACCATAATGTAGCCAGGCACAGGGGCACACACCTTTAATCCCAGGACTTGGGAGGCAGAAGCAGGCAGGTCTATGTGAGATGAAGGCCAGCTTGGTCTACATAATGAGTTACAGGTCAGCCGAGGCTACCCAGAGAGTCCGTAGCAAAACAATGAAAACACACACACACACACACACACACACACCAAAACCCAAAACTCAACATCCGTTCCAAAGAGCTTTTGCTGTTTTAGTCTGTTTTAATATCCAAGTCTTCCACTCTTTATGCGGAGCTGGTCCTTGGAACTGTTTGGCATCGTTGGAAGCTTCCTTCCCTCGTTTAGATCTCTGGGTCATGACTTAGTGTTCCAGGGAATTCCAAGGGAACAGAAATCACTTTGCCTCTGTAAACCCTAATGTCCACTGTTCTGATCAAGGATCCCAGCTGTGACTAGGAGATAATGTACTTCAAATTAATGAACAAAGCTAATTATGGCAGTGGATTTGGGCAGGGACAGAGTGTACCAGAGCAGGGTGCTGGCAGGCGTCCCTAACTCTCTGGCTTGGCTTCTGAGCCAGGGGCTCCCCTAGACGTGTTAGTGACTTTCAGTGTCTACATTGCCTGCTCAATGGAAACAGACTTTAAGACCGTGGTCTGGGGCCCCGTTGTCTGGCTGCAGCCAAGAATGAATTCCTGTGGGTTGTTCTTTTCCTCACTGGCTTCAGTTGGGGAAGATATATAGGACAATTAAAGCCTGGTTTTTTTCAAGGGCGTGGGATTTTGGATCCAGCACTTCATTCTTCACACCTCCCTCAGAATTCCATCCTTCTCTCTAGAGTGGGACCCCTACTTCTTGTCTCTCTGGAGCTAAGAAATGGCTGGTTCCCATGGCTCAGGCTTGCCTGTTCCATTTTCTCTGTCTAGTGTCTGAGTCTCTTAAAGTCAATTCACCTGCCAGGAAATCACTGCCATTGACCCCCACCTGACCATGTTCATGACCTTGTCTGGCACTGGGAATTGTGTTTGTGCAAGATGCCAAATCCCATTATAATAAACTATGTGTAGCTTCCAAATTCTTCTCTTTTGGTAACGTTTTGCTAAAATTAGATCTGAGAGGAGGTCCTATGAGCGGCGGAGGAAGATGAACTGCACTAACACTGAAGTACTAGGCCAGATCCTGGCACAGTTTTTGTAGATTTTTTTCCAGACATTTAATTTCAGTACAGGTCTTTAGGGCATATATTGTAAGCTCAGACTTGTAATATATATGAAGAAAAAAAAAAACTCATGCATAAACCAGGGTTTCTGTTCTCAGAGAGCATTCTGCAAGATAGAAAGAGTCCTGGGGGCTGGAGAGATGGCCTAGCGGTTAAGAGCACCGACCGCTCTTACAGAGGACCCGGGTTCGATCCCCAGCACCCACATGGCGGCTGAGAACCGTCTGAAGCTCCAATTCCAGGAGAACTCCAGTTCCAGGGGAATCTGAGACCCTCTTCTGACCTCCGCGGCGTTGCACGACACGGATGCACGTGTTGCTGGTTGGCAACCAGAATTGCTGCAGACACGTAGCATCTTATACAATACATAAATAATAATAAAAATAAAAATTAAAAAAAAATTAAAAAAGAAAGACGTCCTAATGTTGACTCAAGTAAGTTAATGAGGAGAAGTAAAAAATAAAAAAAAAAAAAAAGGGTATGAGAAGAGAGACAGACAGCACAGAGGCCAGGCAGGGCAATGCTGGACTTGAGAGTGATAACAGCACACTCATGGCTGAGGTTAACTGAAAAAGGCTTAATGGGGAAGGAGACTTGAAAAGTACATGTTCTGAGACTGGAGTCCAAAATGACAACTCCAAAGAAATTAGACTGTTTTCTTCTCACCTACTTGTGCCCCTTTCCCAAAGCCCAGGGAACAAACTGCGGAAGAGGAGGCGTGGTAGATTGTAAGGGTTGCGGAGAGATAGGGGTGAATCATGAGACTACAGGAATATAGTCTGGACTCCTGATTGATCAACATGCCTGTGCATACAAGCTTCTCCAACTGGACCTTGGGTTGTTCAAAATTTGGACATAGATACTTGCAAAATGCACCAATTACCTAATTGTATGACATACTGAGTAACATCAATGTTATCTGCAAACAACTGTGTCATTATATTGTAGAATCCCTTAAAAATAAAAAAAACAAATTAAAAAAAAAAAGAAAAGTACATGTTCTGGCTTGCCAGGGGCTACAGAAAATAGGCACCTCGGGCACGAGGAGGACAGTACAGAACCCCGGGGTGGTTACCATGGCAATATAGGATGCTAAGATTCTGGAGGTGTAGGGTCTGTCGGAGATAAGGGCGTGACGGCATCTGGGATTGAGTCATTAGGAAATTGTCAGGGGCCTGAGAATGATGACTCTGTGAGTGGCGTTGGTAGATGGTGGACACTGTAGAAGGTGAGGAAGAAAAGCCTTGGTTTTCCTTGAATTTTGGGATGAAGTACATGGCCCAGCTTAAGTCAGAAGCAGGCAGAGTAAGATAGCCTCTGTATTTGAGGAGATGGGGCTGAGGTGTGTCCTGGGAACTGGTGCGTTCAGCTAAGCTGAGGGAGGGAAAAGGTGAAACCCACTTGAGACCAAGGCAGTTTAGCAGGAGGGATCAGCCGTGTAGCTAAGTTTCTCTGTGTACTCTTCATCCTCCTGCCTCTGTATTCCAAATGCTCGACTTACAGGCCAGTGCCATCATGCCTGGTGAATTTTTTTTAACTTGCAGTAGAGAGATTTTTACTTCATACATTGGTGTCAAATAGTAGCTTAAAATAAAGGAGAAAAGCTGAGTAAAATAAGGCCTAATTATCTTAAATATTTTATTTTACATTAAACATAACGTATTATTTGTTCCCAAACACTTTAGCATTGAGACCATTTTTTTTTTCTTTGACTAGGACTATGCTGACTGGTCTTTTGACATACTAATTATATTCACAATGGATCAATAATGGGGACAAACCCTTCCCTACTCTTACCACTGTCAGATCCAGTCCAACTTTTATTGTTTGAGTCTAAGCAGCTCTTTTTCTTAGACAACTGATTGCATTGGAAGCGACACCCAGGGATTTCTGTGGTTGGGTTTGAAACTCTCTGCTGAGTTCTTTGTGTGAGAAGTTCACCGTCTCAAGTTGCGTGTGCATGAAAGGGCATATATGGGTGCTCCAGATGATGGTCCCAGATGAGTTCAACCTCTAGTCATCCCATCAAGGAATAAGACATGTTAATGGGGGGGGGGCTGGAGAGATGGCTCATCGATTGAGAGCGCCAACTGCTCTTGCAGAGGATCCAGGTTCCGTTCCCAGTGCCCGCATGGTGGCTAAGAACCATCTAGCTCCAGTTCCGGGGGAATCCGACGCCCTCTTCTGACCTCTGCAGCATTGCATGATGCAGGTGCAGCAACCTACATGCAGATAGTGCACTCATGCACATAAAAAAAGAAGACATGTGAAGGAAACCGGGATGGCCCTCTAGACCACTTTGCCCAACATTGAATGACTCTGGTTTGTGTCTGTGGAATAGAAAATTTGCATAGCTGAGTCTAGTCTGGATTCCTAACCCACAAAATTGTGAAATTATTATAGACTGATGGGGATTTGAAGCCACCAAGGTTTAATTAGGATGGTTTGTGGTATGGGAGATACCACTGGAAGTTTAATGGAAAGAAAGCCAGACACATGCTCACTGAGCTGGGAGAGACCTAGAGGCCAGTGGTTCAGCTTATCTTAGTTCTGAATATTGGGGCTGGTGATGTGGTTGAGTGGTAGAGGCCCTGGGATCCAACCTTAGTGCTAAAAAGAAGTCTGAATATTGTCAGAGGCCTCCAGAAGTTGGCCACATAATGCAGGAATCCCACAGAAGCTGCGCACAATCCCTTACTTTAGCTTTTCCTTCCCTGGCCTTGACCATATGGGTCAGCTATGTTCGTGGTTCCTGGTTAACCTTGCTGGGGAAGTGCCTGCAAGCGGAATTTGATGTGCAGACGGCCAGGGGGCCCATCTCATCCACGCGAAGTGCTCTGAGACTCTGGAGTTGGTGTCTGACTTCCTCCCTCATGGCCAGGGAGAGCTCTCTGGTTATGCTGCATTTTCTTTTTGGTTTCTCTCTCCTTCCCGTTCCTTCTAGCAGGCCTTCAGTGGAGAAAAAACTTGTAGCCTAGTATGGGCAACTGCCCTGCTTAGGAAACGCTCTAAGCTTCCTTCCTGCATGCTAAGGCGTCCATGCATGGATCCTGTGAGCAAGTGACACTCCATAGGCACGTGACCAGAATGGCCACTTTACAAAGGCCACACAGAACGCTTGGCTTCACATTCTGCATCTTGAATTCCCTAACAATTTTTGAAGGTTATGTAACTGGTCTCGCCCACGGCTCCTATTGTATAAGGCAAGACCAGGGGCCATGATTGGTTCACTGCCTCTGTCTACTATTTCATAGACAGCTGGTAGACGAAGGGCAGCACATCCAAACCACAGGGAAAACTGAATGCAGTATTCCTGCTTCCTCTGTTGGACAGCCCTTAGGATGGAGCCTCCCGTTCCCCACAATTAACAGAATGGTCCAGCTCTGGGAAGCAGGGATGCCTGTCTGGGTACAGAGTTAGAAATGGATGGTCCAGCTCAGGTCTAACCACAAATCCAAAATGTTTGGACTCTTGGCCCCTTCTTCACTTGGAACTGAGCTGATGAAGCTCCTTCCCAATCGATTGGCTTTCCTACAGGGAGAGACGACGGGGACAGACTGTCAGGTACTACGGCTTCTAAGTTAGGGAAGCCAGGAAGAACATCCATAGATGCTCAGGACTCTGGGTCAGAGGGGCTGGAAGTCCATGCTCCCTTGGGAGCAGAGATGAGCCCCAGGCTGCATAAGCTGTTTCACACTTAGAAATCATTTAGAAAACTTTTCTGGCTGTTGTGGGTCTGCCCACTCAGATAGATACCTTCCACCATCCAAACACAGCTGTCCTTTTGTCTACCAGCTGTGTCTCAAAAACATCAACAAGGCCTGGTGGAAGGCCTGGGTAGTATTTCTTTGCCTTTTATTTTTTATTGCTTTGTTCTCCTAGAACTGTTATTCTTCAACCACAGTCTCTGAACTAGCAGCATCAGCACCACCTGGTGAATGATCAGAAATGCTAATTCTTGGGCTCCACCCCAACTCTACTGAATCTGATACCACAGGGCTGGTACTCTGCAGTGTCCCAAGGCTTCCAGGTGGCCCTAATAACCAGTAAGGTTTGAGAATTATTCTCTCAGAGATGTGTGGCAGAAATGAGGCTTCCTACAACCCAGAGTTGTTGACACCTGTGTGATGGATGGGTAACAGTTTTGCAAAGCACAGAAAGAACAAAGGATTTAAGGGATCACATCCCTCATACATACACACACACACACACACACACACACACAGACACACACACACACAGACACACCCACACAGACACACACACACAGACACACACACATAGACACACACAGGGTGGGGAAGAACGCCTTGCTCTTCATTCCTCTCCTAGTCAACATCTGTTCGCCATGCTTTGAGTTGTTTGAACAAGAGAATCGGTGTCAGAATCAACCCGCTTGTAGGGTGTCTGGAAGGCCAGGTGCGGCCCAACACTTTGAATGCAAGCTGAGAACAAACACAGCCTAGTGAGGCCAAATCAGCCTTCTGTTGCTAGAGACAGGGCTGGAATTTATGTTTTGCCGGCCTTGGCCCCCTGATGTGCTGCCTTACCTTGGGGCCTTAATTAGAAGCAGCAGTGGCCCTCGGCCCTGCTGAGTTTCTATTTGATGTGACTGCACAAAGACTGCGATGGAAACTAGACCTTTTGTTATTTCACGCATTCGGAATAGCTGTTTCATAAAAGTCCCTTTCAAGGTTTCTCATTTGCTCAATCTTGCACTAGCACTCATTTAAAAACATTTAGACACCCCTTGCTCCCCCAATCCAGGCTGGAGATGTGGCTCAGTTGGTAGAGTGCTTACTGAGCATTCATGAGGCCCTGGGTTCAATTCCCAGCACACAGAGAACTCCATATGGTAGTGCATGCATGTAATCTAGAACTCAGAGGTGAAGGCAGGAAGATCGGAGGTTCATGGTCACTCTCAGCTACGTATGGAGTTTGAAGGTAGCCTGAGTGACATGACACCTTGTCTTAAGAAATGAAAATTTTGCCAGGCGTGGTTGGTGCTAGCCTTTAATCTCAGCACTCGGGAGGCAAAGGCAGGCGGATCTCTGAGTTCAAGGCCGGCCTGGTCTACAGAGTGAGTTCCAGGTCAGCTGGGACTAAAGGGAGACCCCATCTCAAAACAATACCAAAAAAAGAAATGAAAATTTCAATATGAAAATGAGATGTATTTTATTTTCATAACTGCACCCCTCTGGAAAACCTAATGAATCAAACTAAAATGCTCTAGCTGGAGGGAATATCTTGTGTCTTGCTGTATCCTGGTACAAGTTACCATAGAGGATGTACTGCAGGTTGTTAGACATCAGCTCATTTGAATGAATGAAGGATCAGATCTATGTCCCTGGATCTATTGCATGAATCATGTACAGAAGTTGGTGAGGTTAGCCAGCTGCTGGCTCAGGGCAAGTCAGAACTGTCTACTGTGTGTATTTTCCTGTTTGGTAGAGTTGCTTCACCCTGTGTTAATAGGAAGCATGGAACTGATGCTTGGTGATATATTAAAGTCTTGCACTTGAAGGTGTGGTGTCTGTCCCCCCCCCCCGCCACCATGTGTGTTATGTGTGTGTGGTGCATGCATGAAGAAACCAGAGCAGGATATCAAATATCCTCTGCCCTGCTGCCCTGCTGCCCTGCTGCCCTGCTACAGGGTTCCTCACTGCTCTGGAGGTTGGCAGGTAAGCAAGCTCTTGGGACCCACTTGTCTCTACCCCTCAGATGCTGAGGTTACAGGCATACACGTGTGCTGGGGACTGGAACCCAGGTCCTCAGGCTTGCACAGCAAGCATTCTTACCCACTGTGTCCTTCTGTCTCTCAAGTTCTTCTGACTCCATTCTTTGGGCTTTCTTCATTTGTTCCTCAGTTAATTCCCCTTAAGCACAAAATGGAATTTATTGGAAGAATGTTGGAATCTCACAGAATGCAAAGCCTAAGCTTCAGGAAGGCCTGCACCAGGAAGTGCCTAGTTGTCCCCACCCCCATCTCCTTACCTCTTCATGCTTGAAGGGAATATGTGTGTCTTGTCTATATAGGACAACTTTTAGTTCTTCAGCGTGAGCACAAACCAACATGGTTGCCACAAGATGGCAGGCTTTGCTCCCTCCTTCAAGGCAGGGTGTCCTGAGGATGTCCCCAAACTCAATACCTAATAGTTGAGGTTGGTTCAGTGTGATTTAGGTTGTGGCCAAGGACAGAATCAGAGTCATGTGGTACCAACATCACTGTCTAGGGTTCATTTCAGTAGATGTGGATTTTTTTTCTGTTAAGAAAAAAATATCTCTGGTCGGTGAGATGCTCAGTGGGTGAAAGCGTTTCCTGCCAAACCCAACAACATGAGTTCAATTCCCCAGACCTACATGGTGGAAGGAGTCAATAAACTTAGACCTCCACAAACATCCACAAATAGACAAATAAATGCAATTAAAACACTTTATATAAGAAAAATGATCTCAACCTTGGAAACGAAGCGAAAGGATATCTATGTGTCCTTGTATCACACTGGAGCATCATTTAACCTCTAAGTCGTTTAACCTCTAAGTCATTTAACCTGTAAGTTTGAGGGAAACGTACCTCTTCTTGACTCACCCCATGAGCCTGGTTAAAGGGCCAGTTTCTGTGATTATCTTTTAGCCTGTCAATTTTTGCAGTAGGGAAGCAAATTACTTTTATTTGGTTAGAAAGATCACCAGATGTTATGAGGTTTTCTTCCCAGGAGTGAATTAAACAGTTTCATACCGGGTGTGGTGGTGCACGTCTTTAATCCTAGCACTCGAGGCAGAGGCAGTTACATCTTCTGAATTTACAGACAGATGCGAAGGCAATTTCAGAATAACGTAGCGCTGTTGATAGCTATACCATACACAAGATGCTGAGACAGACACAAGAGACCTCCAGCAGCGAGGGGGCCTTCAAGGAAGCTTCTGGAGAGACTGGCAGGAACAAATTTGGATGGCCTTGGCGCTTTGGAACCAGGATTTTAACATGTATTTGATAAATAGTTAAGAAGCAGTGAGGGCCAGGCATGGTGGTGCATAGCTTTAATCCCAGCATTTGGGAGGCAGAGACAGGTGAATCTCTGTGAGTTCAAGGCCAGCCTGGTCTACATAGGGAGTTCCAGGCCAGCAAGGACTAAAGGGAGATCCTGTCTCAAAAAGGCAAAACAAAACAAAAACCCCCAACAGCAACAAAAACAAAAAACAGTTTTATATCTGACTTAGAACCTGTATTCGTTCCTTAATTATGATATAACTACTACTACTACTACACAACCTGCACTTTTCCTGTGGACAAGTCACATCTCCTACTGATTTCCTCATAAATGAGTCAGACCAATCCTGACATATATTTACTTTGTCTTCTTATGAGACTCATGTTTTTTGGGGGGAGGCTTTTTGAGACAGGGTTTCCCTGTGGCCCCAGTTTACCTGGAACTCACTATGTATACTAGGCAGGCCTTGAGCTCATAGAGATCCTCCTGCCTCTGCCTTCCTAGTGCTGGGATTAAAGGCATGTGCCACCATGTCCAGCAAGACTCATGATTTTTAAAATATTTTTATTTATTTATTACTTTTTATGTGTATGAGTGTACTGTCTGCATGTAGGTTGGTGTGCCCGTGTCATGCAATGCCATGAAGGTCAGAAAAAGGTGTCAGATTCCTCTGGAACTGGAATTAAAGATGGTTCTTAGCTGCCATGTGGGTGCTGGGAATCGAACCCGGGTCCTTTGCAAGAGCCGTCGGTGCTCTTAACTGCTGAGCCATTTCTCCAGCCTAAGACTCATGTTTTTTTTTTTTTTTTTTTTTTTTTTTTTTTTTTTTAGGTCTCTTCGGACAGGGTCTCCCTCCTGTAGCCAGCTGTACCTGGAACTCGACACTGTAGACTAGGGCTGGCTTGAACTCACAAAGATCCGCGCTTGCCTCTGCCTCCTATAGTGCTAGGATTGATAAGGGCGTGCGCCACCAGCGCCTGGCTCTTTTTTTTTTTTTTCATGTTTTTTAAAATTATCAAATCACTCTATTGTAATGAACACACAAATAAGGCATCATGCAGCCAGATTAAAGTAGCCATTCTAATAAATGTTTGCCCAGTCCCAAATGCTACTGCTTGGTGAACTTCTACATAAAATGTCCATTCTGAAGCTACGAGGCTTCACTTAGGAATTTATACTTGTTCTATCAATTACATTTTTATGGATTTATCTACTACCAAAAAAAATACCCATCCCCGTAGGGAACTAGAAAAACAGCTTTATTGCTCTTTCCTGACACATGTGTCCTATTGCCTGCATTCTTTCCTTCCTCATGACTTAATACTACATTTTTCGGTTTCCCTTCTAAGTGTTATATTATGTTAAATAATGTTTCTGACATTAAAAAATGGTAGTTCTCAGAAAAAGAGGATTGTGTTGATTCCTCAAAGGTGCTCTTTATTCCTTTTGTGAATTTCTTGTTTTTCATGACTTCCATATTTTATCAACTGAACTGCTACGATTTAACCCCCCCCACCTTTGGCAAAGGTTTGTTATTAGTACATTTTCTGTCTTTATGGCCTGAAACATATTCATTTCATCTTTGTTCCTGGAACAAACTTATAATGGATGAACACTCTAAGTTGAATCACATGCACACACACACACACACACAGAACTGATGCATAGACATGCATATATACATATATATAATTAAAAATAAATATTTTGGATGGGCATGGTGGTACACACCTTTAATCCTGGCACTTGGCACGCAGAGGCAGGCAGATCTCTGTGAGTTCAAGGCCAGCTTGGTCTATATATCGAGCTCCAGACCAGCTGGGGATACAGAAAGACCTTGTTCAAAAAAAAAAAAAAAAAAGAACCAAAATATTTTTTATTATTTATTTATTTATTTATTTATTTATTTATTTTGGTCTTTTCAAGACAGGGTTTCTCTGTAGCCCCAGCTGTCCTGGAACTCACTCTGTAGACCGGGTTGGCCTTGAACTCACAAAGATTCACCTGCCTCTGCCTCCCAAGTGCTAGGATTAAAGGTGTGCGCCACAACGCCAGGCTCAAAAAATATTTTTAAAAAAAGTCAAGAAAAGTATATCAAATGCCAGACTTAGCTTCCCACCTGAGAAGAGGGCACCTCAGTGGGTGAATTTCCTCCGTTCCCAGTGTCTGCGGCCATCCATGCCTGTGGAGCAGTTCCTGATTGCTGACTGTTGGAGGAGGGCCCAGGCCTACTGTGGGCCATACTATTCCTAGGTAGGTTAGCCTGGGCTGTATAAGGGAGATTGTGAGCTGGAGAGCAAGCCAGCAAGCAGTGATCCTCAATGGTCTCTGCTTCAGTTCCTGCCTCCAGGTCCCTACCTTGAATTCCTACCTTGGCTTCCCTTGTTGATAGACTGTAACCTGTAAGCCAAATAAACCATTTACTCTCCAAGTTGGTTTTGGTCAGTGTTTTGTAACAGTAACAGAAAGCAAACAAGAATATCAAGACAGCGTCTCAAAAGTAGAATGAAAACAAGATTTGAGAAGAAATTAATAAAATAATAAGTACCACTTAAATATAGAATAAAAATTTTCAATATTGATGATTGAGTTTTTCTATGACTAGTAAAACTAACAAATTTCTAATAATATTAATAAAGATAGAGGGTAAAGATGGTTGATATTAGAAATAAAAACCAAACTTGTAGCATGTGTACCAAGAATATAAAAATACAGTGAACAGATTTAGGCCCCAAACCAGTGAAAGCAGTATGAGTGGGGGATAATGGGAACTGGTTTAAGATGAAAAGAAAAACTGAATGGCTTCAAAACCCTTAAATATATTGGATTAGAAGTAAATCTTCCCGGGCTGGAGAGATGGCCTAGCAGTTAAGAGCTCTGACTGCTCTTGCAGAGGCCCGGGTTCCATCCCCAGCACCCACATGGTGGCTGAGAACCATCTTTGATCCCAGTTCCCAGGGAATCCAACGCCCTCTTCTGACCTCTGCGGCATTGCATGACACGGATGCACAAACTTGCACGCAGACAGTACATTCATACACATACAGAAATAAATAAAATAAAATAAAATTTTTTTTAAAAAAAGAAGTAAATCTTCCCGGGCTGGAGAGATGGCCTAGTGGTTAAGAGCTCCGACTGCTCTTGCAGAGGACCCGGGTTCGATCCCCAGCACCCACATGGCGGCTGAGAACCGTCTTTGATCCCAGTTCCAGGGGAATCTGACACCCTCTTCTGACCTCCATGGCACTGCACGACACGGGTGCACAGACCTGCATGCAGACAGTACATTCATACACATACAAGAAATAAAATTAAAAAAAGAAGTAAATCTTCCCAGTAATAATCTTAGTTTTTAAGTAGATTCCAACAGACTTCAAGAAACATTTACTACTAAATATTTCACAAACTCCAAGAAGAGAAGGAATAGCTCCCAATTTATGAAGTTGCAAAAACCTCTTCCTACCCAACGTGAAAAGTCTGGGCCAGCCATATTCTTGAAGCTGGATGCAAACATTCTAAACAGAACTTTACCCAACTACCTGGGTATGGTGGCTGAGGCAGAAGGAATATGAGTTCAAGGCCAGCCTGGGTTAAAAGCAAACTGGAAGCTAGCCTGGGCTACATGGTAAGATTCTGTCCTATAGTTGGGAAACTTTTTGTGAAGTTGGAGAGATGGCTCAGCAGTTAAGAGCACTGACTGCTCTCCCAGAAGACCCAAAGTTCGCCTCCCAGCACCCACATGGAGGCTAACAACCATCCATAACTCCAGTTCGAGGAGATCTGACATCATCTTCTGGCTATCACAGGCACTGCATGACAGGGACACATACATCCATGAAGGCAGAAACCGCTGATACACATAAAATAAAAATGAATAAATAAGAAAATTTAAAATGTTTTGAAAACTGACTGGATTATTTATATAGGTGTATATGTGTGCATACATATGTATATAGCAGTAGTTTTAAAAACAAACAAAAAAAAAACAACAAAAAAAATAAAAACAATCATGACTGATTGAACAATTGAATTCTACTGTATGTATTTAATTTGCCACATTCATGGCAAATGAGAAGAATCCATATGGCATTCTGTCAATAAAAGAAAACTTCACATTATATGCATTAGCTTATGGTAGAAAGTCTTGGCAAACAAACAATTAGAACTTTCAGAATCTGCTAAAGGACATCTATCTATGCATGTGTAAAATAATTCATGGTAAACACAACACTTAATGGTAAGATAGAAACAAGGAGAAGTGAGACGAGGTTCCTGTTTTCACCACTTCCCATACACTACAATGAAGAAAGAAAAAATCAAAAGTTTTCCAAGGCATAAGGACTGGAAAGGTAGAAATATACCTGGCAACGGTACTGTGACTACACAGAATCTTAGATCATTTTTGGAATTACTTAGAGACGGTTGGAAGGTTTCCAATTATAAACTCAATGTAAATAAGTCAGCTGGATTTTAGACACCAGTAACATTTAGAAAATTGAATAAGATCATTTATAATGGTAAAAACTAAAGTCCTGGAGCAAAGGACTCGCCTCCAGGATGGATCAGAGAGCAAAGGACCCACCTCCAGGATGGATCAGAGAGCAAAGGACCCACCTCCAGGATGGATCAGAGAGCAAAGGACCCACCTCCAGGATGGATCAGAGAGCAAAGGACCCACCTCCAGGATGGATCAGAGAGCAAAGGACCCACCTCCAGGATGGATCAGGGAGAGAGAGAGAGAGAGAGAGAGAGAGAGAGAGAGAGAGAGAGAATCAATAGAATGAATATCAATCTATCATCTATCTGTGTGTGTGTGTGTGTTTATGTATATAAAGAGATCTGTGTCCTGGGTTACCTCCAGAGAGATCTCATTGTGGGAGTCCTCTATAGGACTGACAGTGTTTGGTGGGGATTTCTTATTTGGTTTTCCCATGTTACTGATTTTTCTTTGTGCTTGATTCCTTTTGTTTGTAATCTGATGTGAAATTCAAGTGTTTCTTCTTGTGGGGGGGGGAACAAAAACTAAAACTAAAACTAAAATTCTTAGAAATAAATCTTATAAAATGCATAAAATTGAAATAGAGACATGTGCCTAATTCTTTATTGAAAATCCCTAGAGAAGACACAGATCAGTGTTGGTCTTGGAAATTCTGTCCATCTTTATAAATTTGACTTTTAAATTGAAAGCATTTCTTAAAAAATCATTTATTTTTATTTTATATGAATGGATATTTTGCCAGCAAGGAAGTGTACCCATGGATACAATGCCCACAGAGGCCAAAAGAGGGTGTCAGATCTCTTGGAACTGGAGTTATGGATGGTTGTTAGCCACCATGTGGGTGTTGGGAACCAAACCTAGGTCTTCTGCAAGAGCAGCCAGTGTGCTTAAGCAATGAGCCACCTCTCCAGCCCCATTTGAAAGCATTTCTAATAAATATATCAATATGGCTCTTCATGGAAGCTGGCAAGCTGATTCTAATATTTATTTGGAAAAGCAAAGTTCCAAGAATAACCAACTCAATCTAGAAATAAAAAACTATGAGCTATTAGGTCTCACCATAAAGAGATAGTATTTAAGATGGTGGGTATAGTGGGTTATTAGTGCAAGACAGAAAAAGAAAACTATACTTCACTGCAATATCATAGACAGCTCAGTCGTGGATCCCAGCATACTGGAAACTTAACAGATGACAAAACTGACATATCAGAACAGTGGGGATCTTCCAGAGTATCCAATCCACATCCACATGGAAAACTAATAAAACTGGAGCCCTAGATCACATTCTCTATAACACTCATTCTAGACTGATTAAGAGCTCAGGGATGGAAGGCAAAATTTGAACCCTTTTGGGAAAAAAGCATCTTTAAGATTAAAAATATTTTTTATTTTATTTCATTTTTTGTCTTTTGAGACAGGGTCTTCCTGTAGCTCCAGCTGTCCTGGAACTCACTATATGACAAAGCTGGCCCTGAACTCACAGCAATCTGCCTGCCTCTGCCTCCCAAGTGCTGGGATTATAGGTGTGTGCCATCACGCCCCACTTATTTTATTATTATTATTGGTCTTTTTGAGACAGGGTCTCCCTGTAGCCCCAGCTGTCCTGGAACTCACTCTGTAGACCAGGCTGGCCTTGAACTCACAAAGATCTGGCTGCCTCTGCCTCCCAAGTGCTAGGGTTAAAGGCATGCACCACCATGCCAGGCTTATTTTAATTTTTAATTTTATGTGTATGAATGTATTGATTGCATAAATGCACTTGTGCTGTGCAATGCCCATGCAGGTCAGAAGAGGTTGTCGGATCCCCTGGAACTGGAGTTATAGATGGTTGTTAGCCACTACGTTGGGTGCTGGGAATTGAATCCAGGTCCTCTGCAAGAGCAGCCAGAGCTCTTAACTATTGAGCTATCTCTTCAGCCTCTCATCTTCAAGATTTAAGGAAGGGTTTCTTAAATATAACCCCAAAGTTCAAGTCATTAAGGAAAAAGGTTAGTAAATTCTGCCCTCATGATGTCGTTACCAGAAGCCCCTTTAAAAAGAGCGAAAATAAAAGCTTCCAACTAGAAGATATTCGTAGCCCATCTAAATGCAAAAGGATTAGCCAAAAAAAAAAAAATACATATATATTTTAAACCAGAAGATAGATCACACAGTATACAGATGAGGAAATACAAATAAAAACATGAAAAGGCTGCTCAACTCATTATTACCCAAGAGATGCAAATTAATACAAGGGGGTGCTATTTTATTTCATTCAACTGGCAAAATCCACAACTGAGACAATACTATGTTGGAATAGAACGCCAGTACTGCAAGCGAAAATGAATACAACTACTTTGGGGGAATTTGCATTCTGTAGAAAAGCTCAGGGCTGCAGAGATGGCTCAGCAGTTAACAGCACCGACTGATCTTGCAGAGGACCCGGGTTGATCCCCATCACCCACATGGCGGCTAAGAACCGTTTTTAAGCTGAGCATGGTGGTGCACGCCTTTAATCCCAGCACTTGGGAGGCAGAGGCAGGCAGATCTCTATGAGTTCAAGGTCAGCCTAGTCTACAGAGTGAGTTCCAGGCCAGCTGGGGCTACAGGGAGACCCTGTCTCAAAAAGCCAAAAAAACAAACAAAAAACAAAACAAAAAAAGCTCAAGTTGCAGAAATACTACATGGCTTCAAAATCCTACTGTTCCTTGAGAAACCCCCAGAGGAGCCTGGGAAGTTTCACTGTGGAATTGGTGCTAAGGAACACTATGAAAACCAGGACAGCACAACTATCCACCAGGAAAAAAGGATGTATGAGCTGTGGCTCGCACTGTGGGAAAGAAAAGAAGCCAAGCCATCACATGGCAGAAAAACTCAGTAACTCTATCGAGTGCATCAAGCAATTCACAGAATATCAGAACCCAGCGACTCTATATACACGTTTTCAACCATGTAAAACCAAACAAGAGTTCATTCAGGACTATACGTTGATGCTGAGGTACATTTGTCCCGTCCATCCTTTCCAAGAGGTCCTGGTCCTGGTGGGATACTGAAAGGTAGGAGGAAAGGTGAAGAGAAACGAGCCAAGGAAGAGCAGGGGAGAGAGCAGAGAGGCCTGTCAATGAAACGAGCAAGTTCCTGAGCCAGGATTTCATTTAAAATATACCAAGACCTTTTCTAGCGAGTCCCAGACAGATCTGCCATTCATCCAGACAGTAGGTTTTTAGTTTTTAATTTTTTTCCCCCTCACAGAAAAGAGTCATTCATCAGCCAGTCGCTACTGGAATGTGGGCTGGAGAGCCAGCCCTCGTTTTTCCCACTGACGCCAATCACAGCCTAAAAATAGCCTTAGCCATTGCCCCAGCCCTCTGCCCAGAGCCTTCCAGGGACTCTCTCCACCTTGATTCGTTTGGGACAGGGAGTGTATTTCTGGAAGACTAAGATTCCTAGCCTGAGTTGCTTTTTCCTTCCAAGTCAGGCAACTTGAAGATTGATCTTCAATGCCAACTGCACTTGGGAGCAGCTTGTTTGAGAGCATGTGCATCAGTGATGTTGACCAAACCGAGCGAGGCTGAGTTCAGAGTGAGCACCAACACGAGAGGAAACTTTCATGCTTTGCCAGGGTTTATACGCAATGGATTCAACAGTCATAAATACAGAAGTCATTGAGCATTCTGAGCTGATGTAGATCAGTATTGTGGCTGAAAGGAAAGTCATTCAGGGTCCCTCTAAGCCCAAGAGCAACTTCAGGACTTAGTACAGAATATTCCGCCATCGCCTCACTGCTCCTCCCTGCAATCTTACTAATCTCACTAATTAGCTTCGTTAATCATTTTCCCATCCTGAGGCACAGCTTCCTTCCTCAATTACCCCATTCCTACCGAGGGGACTTCCAGTCTTTCAGGCAAGGTTATAGAAACCTTGCAATGTCTAATGACTCTTGCTGTACTTCCATCTCACAGCCCCTTCTGTCCAGAAGGCAGTGATTATTTTCTTTGAAACGGAAAAGAGAAACCTTAATTCTCGCTAATTCCCACCATTCTGACAGCTATTCAGGTAGACTCCCTGATTAATCTAGCAGACTCCCAAAAGACCTTGCTCTACTACTTGCCTTGCATCTTTTTGTCCAACCCATCTCACAAAAACGTTGCTTTTGCCATATCCTTTCCCAAGAAAGCTCTATAGCTTGCAGTTTCCACCATTATCATAATTGCGTCAAACTCAACCTCATGTCTCAGTTCTGCTCATATCCCAGTGGTCTCAGGGAAGTGCAGAGGAATTCTCTCTAGAAGAAGAAGAGTGTTAAGAGAAAAAAGAGCTCATCTCCACCTCTGTGAGAGCAGGTCCTGCCATCCTAGCATCCATCTTTGTCCCCTCTCCTCTCCATTTCTCCAACAAGCCAAATCTCAGGTATCCTTCCTTGGAGTCTCTGCTCTCTACGAGGGGCTGTCTGCATTTATCATACCATAGTCTCACTCTTGGGTTCCCTTAACCTCTCAGGTACAGCTCTTCCTGAGGCACTTTGTTGGGAAACATGGCAGAGTGTTGTGCTCCAACTGGCCGTTGCCCGGCTGCCTGTGGGAAGGGAACGTGATCCATGTATAGATGTTCCAGCAGGGGGTGGAGTCTCATGGACAGATGCTGGTGCACCTGGGCATTTCCTAGGCTCTCACGTAAGTCTGGCTTACTGACAGTGGGAAGGAAGGTGTGAAGAAGGTGAGGCCTACTTGGGCCTTGAGAATGAGTACGGCTCAGGCAGATAAGGTGTCAAGAAAGCACACGAGGCAGGCTGGAGTGTGGTCTAGGCAGACAGAAGAGAACCGCTGTCTTCTCTTTTGTCCCCGGTGCCTTTCTTGGGACACTTCCCTGTGAATAGACAAAAGAATACATCAGGACAAGGGACTTGCTTGACACACTGTCTAAGAAGTAGGGCAGATCATCAGATGTCCACCACAAAGGACTGGACCAATACATTCTCCTTTGAACTGAATGGCAGGCCAAGGGTCTATTTAGATGCATGAGGCCGAACATTAGGAGCAGAAATGGTGGAAAAGAGAAGTGTGGAGAGGGGTGGATGCTGAGCAAAGTACCGTGGGAATGAAATGTCATGATGAAGCCCTTTATTTTGTATGTTAATAAAACAATATTAAAGTTAATTTTGTTGCTACATTTCACTCTTGTCTCATGGGAGATGAGCTTTTTGCTTGTTATCTTTTTTATCTGTTTTTTTGTTATGTGGAGCTTCCCTTGATACCCTTTTTTCTGTGTTTTTTTTTTCTTTGTCTTTTTGAGACAGGGTCTCCATTTTTTTATTTTTTTGGTTCTTTTTTTAAAATTTTATTCTTTATGTGTATGAATGTATTGTCTGCATGTAGGTTTGTGCACCCGTGTAGTGCAATGCCGCAGAGATCAGAAGAGTGTGCCAGATTCCCCTGGAACTGGAGTTAAAGATGGTTCTTGGGCTGGAGAGATGGCCTAGCGGTTAAGAGCACCAACTGCTCTTGCAGAGGACCTGGGTTCGATCCCCAGCACCTACATGGTGGGTGAAAACTGTCTTTAACTCCAGTTCCAGGGGAATCCGACACCCTCTTCTGACCTCTGTGGCATTGCATGACACGGGTGCACAAACCTACATGTAGACAGTACACTCATACACATAAAAAAATAAGTAAAAAAAAGATAAAAAAAAAGATGGTTCTCAGCCTCCATGTCGGTGCTGGGGATCAAACCCAGGTCCTCTGCAAGAGCAGTCGGCGCTGTTAACCGCTAGGCCATCTCTCCAGCCCCTTTTCTAGTTCTTTTTGAGACAGGGTCTCCCTGTAGCTCCTGCTGTCCTGGAACTCACTATGTAGACCAGGCTGGCCTTGAACGCACAAAGATCTGCCTGCCTCTGCCTCCAGAGTGCTGGGACTAAAGGCATGCACCACCACACTGGGCTTTTGTTTTTGAGACAGGGTCTCCCTGTAGTCCCAGGTGGCCTGGAACTTTCTATGTAGACCAGGCTGGTCTCAATGTCACAGAGATCCACCTACTCCTCCTGCTTCCCACCCAGTGCTGAAATTAACCCATGTATCTTTTGACTAGTTCTTGTTTGCTTATTAATTCTGTGGCCCATCTTGCTAAGTATCCTTATCGGTAAGGTAGTTTTTCTGTTGATCTTCTGGAGTTTTCTGGAATATCATCATAGAATCCCTAGAGACGTTTTCCTTTTGTATTTCCTATTTTCACACCTTTTTTCTTGTCTTCCTCTAGAAAAGTTCTTGGAATTGCTCTCAGTGACATGCACATGCATACAATCTCTTAATGGTAGGGTTGGATGAGGATCAAGTAACAGTACTGAGGAGACGAGGACAAGAGGCTGATGAAGTCAAAGAAATCTGTACTGTGACAAGAAAGTGAGCACCGTCACTGGTTTAATGTTGGTTCAAGTGACAGTGGGGAGCTTGGTCAGGACCTCGAAGTCCTTATGTGTGTGGTTTCTGACTGGCCATAGGTGGCTCACAGCTTCTATGTGGTTCAGATTTGCTCAGTATCCAAGAGTGAGTTGGGGAGGGGTGGGAGAAGATGTAGCGACCTGATCCCAGCTCCACTATGGAGCCACCTGGGAAGAGGGTGACAACGGCTTAGCCTTAGCAAGACTGGGCCAAAGGTCATACACCATCTCCAGATGTTGTTAAAGCTTCACATGACTGAGTCACACAATATTTTAAAAACATAAATTTTAGCCAACATATGAAATGTTAGGTTTCATCACGACATTTTGTCCACACATACCATCGTACCGTGCTTAGCATACTCACGTCTTTTCCTGCTGGTCCCCTCCTTATCTCTGGTCCCTCTTCTCCCCTGACCCCACCCCTGCTCCTGCTGGTCCCCTCCTTATCTCTGGTCCCTCTTCTCCCCTGACCCCCACCCCACCCCTGCTGGTCCCCTCCTTATCTCTGGTCCCTCTTCTGCTTTCCAGACATAAATCTAGACTCCATGTGTGGGACTGAACACGTGATATTTGTCTTTCTTTCCCCACCCCATCACCCTCTCTTGTTTTCTGGTCTTTAGATTTCTTTCCTCAATCCATAGCCCTTCTCTACTTCATGTCTTTCATACGTATGCATGTATGATACCTAGATTACATATTATATGTACACAGATAAAATGTACATTAATATAAGAGCAAAGAACATATAGTATTTGTATTTTGAGCCTGGCTTATGTCACTTTGCATTATAATTCCTAATATCCATATTTGTGGTTAGGTAGAACTCCAGTGTTTGCATACACCACATTCTCTTTATCCTCTTATCTGTTGATGGGCATATAGGTTGGTTACACATCTTGGCTATTCAGAATCTCAGTCCTTGAGGTAATGAATCCAGGGTGACTTGTTAACTTTGGACTTACGGACCTTGAGAATGTAACTCACCATAAGCAAGAAGCTTGTGTATCAAGCAGCCATGCAGGGCGTGTGGGTAGGACTGCTCTTGGGCCTGCATAAACAATCCTGAGCTACTTTGGAATAGCTTTGGGGAAGGAAGTTTTGGAAGTCAGACTGTCCTCTGACTAGCGTGGGCAGCTGGAGACTTGGAGATGCCTGAAGAGACATGATTTTCTTTTGTTGTCTCCTCCAGCACGGTGGGAGCTCCTTGCTCCTTTTCAGATGAGACTGGGCATGTGTAGGGTGGTAAGCCTGTGGACTTAGGCACCGCTTCAAGCTTTCTTTCCGTGCATGGTGTTCCAGTTGCATTGAGAAACAGGTGACACAGTAGGCCCCGAAATATGCAGAAAGGTCACCTTTCGAAACTCTGTTTCTCAAGGGGGAGAAGCTCAGTTGCTAAATCACTCAAATTGGCTGAAGGCTGTGCTGGTAGCACGTTGGTCAGCAGCAGACACGTGACCCCTGGTTCCTGGCTGGAAGGTGGTGTTCAGCACGTGAGCATGAGAAGAACCAGGAGCTTTGGTCCAGAGTCTTCCGCTCTGGCCCGCGTCAGGATGGGGAGTGCTCCTGGAGCAAATCCCAGCTGCTCCAGGCTCTTTCCTAGACTCCTGGTGCAGTGTGCCTGGGTCGGGCCCAGAAAGTGACTCACGTCCAGTCAGCTGGAGCAACCACCCAGCCAGCCGATTCCGAACACAGTCTCTAGGCAGTTGTGAGACCTTTGGCAAGTTACTTTTACTGCTCTAGACTGCAGCTTCCTCGTCTCTTGAATAAGAACGTGGCTGGAGGGACAGAAACCTGGCTGCAAACCAGTACCTCCCAGGGAGCTTCTGAAATACAGATTCTTGAGTCCTATGTCAGACTTGCTGAATTGGAAGCGCTGGGATTGGGGGGACCTGGATTTTTAGGAGGGTTGATGGGAGATTCAGATGTAGTCAGTCACTTGGTCAGGACCACTGGTGACTGTCAGGCAGAAAGCAGTCCTATAGTCCAGCCATGGTCACCCTCCCTTGCCTCACCTTGGGCAGGCGCTTCCAAGGATGGCTTTGAGAACTGGAGGGGCAGGGCGGTTTTCATCACAGGCAGTGGGCTCTCCAGCTCTTGCCTCTTCAATGCTTGGCTATATATCATCTCTACCTTGGAGTTGACAACCTCTGTACTAGTCGCTTTTCTCCTTGCTGTGAAATTACCAAGCCAGGCATGGTGGCGCACACCTTTAATCCCAGCGCTTGGGAGGCAGAGGCAGGCAGATCTTTGTAAGTTCAAGGCCAGCCTGGTCTACAGAACGAGTTCCAGGACAGCTGGGGCTACAGGGAGACCCTGTCTCGAAAAAAAAAAAAAAAAAAAAAAAGAAAAAATTACCAAAAAAAAAAGTAATTTAAGGAAGGGTTCTTTTGGATTAATTTGATGGGATACAGTCCATCAAGGTAAGGACTGCATCACCCTGTGTCCAGTCAGCCAGCAGAGCACAACGAAAGTCAGTGCCCGGCTCGGTTCCTCCATTTACACCAGGACCCCAGCCCACAGCGTGGTGCCGTCTATATTCAGGGCAGGTGGTCTCACCTTAATTAATCCAGTTCAGAAACTCCCTTGCAGACATGCCCAGAGATGTGTCTCTAAGGCAATTCTAAACCCTTGCAAGTTGACATCAATACTAACCACCAGACCCTGAGAGTTTAGAATGCACATTTAGACACATTGTCATATTGAGTTGTCTGTAGTGGGTTATTTGTTAGCTCTGCAGGGTGTTGAGAGAGAAAGCCGTTCTTCTTTGCCATCGCTGGCCCGAAGCACTAATGTCATCTTTTCCCTCAACTCATTAATTGCTTGGTCTGCTTTTCCTTTCACTCCCCCCATTCAGCATAGAGTATTTATTAGAACAGCAGGGTCTTCTGGCCTCTCTGACATTGGGTTTTGTCTTAAAAGTTGGCAGTGATTGAACTAGTGAGCTGATATAAAAAGCAGAGTGCACTTCAAAGGAGGTCATTAAAAAGAACATGCAGTTACTCCTTTTTACCTGAGGGAGTTGGGTCCCGGGTCCCTGCAGGAACCCACACCTGAAGCTGCTCAGACACTGGGTAAAATGTCATCATACTGACAGATGAGCTATGGAATCTTCCTGTATACTGTAGCAATCTGTAGATTGCTTGTTATAACTAATGCAGCACAAATGTTCTGTAAATAATATTAAATATATTTTATTATTTGTGTATGAGTGCATTGCCTGCATGTATGTAAATCTGAGTTGTACAATGCCCATGGAGGTTAGTTAGAGGAGGGCATCAGATTCCCCTGGAACTGGAGTTAGGGATGGTTGTTAGCTGACATGCGGGTGCTGGGAATCAAATCTGGATCCTCAATAAGAGTAGCTAATGCAAAAAAAAAAAAAAAAAAAAGAGTAACTAATGCTCTTAACCATGGAGCCATCTCGCCAGTAAATAAATATTGTACCATATTATCTAGGGAGTAATGACAAGGAAAAAAGCCTGCATATATTCAGTACATATATTAATTTTTCTTCCTGAAAAAAAATCTTTTTGAGGCAGGTTCTCACTAGGTTCCTGTTTGGCTGGAACCCTCTATATAGACCAGGCTGGCTTTGTACTCACAAAGATCCATCTGCCTATGCCTCCTGAGTACTGGGATTATAGGTGTGCACCATCATGCTTGGTCATTTTCCTGAAAATTTTGACATTTTATTTATTTATTTATTTATTTATTTATTTATTTATTTATTTATTGTGTGCAGTGTGCGTGTGTGTGTGTGTGTATGTGTGTATGAGTGTGTGCACACATGCCACAACACACATGTGAGACCAGAAGACAACTTGTGGGAATTGGTTTTCTCCTTCCATTACGTGGGTCCCGAGGATTGAAATCAGGTCACCAGGCTTGATGGCAAGCTCCCTTTACTTACTGAGCCATTTTGTGGGCCCTTCCAGAATGTTTTTGAATCATGGTTGGTTCAATTTGTGGATATAGAATCCAAGCACACAGAGTGCCAACTGTATATTCATAACCTCAGAAACAGTAAATTCACAGCAATGTCTAACAGCCGTATAGTGTTTCCTAGAAGCCTCTTGATCTAAGCCCTTTCAGTTTTAAAAAGGAATGGTAGGCCTCAGCAGGTACATGACGTTGCCATGGAGTCAGTGTCCTTCTGCCCTGGTACTTGCCACACTGTGCTGCTTCCTCAGATGTCTTCATAGGAGGCCCCCAGATCCCCTTTTCCCTGTTCTATGTGCCAGCACTTGCAGCACATTTGGGGTAAAATTTGCATAAGTTAATGATTTAAAGTGTGCCCATCAGTGCCATTTGGCACGTTCACAGTGTTGTGCCACCCTTGCCTCCTGCTCCAGAACATTTTAATTACTCCAAAAGACTCCACGCCCATTTAAGCAGTCACTCTCCACTTCTGTCTTAATGATTTACCTGTTCCTGAAATTTAATTATAAGTGGAATTGTGCACCTGGCCTGGGGGAGTCTTTGTGTTTGTCTTCTGTCTTCTGTCTGTCGTCTGTCTGTCATCTCCTGTCACCTAGCAGAATGTGTGGTCCATCCAGATTGTAATATATATTCTCACTGCGTTAACCATTTTTGAGACAGGGTCTCCCTGTAGCCCCAGCTGTCCTGGAACTCACTCTGTAGACCAGGTTGGCCTTGAACTCACAGAGATATGCCTGCCTCTGCCTCCCAAGTGCTGGGATTAAAGGCATGCACCACCATGCCCAGCACACTGCGTTAACTTTTACAGCTAAGTGATATTTCATTGTTTGGCTATACTACATTTAAAGAATCCATTTGTCTGTTGTGGGATTGTTTGGGTTGTTTTCACTATTTTGGTCATGCAAATAGTAATGTTACGAACACTCATGTTTAAGAATTCACTTATTGGATTCTTTGTGTGTGTGTTATATGTACATGTATGTGTGTATGTGTATGAGCCTGTTGGACATATGTAGAGGCCAGAGGAGGACATCTGGGGTCCTATTCTGCTACCGGTCACCTTATTTCTCTGTGACAGGCCATTCATTGAATGTGGAGCTGGGCTGGTGGCCAGGAAGTCCCAACAGAGTTGGGGTTACAGGGGTGCAAGACCACATCTAGCTGTTTATGTGGGTGTTGGGGCTCTGAACTCAGAGCAAGCACTCTTCCCCTGCTGGGCCATCTCTCCAGTGCCCTACATCCTGGTTTCTAATTCTTTTGTTTACCTGGGAATCGGATTGCTGGGTCAAATATCAATTCTATGTTTAACTTTCTGAGTACCCTCGCTTCACTTTTGAGTGGATTTGCTCTTTCCTGAGTCTAAGTCTGGTGGCACAGAGAATGCCAGGTGCCCCTCATCCTCACTGAGAGACCATTCTTCAACCACCCTGACTTTGTACATGGGCAGGAAAGGACTGGCTGAAGAAGAAAGCAAACAGGACGCTCTAGTTTGCTTGGGTTGTCACAAAGTGCCACAGACTGGGCAGCTTACACCCCAGAAGCTTATTGCATCCCGATTCTGGAGGCCGAAGTCAAATCTGGACAGGGTAACTTCCGAGACAGCTCTCGTTTTGCTGGCAGATGGTCGTGTTCCTGCTGTGTCCTCACATGTCTTTCTCCTCTGCGGATCTGTGTCTTAATCTCTTCCTGAGAGATACCAGTTATATTGGACTAAGGCTCATCCACGAGCCCTCATCTTCCCCTTGTTGCCTCTTTAAAGATCCTACTTTTAAATACAGTCCTATTCTGAGGTACTAGGGTTGGGGGAGTCAGGACATCAACATATGAATGGGCACCATGCAGTGCCTGTAGCAGATGCTGCACAACTGGGGACGGAAACCCATTTTCAGCCCTGCAGGCTGATAGGAGATACAACCTTTCCAACTATAACAGGAGCGAGCAACAGCAACCTTGGAAATTAGTGAACCTGAGGCAGAGTGTGTAAACCCTTCTGGAACAATCTAAGTAGGTGCTGACAACTTGAGGTTTTGTTCCAACATCTTATTTTCCTTAGCAAATCCATTCTGAGGGCTACAGAGTGCCTGGGTGTGATCGGGGCTTAGCCACAGGTCTGAAGAGATGACCTCTCCATATACCCTGGGACACAGTTGTTAGCTAAGTTCAAAGCATTTCTGTATTGGAACAGAAGTGGTGAGACAATGGCTGTCGGACAGAACTGAACCTCATCTTGATTGAGGACACATTAAAGGCAGAGTCTACCTTTTCCCACCTGCTTGCCATCATTGATTGGCTTTCTTTTCACCCAATAGTAAACCATTTTGGATGTTCTAATATTATTTTTTGGGGGGGAGGAATGTTTTTAAGGCAGGGTCTCCCTGTAGCCCTAGCTGGCCTGGAACTCACTATGTAGACCAGGCTGGCTTGAACTCACTGAGATCTGCCTGAGTCTGCCTCCTGAGTGCTGAGATTAAAGGCATGCACCACCATGCCTGGCTATAGAAGCTCTAATATTCTTTCTTTGAGGAGGAAAGGATTCAGAGAGGTCACGTACTTGTGTGTAAACATCAACTAAGTTGAGGAGAGTTGGGATCTGAATCGTGGCCTCTGAATCTAAGGACCATGATTTGAATGATTAGCTGTGCCGTTTCCAGAGTGGACTAAAGTTCCTTTCCTACCTCCTCCAGGACATGTGGCTTAATGGAGGTTGTGCTCAGGGGCATCAATTTATTTATTCAAATATTTCATTAGCATATATTTATGCTAATGGGCTTCATGTCATATTCATGACAATGGGATTCATCATGCCATTTTCATATATGTACATAATGTATTTCAGTCATACCCCTTCCACCCTCTCCTGTCCCCCTCCCCTTGCTGCTAAATCCCTTCTTCTGACCAACCCACCTCCCACCAAATGGTATTATATTTTAATACCATTTTTCATTTACTGGATTAGGGACTTAGATAACACTGAAGAAAATATTTGTCCTTTTAAAGTTGAGACTGACCTGACACACTCTTATCAACTTTAGGGTTCTGTGACTGAGTCCCCCCAAAATTGTTGTTGAACAAACCCTGAAAACCCAGGCCTTGCCCAAGGATCCTCTGGCCGTTCTGACCAGCACCTCAGTCTGCTGAGACAAGGCCCCTTCCACTTGGTCCCTTCCCAGAAACTATCTTGGGTTTTGTCCTTTGAGACTTTGAATGATGTTCTTTGATTGTTTTTCCCTTTGACCAGGCTCTGGACCGTAGAATCTGGCTTCTGTAGTCTTGCCTCAAGAGCCCTGCAGATTCCAGCTTACTTGCCCTTTGGTCTTCCTGCGCTAGGTAACTCCGAGTTTACCTCAGCCCTCGAAGCTCTGCTTTCACCCCAGCCATGGGGCTGGGCTACTTTGACCCTTTGGAATGAAGAACCTCAGGCTAAAGAGAACTTTAGCTCCGTGCAACAGTTCACTAGCTTTAAAAACTGATTTCCACATAGCACAATCCTCTCCTATTAGCCAGCCCAGGCCATTCTTAGATTCTTCTTATTAAAACCTAACCACTTTTACACAATGCTAAAAGTCCATGTGAATGAAAATTCAACTGTGTAGATGTTCTCAGTGTTTTGCAATCCAAACATTTGGCCCCGGAGAGAGTCTGGCATCTGTGTGTATTTAACAACTCAGACGCCCAAGCGTTTGGACAAAGAATAGAAAACTCAGCAAATACAGGCAACAGGCATCTGTGGAGGCAAGAGCTGCCAGGCGAGGTCTGCAGGCAGTTCAGGGTGTCGACCACAGCCTCGCCATTTCCTAGAGCAGTACACTGCTGGTGGATGACCATACAAGTCCACTGGAGAGGACAGGCAGAGTCAAACCCATCTCTCTACGAGTTCTAGCTTTGGGGTCCAGCGTGTGTCAACTTGCATAGCTCCAGGAATCTGGTTTCTTGGCCTGGTTTGACTAAGAAGGCAAAACAAATCCTTTATCCCAACATACCACAGCTACTTAGATGTGGAAATTTAACCTTCTTAAGATCAAAATTCCACCACTCACCCTGTCTACTACTATATTTATTGGAAAGAGTAAGGCCCAACAATTTGTTATAAGTAGGCAGGCTAGGGCTGGAGAGATGGCCGGTTGAGAGCGCCGACCGCTCTTACAGAGGACCCGGGTTCGATCCCCAGCACCCAAATGGCGGCTGAGAACCGTCTGAAACTCCAATTCCAGGAGAACTCCAGTTCCAGGGGAATCCGAGACCCTCTTCTGACCTCCGCGGCATTGCACGACACGGGTGCATAGACTTGCATGCAGACAGTGCATTCATACACATACAGAAAAAAAAAAAAAGTAGGCAGGCTAAAAAAAAAAGTGGTCCTACATCTGGGTTCAAGAGCTTGATTGGATAAGGCTTAGCTTGGATGATGTATTACAGGAGTTCTGATGGGGGTGGGGTGGGGCGTGGGGTTACTGGGAACCACTGTATGAGATGTACAAATGCGCAATAAAAAAAGTAAGAAAAAAAAAAAGCCATCCTTATTGTATCTGTCTTTATAAACAAGGTGATACTTCCGGGAGCGAGTACATTTGGCTTGAGGTTGGTATCAGTGGGACTCTGGCACACACAGAGCAGGACTGTTTGTTAAGAGTCTTGATTGCCTTTGAGACACACTAGATAAAGGACTAGGTTTTTCACAGCTATGCGGGCTCTTCTGTGACCCCAGCACTCAAGAGGCAGAGGCAGGACAATGGCAGGTTTGGTACTAGCCTGAGCTACATAGTAAATTCAAGGCCAGCTTGAGCTACGGAATGAGACCCTGTCCTAAAAACGAAAGGGCTGGGAGTATATAGGTCAGTGGTTGAGTCCAAAATCGCAGCGCTCTGAGTTCCACCTCCAGCACTGTCAAAAAGAAAACTAGAGGAAGAAAAACTCACATGGTTTCCTTCCATGGATGTAGGTATTCCATGAGCCCTGCTCCCTGCCCCGCGCCGTCCCTTTCTTTCCTGGAGGAATTCTGTCTCTCAGAGGCACATTCTTTATCCAAAACATCAACACACCCTATTGCCTTTGAACATCAGAATCAAAGGAAAGTAAATAAGCAAACCAGAGAAACCCATGGTGCAAGTGGGAAGATTTTGGCTCCCAGCCTCACCCAGTTGTAGTTGGCTGGGGGGGCCCTTAGGCCGGGTCCTTCTTCCGCCTCCCGCAGGACAGCGCCCCCTGTCGTCCAAATCCTTAACTTTTCTTTCCCAAGCCCAGTGTTCCTTCTTGAGGTCCCTTTCAGCTGAAGGACTCTCCTCCCTCCTTTTGTCCCTCTTCCCAAACATTCATTGTGTGCTGGTTCTGTGCTGTCCTTGCAACTGTCCAGCTGTTTGGAGTTGAACTTCTGAGTTAATGGGGCCATGTTTATCACACTGCACGTGACGGAAGGCAAACATTCCCACACAGGCATTTTTTTTTCCTGGAACGGGGAAAGAAAACCTTTTTCTCCTCTTCTCTCCACTCATAGTTCTTCCTCAGCTCTTCCGCATTTTCAGAGGGACCTGCCTCGCGGTATCCCTGGCTCCCTTATGGCATTAGGGCAGGGGATGTTTCTAGGTGAACTGAGCAAGGGGCTCGGAGCATGCGCACTGCCACACCTGCAAGACCAAGCACCAACGGTTAACGCGACTTAGCCTGGCCAGCTAGAATCGTGTTTTCTCCGGAGGTCGTCTGCCCTAATAACAAGTCATGTCAGCGGGCGTCTCCCAAAGTCGTACACAACTTTACTTGGCTTGACTCTGGGCTTTCTCAGCATCAGGGTTACTTGTTCTTCAGCCCCCCACCCAATCCCCGTTTGTGCTCTTCCATCTTACACCGGGTCTGCGCAGACGTGGTGGCAGCTGCTTCTTCATGGCCAAAGACACATCCACACGGTCCTATCAGAGGGTTGAGGTGATTCACAGAGGGGTTGCCTTCGAGAAGGGGCAGCCCGCCTCCAATGCAGCTGACCAGCTTCGACTGCCTTCTGCTTTTCCAGGTCTCCCTCCTTCTCTCCCTTTACCCTGCCCACACCCAGCCCAGCAGTCCTGGGTTCCCTCTGCCCCCAGACCCTCATGCCCTCATGCCCCCCACATCCTGTCCTCCCAACCCACCATGTAACTCTGGGGGTCACCAAGGCACTCTTCCAAAGAAAAGTCTTCGTATATATAGACCAGAGACCGGTGGTGACTAGTTAAGGTACTTTTTTTTATCCTCAGGTTGGCTGGCATTGCCCTAAGGTCCAGAGCCCACCCATGAGGCCAGGTGTGGTTACTCGTGACGTAGTTTCAGGGAAGGAGACGCCCCCACTGATTTCTGTTCAGCGTCTGTGAGTGACATGCTTTTCCCTCATGTCCTCAGAGAAGGTTCCTGAACTGTATACCTGGAGAGCTTTCTGGGACTTCGTCTAGGGGCAGTTTCTGCTTTATTGGGCTTCTTCGGTGGGAGAGTTTCTCCTGCCCAGAGGGTCCTCAGCCCTCCAGAGCCAGACCATCCTCAATTCCTGTTTTCAGTGGTCGCCATTTTCCTTAGGCCTCTGAGGAGAACAATTTTTTCTTTGGAATTTTGTTTCTGGTTTTTTTTTTCCTTATATATCATTTATTTTTATTTAAAAGTATTTTAAAGTGTTTGCTTAGTTTTTGTTGTACAGCAGTAAATAAGATAATTTCTATGTAATTCATTCAATAAATGTAAATAATAGTAGCTGTAAACATCAATACAGTCGCTGAAGGTTGAATTACATATGCAAAGTCACCAAGAGGTCATGGGGGTGAGGAAGAAGTCAGAGTGGTTGAACCTAGGAAGAGCTCCTGTATTTGTGATAACTAGAAAATGAAGATGAGGAGACCACTTAGTGATGAGAGCATGGTCACTTTCTGTAGCAAGTGCCTGTAATTACCACAGAGATGTCTGTGGCACCCAGCCTGGCTCTCACATCCAGCTGGTGGCTTCAGGTGGACTTAATGGATCGACTGTTGTTCACAGAGGATCTGAGATCTGAGTGTGGTGATGGGAGGGTCACAATCGAATGTCTGAAGTCCTGAACTTTGTGCCCTCATCACACCTGGGTCTGAAATGTGTTCTGAAGTTTCCCCTCTCCATGTTAAGGCCTTAAAAATCCCCAGCCCATGGCATTACAGAAAGGAGGTGAAACCTGTCAGAGGGCGCTGGTGAGGTGCCTTGACAGGTCAAGTCACTTGCCGCAAAGCCTGGTGAGCTGAGTCCTATCCCTGAAACCCACATGGTAGAAGGAAAGAACCAAGTCCCATAAACTGTTCTTTGACCTCCACACATATCTATGGGTGTGCATGTCCACATATACACGTGCACACAACAAATACATGTTTTTTAAAGTTAAATGACAAAACAAAACAAACTTTTAAATTCTGACTCAGGAAGGAGAGGCAGACAGATCTCTGTGAGTCTGAAGCTAGTCTGGTTTGTGTAGTGACTTCCAGGCCAGCCAGGGCTACATAGTGAGGCCCTGTCTCAAAAATAAATAAATAAAAGTAAATTTTAGGGGCTGGAGAGATGGCCTAGCAGTTAAGAGCACCGACCGCTCTTACAGAGGACCCAGGTTTGATCCCCAGCACCCACATGGTGGCCGAAAACCACCTGAAACTCCAATTCCAGGAGAACTCCAGTTCCAGGGGAATCCAAGACCCTCTTCTGACCTCCGCGGCATTGCATGACACGGGTGCACAAACCTGCATGCAGACAGTACATTCATACACATACAGAAATAAATAAAATTAAATAAAAAATTTTTTTTTTAAAAGTAAATTTTAAAAAGATAGGGGCTGGAGATATGCCTCTGCAGTTAAGAGCACTGGCTGCTCTTGCAGAAGATTCAGGTTAAATTCCCAGGACCCATATGGCTGCTAACAACTGTAGGCCACTCCCGGGTCTGATTAGTAAGCCACGTTGCTGAACTTGCATGTAAAGATCTATAAAAGCATGTGCAGGCTTAGGACTATGTAACTGCATGATTAAGTTGACCTTTTCCATGATTGGATGTGCTCTGATGCTCTCTGTGCTGATTGGTAGAAGCTTCCTATAAACCCTGTACTGGACAATAAAGTTTTGGGTTTTGCCCTCAAAAAAAAAAAGTATTTTAAATTGAATTTTTGTGGATTTCATACAATACATCTTAACATACTTGGTCTCCCTTTCCTATCTGCACCCCTCATAGTCCCCGCCCCCCAGGATTTCATGGATTCTGTCATATATGTCAAGGCCTTTCTAGTCAAGTGTGTGTACCCAGACGTCCCTGGGTGTGAGTTCATTCGCTGGAGCCTGTTCAACCTGTCTGAAGAATATCAACTCTCCCTCACACAGCAGTGATCAGCTGCCAAACTTGTGGCCTCGTGCCCATCTCCCCGGTCCTATGCTGGGTTTTGTGATCGAGTTTGCATGGGTCTTGTGCATGCTGTGACCATTGCTGTAAGTTCACATGATCGAGTTCCCAGAAGCCTGGAAGACTCTGTTTCCTTAAGGTCATGCTCCTCTCCTGGCTCTTACAATCTTTCTGCCTCTTCTTCCACAATGGTTCCTGTGCCCTGGGTAGGTGAAGTTTAATAAAGGAGTCCTGTCTAGGGATGCACACTCTAGTCTCTTATTCTCTACACTTTGGTCAGTTGTGGCCTTTTTTTAGGGGGGGTCTTTTTGAGACAGGGTCTCCCTGTAGCCCCAGCTGTCCTGGAACTTACTCTGTAGACCAGACTGGCCTTGAACTCACAAAGATCTGCCTGCCTCTGCCTCCTGAGTGCTAGGATTAAAGGTGTGCGCCACCACGCCTGGCCAGTTGTGGCCTTTTGTGTTCATTGCCCTCTGCTGTTTCTGTTTTGATGTAAGTTAGAGAAGGGAAAATGGTCCTGGGATACAAGTGACAGAGAAGAAGGGCCACAAATACACACATGGGCATCCAGGATGTGCACTGCATAAACCCAGGGGTCTTATTCACACAGTAATATGATATGAAATTAGAAGTCATGAGATGATGAAGATGTCTCTCTGGTTGAGCGATGGCTTTTCCCATTCCTGGCAGCATGGAAAGACTGATGGTCTTTGAACCCTGAAGGTCACCATTCCAATGATTTTAGCTGTGCCACTGTCTCATCAAATGGCCACCATCAGTTCCATTAATATCTCAGAACCTCAAATTCTTTATTTATAGACACAGTAGATGGCACCTCCTTTATAGAGTTGCTTCTAGAATGAAATGAGATTGTCTGCTAATTTCCTGGCATGCATCAGGTGCTCAATAAATGGCATCTCCCTAGAAGTGTCATCCTGGTTGAAGGAGTGTCTGCCCATCTCACTGCTGGCTTCCTTGATGTGAAAATCCTCAGGACCTCATAATAGACACTGAAAAGAGGACCAACGGGAGATGAAATGAGAAGATGAGATTATTCTTGGAGCTCACTTAAGGAAAAGCACACTTTTATCAAGGGCTGTGGCCTTGATGGATTCTAATAAGAAGCACAATGACTTATAAAGCAGGAACTCTAGGATTGGCACCTTCCATGTACCACCAACTCCTGTGGACAGGCAGTAAGACCTGTGAGCTTTGGGAGAGGGTGAGGAGATGCAGTTCCTCTGCTTGCGTTTGCTAGTGTTATTGTCACCAATATCTTTTTTTGGGGGGGGGGAGTGTATGAACGTACTGTCTGCATGTAGGTTGGTGCACCTGTGTCATGCAATGCCGCGGAGGTCAGAAGAGGGCATCGGATTCCCCTGGAACTGGAGTTAAAGATGGTTCTCAGCCACCATGTGGGTGCTAGGAATTGAACCTGGGTCCTCTGCAAGAGCAGTCGGTGCTCTTAACTGCTGAGCCATCTCTCCAGCCCCTGATATCGATCTTTAAGTTCTCAGATATGGCCTCCCTTGTTTTTGTGAGACAGAGCCTTGCTGTATGTAGCCCAGGCTGGACTTGACTTCTGATCCTCTTATTTTAGCCTCCTAAGTGCTGGGATTACAGATGTGAACCACCATGCCCATCTCTTCCCCCTTTTGACTTATCTCTGAGGAATGGGAGGAGACCTCTGCAGATGAGCACAAGATACGGTCTCTGGTGGCATGCTGGAACCAGCTCATTCCAGCTGCTGGAGTCATGGTGTGCACTGCTTCTGCAGCTACCGTGTCTCCCTGGGGGTGCTTGCATCAGGAAAGTGAGCAGATGCTAAAAATTCAGGATCCACCCACCCCTGAGAGCAATGCTCTCAGGCTGTGAAGAAGATCTCAATCTCATGCTTCAAACTTGGGTGGAAGGAAGGGCTTGTAGAAAACCTTCACTCCATAGACATGCCTTACTGCCTATTTATTTACTTAGTGTATATGATGTCTTTATGTGTATTTATATGTATGCAGGTGCACCTGTGTGTGTGTGTGTGTGTGTGTGTGTGTGTGTGATGCTTGTGCACTGTGTATGTGTGTGTCCCCATGGGGGCAGGGGACAGCCTCTCTCAGGTGCCATCTACCTTTTCTTGGGACAGAGTTTCTCAATGGCTTGGAGCTCACCAAGTAGGCTAGGCTGGCTGGTCATTGAGTCCCAAAGAGGCATCTGTTTCTGCCTCCCCAGTGCTAGGATTACAAGGGTGTGCCATCATGTCTGGTTTTGTTTTATATTGATTCTCTGGGGAACATAACTGAGGTCTTTGTGCTTGCAAGTTACCTTTTAAAAATTATTTTATTATTTTTATTTTGTGTTGTATGAGTGTATTGGTTGCATGTATATAAGTGCACCCGTGTTGTGCATTACCCTTGGAGGTCAAGAAGAGAGTATTGGATACCCCTGGAATTGGAGTTACAGATGGTTGTTAGCCACCTTGTGGGTGCTGGGAATCAAACCAGGGTCCTCTGCAAGAGCAGCCGGTGCTCTTAACTGCTGAGCCATCTCTTCAGCCCCAGGGCAAACACTTTTATAGACCAGTTGTCTTCCTAGCTCCCATACACATATATTAAAAGAAGTTTCTACTTTTTTTAAATTTTATTTTATTTTTTATGTGTATGAATGTACTGTCTGCATGTAGGTTGGTGCACCTGTGTCGTGCAATGCTACGGAGGTCAGAAGAGGGCGTCGGATTCCCCTGGAACTGGAGTTAAAGACAGTTCTCAGCCACCATGTGGGTGCTGGGGATCAAACCCGGGTCCTCTGCAAGAGCAGTCAGTACTCTTAACCACTAGGCCATCTCTCCAGCCCCAGAAGTTTCTATTTTAGTACATACTCTGGAGTCTGGTTGCGTCTTCAGTGCCATCTTCTTTTTTTTAAATTTTTTTATTTTTGGGGGCTCCAGCTGTTCTGGAACTCACCTTGTAGACCAGGCTGGCCTTGAACTCACAAAGATCCGCCTGTCTCTGCCTCTCAAGTGCTAGGATTAAAGGCGTGCACCACCACGCCCAGCATCAGTGCCATCTTCTATCCTTGGTGACATTCTAACATTCTTAGGGACTTTTTTAAAATTTTATTTATTTCTGTATGTGTATGAATGTACTGTCTGCATGCAGGTTTGTGCACCCGTGTCGTGCAATGCCACGGAGGTCAGAAGAGGGTGTCGGATTCCCCTGGAACTGGAATTCTCCTGGAATTGGAGTTTCGGACGGTTCTTCGCCGCCATGTGGGTGCTGGGGATCGAACCCGGGTCCTCTGTAAGAGCGGTCGGCACTCTTAACCGCTAGGCCATCTCTCCAGCCCCTCTTAGGGACTTTTTTTTTAAATTTTTTTTTTATTAATTTTATTTATTTCTTTATGTGTATGAATGTACTGTCTGCATGCAAGTTTGTGCACCCGTGTCGTGCAATGCCGCGGAGGTCAGAAGACGGTCTCGGATTCCCCTGGAACTGGAGTTCTCCTGGAATTGGAGTTTCAGACGGTTCTCGGCCGCCATGTGGGTGCTGGGGATCGAACCCAGGTCCTCTGTAAGAGCGGTCGGCGCTCTTAACCGCTAGGCCATCTCTCCAGCCCCCCTCTTAGGGACTTTTTACGTTTCTTGTAATGCAGTGTCTGTGCAGATCCTGGCAATTAAGGGACAGGGCACAGACTGAGAAGGAATCTGGTGAACAAGAAACTGAAGTGGTATAGGGCTAACTTTGTGACTTCTACACAAGATGGCGCTCTCTTCTCAGGAGAAGAGGACCTCTGGGGGAAAAAAAAAAAAAAAAGCATTACTCCTATCGCTGAGCTAGAAGCCTGAGGGCCAGGCTCCTGTTTGCCTGCTGCAATCCATTGCATCTGTGCAGTTGGCTTGAGCTGAGAATTATTAAGGTCAAAATCAGTGGCCTGCTGCCTTATCAATGTGTCTCTGTGATCATTTGTGTCAGCATTAATTATTTTCCCTTCCAGGGAGGAGAAGGGAGTAGAAATATACCCAGACTAACTGCAAGCCAGCTGCTTGCTGGTGAGCCTTGCGTTTTCAGATGAAGAAGACAGTAAATTGATCCCCTAGCTGTGATGGCTCCCCAGTGTCCAAATGGAAGATGCAGGAGGTCTCTGAGACCCCCGTGCAGACCTGGAGCTCTTGTCCTTCCCTCGTCCCTTCTGGTTGCTCTACATGTCACTGATTCGTACCCACAATGAAACCTTGCACATTCCAGGGACTATAGGAAGGGACCTTGTCACTCTGGCAGCTTGGCACAGAATTAAGCAGCTTCCAACCCACTTTAGGTTTCTGGCATTTTCTGGCATTGGCTGTGTGAGGCCTGGGGATTATTACTCTTCTTGCTAGTTTGTTGTAGCCGGATGCCTAAGCCCAAACACAAGCTTTCTTCCCTTTCATCCATTTTGGTGACAGACGCTAGCTCTTCCCTCAGATCCCGGCTGGAACAGCATCCTGGAGGCTACTTCCTCAGCTGGTCTGGCTGGTGGTCCCTGGAGTCATCACTTCCGATACTGCTTACTGGGCCAAATGTAGTCTTTTCCTTTGCCCCTGTGACTCAGTCCTGCTTTGGCAGCTTTCCCAGATTTGTCCCAGATTTGGGGTTCCTAGTTTTCCTCAGATGACAATGGCCTGGGCTCCTGGGTGTTTCTTACGAAGTTCCAAGTCAACAGAACTCACCGAGGAATCAGGAGCCCTTCCGGGACCCGCTCCTGTGCTTCTTGTACTCTCTGTAGATGCTGTCCTTGGGAAGCCAGCCGTTGGGGGTGGGGGGTGGGGTTCTGAAATAGCTCTGCTGTCTCTGCTAAGTTCTGAGGAGCCTGCCAAACTCCTGTGATTGTTGCATTATTTCGCATCTCAGAGTCAAGAGCAACAAGATGATCAGTGGCCTCATCTTGTAGCCTCACAGACTGCCAAGTCGAGGTCAGTGCTAGAGTCGTGGTCTTGCTCCCAGCTTATGATTCACTAGAATAATTTGAAGGAATCAACCATGTCAAAACATTAATATTTCCCCCTCATTCTTCCTTCTTTCCTTTTTAAGAATGTCAGTAGCCGGGACCAAACCAAACAAAACGAAACAGAAAAATGAAAGCCGGGCGTGGTGGCGCACGCCTTTAATCCTAGCACTTGGGAGGCAGAGGCAGGCGGATCTTTGTGAGTTCAAGGCCAGCCTGGTCTACAGAGTGAGTTCCAGGACAGCTGGGGCTATAGAGAGACCCTGTCTCGAAAAGACCAAAACAAACAAACAAACAAACAAACAAAAAAAGAATGTCAGTAGCCGGAGAGGCATGTGAGGTCAAGTCTGAGTTCATAGGCAAGAGATCATATTTGAATGCTGGAGGGAAAGATCCATCCAAAAAGGGAAGCAATCGGGGCTGGAGGGATGGCCTAGCGGTTAAGAGCGACGACTGCTCTTGCAGAGGACCCGGGTTCGATCCCCAGCACCCACATGGCGGCTGAGAACCGTCTGTGACTCCGGTTCCAGGAGAACTCCAGTTCCAGGGGAATCCGAGACCGTCTTCTGACCTCCGCGGCATCGCACGACACGGGTGCGCAGACCTGCATGCAGACAATACATTCATACACATAAAAAAAAATAAATAAATAAAAAAATTAAAAAAAAAAAAAAAAAGGGAAGCAAAAGTATTTGTGATTGTTGACAGTGAAGAGTAAAACAACTAGGCCTTCAGACTCCTACTGCCCGCAGGTGCTAGCTCTTCCCTCAGATCCTGGCTGGAACAGCATCCTGGAGGCTACTTCCTCAGCTGGTCTGGCTGGTGGTCCCTGGAGTCATCACTTCCGATATTGCTTACTGGGCCAAATGTAGTCTTTTCTTTTGCCCCTGTGACTCAGTCCTGCTTTGGCAGCTTTCCCAGATTTGTCCCGGATTTGGGGTTCCTATTTTTCCTCAGATGACAATGGCCTACTGGGCACAGGCATGGAAAATTCGAGAACAGTCATGAGGTCCACCTGTGATACCATACTTGCTGCTGCTAAAGGCTTATACCTCTGTTGACCAATTATCATTCCTTTCCCAATTCTACCATAGAGAGTTCCCTCCTCAATTCAAACTCTCCATCTATTCTTGGAATTTCATTCTCCTTCAGATTTATCCCTTTCAGGATCTGTGGCAAACTGATGTCATTAATGGATCGTGAATGGTCTCTGTAAATCTTGCCCTCTGCCCTGCAACTTTCCAGTCCCTGCCTACTCTGACTCTGGGAGCTAGGATTCACGTGATTCCCAGGACAGGAGCAAAGTGGATGCAAAGAGAACTTGTTTGTGGGCTCTCTCTGTCTCTGGTTTTATCTCTGTCTCTCTGTCTCTGTCCCTCCCTTCCTCTGTTCCCCCTTCTCTTTCCCTCTTCTCTCTGTCGTTGCCTTTTGTCAGCTGATGAGAAGAAGCCTAGGGTAGCCTCTCGGGGATGAGGCCAATATGGAGAAGAGTGCATCATCTCAGCCAAAGCCATCTTAGAACAGCTGACTCCTAGCCAATCTACCAGACGTGTGAGTGGGATGATTCCAATGACCAGACTGATCCAGTCAATCCATCAACACATCAGCAAAAGAAATAGTTATTGTTGAACTCCGCTGCGCAATTTTGAGTGGTTGTTAGGCAACCACATTGATACTACTATTGAATTTGTTCTGTTTTGAGGACAGGGGTTTTGTTATATTATCCAGGATGGCCTTGAGCTCCCCAATCCTCCTCCCTCAGCCTCTTGAGTATTTATTCCAGGTGTGGGCCATGATACATGGCATATGGCATTGAATTGAACACCATCAAAGATTTTTTTTTGCCCGTTTTTTTTCATTTTTAAAAATTTTTTATAATGCTTTTATTGAAGTTTTGTGTATTTCAGACATTTCTCAGTTCAGTTTAGACATATTCCCTTTCCCTTTCCTTCCCTGCACCCCACCCCAAATCATGTATTCTGCTATAAATGTATCAAAGATATTTTTGCTCTAGGATTCTGGGGGAAATTGAATTGGCCTCTTCTCTGTCTTGGCTAGTGAGAGTGGGCTGGGAGAACATTGAGAGGTTCTGGTGACTTGTTTGAACACAAAAGCACACGCACAAGAGACGATGGTGTATAATGTGTGCGATGAAAGATGTATCTGAACATTAGGAGGGACTTTTTAATATTTTCGATTATATAATTATATAATATTATATTATATAAAATTATATAATAATTTTCTATTATATGTGTATGAGTGTGTTGCATGCATGTATGTAAGACTAGCTGTGTCGTGCAATGCCTTTGGTGGACACAAGGTATCAGATCCTCTGGAAGTTACAGACAGTTGTTAGCCACAATGTGGATGTTGGGAACCAAACCTGGGTTTTCTGTGAGAGCAACCAGTGTTCTTACCCCCTGAGCTGTCTCTTCAGCCCCATGAGGGACGTTTGTGATCTTTGCCTGGCTCCATCACTGCCTCTTTTATTTAGCACATTTAGTTAAGGACGTGAGCAGCTGCTGTGTGGGAAGACTCGTGTGGACTTTGGGGTTATCATGTGTGGTACACTTGCCGGTATGAAACTCACCTCTAACAACAAGGGCTATGTCACATGGATTACTGCAATAATATTGATTCTGTAAAGAGCTCCTTGTTTCCAGCCCAACCCATCCTGCCCGCCACTGCTAGATTGATTTACTTCAATACCAGTTCATTCCCTTCTCTGGTCAAGGATATGTGATGACTCTGCAGGGCTTTGGGGGCTAAGCTTAAACTCAGTCTGATGTTTTGTTGGTCTATAATCCTATCTCCCTAGTCCATCTCAATACTTCCTCCAGCTCCAGGTGCTCAAGCACATGGGTCTACCCTAGGCTCTGGGCCTTCCCAAGGGAGAACAGGGTACTTTTCAACCACCTTACTCACACTTACAGAGCTTACCTCCAAGCTCCTCTTCAGTCCTCATTGTGCTCATGAAGCCTCTTTGGCTACTCTAGAACATGTTAAACTTGCCTGTGTTAGAACCTAAAACAGTTGTAATTGGTGGTGGGTCTCACAGTGGCAGTCTCCATTGGTGAAAGCTAAGGGTAGGGAATCTAGACAAGGCCTGTAGAGTGGTCAGTTTAGAGTTGCTCTTGTTTGTAAGGGAACAGTTATTAAAAAGTGCTTGATCTTTTTCCTTATTCTACAAGCCCACAGGGGACAAGGAAAGGAAGTCTACACTGTTATGTATAATATGATCTTTTAAAAATTTGAGATGGATGGGGGCTGGAGAGATGGCCTAGTGGTTAAGAGCGCCAGCCGCTCTTACAGAGGACCCGGGTTCGATTCCTCAGCACCCACATGGTGGCTGAGAACCGTCTTTGACTCCAGTTACAGGGGAATCTGACACCCTCTTCTGACCTCCACGGCATTGTATGACACGGGTGCACAGACCTACATGCAGACAGTACATTCATACACATACAGAAATAAATAAAAAAAAAGAATTAAAAAAATTTGAGATGGAGATGGTGCCTTGGAAATTATGAAAGTTAAAAATATTTTCTTCATAGAATAAACAGCTATATTGAAAATGTTTTCATGTCTGCATACATGTGTAAAAATGGGTGTGTAAAACTAAGTCAGACAGTTAAGGAGTAGTTAAACCTCTAGCCCACTCAGAGGCCTGGCCATAAGAATAGTCTAACTAGAAGATCCTTCTGGAACAACTAGGAAGCAGAAATCTCAGGCTTTTCCCACTAAATTTTTCTGTAGGATTTGGTGTGCATGTAATGGCTGTCTTAGTTGGCTTCTGCTGCTAGAACAGAATACTATGTACTTATAATGTATATAGAGAAAGTGATTTCTTACAGTTCTAGAGGGTGAAGATCCAGGCTTGTGTGTCTGGTGAAGGTTCTCTGCTCCCAAGGTGGTATCTGCTACATATTCTTTAGTGTGGCTGAACATTGCCTCTCCCATGATGGAAGGGATAGCAGGTGCTAACCTGCTCCTTAAACCGTTTTATAAACAGTAACCTATCCACAAAGGCAGAGTTCTCATGGCCCAACCCCTCCAAAATGCTTTGCCTTTTAATGCTGTTTCTTTATGAATTTGTGAGGAGACATGGACATTGAAGCCACAGCAGCAGCCGTTCCTTCTTCCTGATACCTTGTGGAAGGTCCTGGGAATCCTCCTAGATCATTGTGGTGGTTTGAATGAGAAATATCCTCCACAGGTTCAGGTATCTGAACACTTCGTTCGCAGTTGGTGGCACTGTTTGGGGAGGTTTAGTAGGTATGGGCTTGCTGGAGGAAGCGTGTCATGGGGTGAGGGGCAGGGGCTTTGAAAGTTTGGATCCTTGCCTACTCCCAGTTCTCTCTCTGCTTCATGTTTGTGGGTAAAGATGTGAACTCTTCACTTCCTGTTCCCGCTACCTACTGCCACGTCTCCCTGGCCCTGATGGACAACTCTCTGGAACCATAAGGCAATATATATATATTATATATATTGTATGTAAGTAAGATATATATAATATATATAATATATATATAATATATATATATCTTACTTAAGTTGCTTTTGGTCATGATATTTTTCCTATAGCAACTGTGTGTGTGTGTGTGTGTGTGTGTTTATGCTATGCATGTGTGTGTGTGCCCACAGGCCAGAAGAGAGGGCATAAGATTCCCTGAAGCTGGAGTTACATGTGGTTGTGAGCTGCCTGATGTGGATGCTAGGACCCCAACTCAAGAAGAGAAAGTGTTCTTAACCATTGAGCCATCTTTCAGTTATTCTTTATCATTACTTTTTAACATTGATTTTACTCTAGTGAAAAACTAAAAAAAAATATTTTTTGGTATTTTTCTTTTGAGACAGGGTCTCCCTATAGCCCCAGCTGGCCTGGAACTCACTCTGTAGACCAGGCTGGCCTTGAACTTAAGGAGATCTACCAGCCTCTGCCTCTCAAGTGCTAGGATTAAAGGCGTGCATCACCATGCCCTGCCAAAACTAAAAATATTAATCTAAGATCATCCAAATAGTCATTCTTTCAAACTTGCCATAATAGTTTTGTGATTAGATGTATACTTCATTGCTCTAAGCAAAGGCCAATGAAGCCACAGTGGCTGTTAGGAGGGAAGCAATTTCCCATAGTGAGAAGAGATTTGCCATTTGATGGTACAGGTGTGCTGAATGTTACTACAGTTTTGTACATAAGCTCATTCCGCTGAAGTCTGCAACTTAAAGTTCATTAGAGTAAGTATAGTATCTGGGCCTGGCGGGGCATGCATGCTTGTAATCCCAGCACATCGGAGGCTGAGGCAGGAAGATCAAGAGTCCAAACCCAGGTCAGGCTATATAGTGAAATACTCCCCCTCTCTGTCCCTCCCTTTCTCTCATAATACAGGCAATAACAAGATTAAATTTGACACAAACTTGAGAGTGTCACAATGCTAAGCGTATCTTCAATAGAATGAACTTTCCAGTGTTATCAGAGGGTACAATATTGAAGTAGACATTTGAGAAGTGCAATGCCCGTGTGTCTTGGTTATGTCTGAGGCCTGATTATTCTCAACTAGCAGACAAAGCCTTGAAACTACTAATATAATAATTTTGAACAACACTCTTATGTAAACAGGCCTTCCCTGAATTAGTATCACAAAAGCCACACTACAAAGCGGACTGAAGAAAGAGCCAGACCTGAGGCTCTCTCTGTTATTGAACACAACACTGCTAATTTGGTTTCAGCAAAACATTATCATTAAATTGGTATTGTTAATTTAACTATTATTAGATTTTCAGAAGGTTTTCTTTTTATTATGTTACTTACAAATCCTTAGCATTTATATGTGATTGAAAAAAAAAATGAACCAAATTTTATGTTTATATACATGTAAGTAACCTGATAAAAATTTTAGATTAGGGGGCTGGAGAGATAGCCTAGTGGTTAAGAGCACTGACTGCTCTTTCAGAGGACCCGGGTTCGATCCCCAGCACTCACATGGCTGCTAAGAACCGTCTGTAACTCCAATTCCAGGAGAACTCCAGTTCCAGGGGAATCCGACACCCTCTTCTGACCTCTGTGGCATTGCACAACAGGTGCACAAACCTACATGCAGACAGTACATTCATACACATACAAAAATAAATAAAATTAAAAAAAATAAAAAAATAAAATTCAAAATAGAAGGTTCCTGTAATATTTTCCTTTGAAAGAACTGGCTATTCATTATCCTAATTTGAAAAAAAAAATCTAGTTGGACAGAAAGATCCTTAGGTTACAGGGCTAGAGAGATAGCTTGTGGTTAAGAGCACTGACTGTTCTTGCAGAAGACCTGGGTTCAATTCCCAGCACCCACATAATGACTAACAACCATCCATAACTCTAGTTCCAGGGGATCTAACACCCTCTTTGGATCGCTGCAGGCATTGGATTTTACAGGTGCACTTATAGACACGCAGGCAATATATTCATACACATACAATAGAAATATTAAAATATTTTAAAAAAAGATCTTTAGGTTACATTTATATTACTGACAACAGAATTTTTTCTTCTAATCTTCTAATAGTGATTACAATATCATTCTTCACTGGTATAACCCCAGCACCTGGCATATTATGGTAGATCAATAAACACTAAATGGGAGTGGTTGCCTTCATTTGAGTGGTATGAAATGGATTGGGGTTGGTGTGAAATAGGTTGGAAATTGATTAGAAGGTGAGAATGAATATGCGTTCCTCTCTTGCAGAGTTGTCTAATGGGGCCAGAGGTTCTGATGACACAAGGCCTGAGATGGTTCACCTTTATTTGTTTGAGACGGTTGGGATGTTACTCTTTAAAAAATGTTTTATCACTTTTATTTCATGTGTGCTCACATTTTATGGAGCTCACCGAGTAGGCTAGCCTGGCTGGTCAGAGAGCCCCAAGGATCCATCTCTTTCTGCCTCCCTGGTGCTAAGATTACAAGGGTGTACCCCCATGTCTGGTGTTGTTCAATATTGATTCTATGGGGAACACAACTGAGGTCTTTGTGCTTGCAAGGTGAGTGCTTTTTAAAATTTTATTATTATTGTTATTATTATTATTAGTCTTTTCGAGACAGGGTCTCCCTGTAGCTCCAGCTGTCCTGGAACTCACTCTGTAGCTGGCCTTGAACTCACAAAGATCCGCCTGCCTCTGCCTCCCGAGTGCTAGAATTAAAGGCGTGTGCCACCACACCCAGCTATTTTATTATTTTTATTTTGTGTGTATGAGTGTATTGCCTGCATGTCTGTAAGTGCACCTGTGTCATGTAATGCCCATGGAGGTCAGAAGAGGGCATCAGATTCCTGTGGAATTGGAGTTACAGATGGTTTTTAGCCACCATGTGAGGGCTAGGAATTGAACCTGGGTCCTCTTAACTGCTGAGCCATCTCTACAGTACTTGAGGTGGTTAATATATCCAGAGATGATTAATCTTCATTGTCAACTTGACTATATTAAGAGATGCCAAAGAAGGCTGGGCATGGTGGGGCACGCTTTTAATCCTAGCACTTGGGAGGCAGAGGCAGGTGGATCTCTGTGAGTTCAAGGACAGCCTCGTCTACAGAGCGAGTTCCAGGCCAGCTGGGGCTACAGGGAGACCCTGTCTTCAAGACCAAAAAAAAAAAAAAGAAGAGATGCCAAAGAGATTAGTAAAATATACCTTTGGCTGTGTCTGAGAGGGCGTTTCCAGAGAGGACTCAGATATGGGACATCAACTGAGACCAGTCCTATGCCATCCAGTGGCTTAGGGGTCCAGGTGTACTAAAAGTGAAGGCCAGGTAGCATGTGGGAGCACCATTCTTCCCCAGTGAGTGGTCTACCAGTGCTGCCCTTGCCCATGGACCCCAGACTCCTGCTTCTTTGGCCTTTCAACAGGGACAACCCATCAACTCTCCAGGGAGCTTCCCGGCCGTCAGGACTGGACTGGGGCAACATTGTTGGCTCCTGTTATTGTAAGCTGTCCAGCTTCTTGGACTGAGTGGTCACTGGGTTCTTTGCCTCACCAATGTGCAGACAGCCGTTGTCAGACCACCCAACCTCCAATCATGTGAACCAGTTTAATAACTCTTCTAAGTCTATTTGGCTCTGTTCTAGGAAACCCTGACAAATACAGTGCTTTTGTACCTCTCATGTTTTGATTCTGGGGGGATGTTCAATCCCTCATAAACGTAAAGGGTTTTATCTCTTTTAAATCTTTTTATTTATTTATTTATTTATTTTTTAATTTTTTTTTTTTTTTTTTCTTTTCAAGACAGGGTCTCTCTGTAGCCCCAGCTGTCCTGGAACTCGCTCTGTAGACCAGGCTGGCCTTGAACTCACAAAGATCAGCCTGCCTCTGCCTCCCAAGTGCTAGGATTAAAGGCGTGCGCCACCACGCCCAGCTATTTATTATTTTTTTATGTGTATGAGTGTACTGTCTGCATGTAGGTTGGTGCACCCGTGTCTTGTCAGAAGAGGGCGTTGGATTCCCCTGGAACTGGAGTTAAAGACGGTTCTTAGCTGACATGTGGGTGCTGGGAATGGAACTCTGCAAGAGCAGTCAGTGCTCTTAACCACTGAGCCATCTCTCCAGCCCAAGGGGGTTTTATCTTTAACAAAAAGAAGGATGAAGTGGATCAGCCCCAAAGAGTCCTACAGTGTATATCCCCTGAGATCCATTACTCCTGTACTCCTGTGTACCCCAGGTCTATGCTCCAGAGCATGGGCGCGTGCGCGCGCGCGCGCGCGCGCGCACACACACACACACACACACACACACACACACACACACACACGAACATACATGAACACTTTTCTTGGCAGGGCAGTGTGATAGTTCAAAGTAAAGTAGTGTCAATGACAGAGAAGGCCGTCTGAAGCCTTGTCCCCACATGGCCTCTTCTGCATCTGGAAATCTGACCAGACCAGCTCAAAGAAGAGGTAATCTAACCCTGGTCATATTGTCAGTGAGTTCTCAAGTGTCAGAGCCTTCCTCACACACACCCGCGGCTGAGTTTCCGCACAGCTGAGGCCAGGCCTGACTCCCATTCCAGAACAAGAACACAACTGCCAGTGTAGGCTGCACTGCAACCCAGGTTTCTAGGGCAACTTGGCCTGCTGAATACTCACTCTGCATGGCTGATGAGCCTATGAGAAGGCCATGAAGAGGACACTGTCATTTTCTGACAATGCATAAACAGAGTGCTTTTGGGGCAAAAGCTACTGTTGGCGGGACCTAAAATCTGAGTTTTAGCAAGCCCTCTGGAAGATCCTGTTGCTTGCTAACCCATGGGAACTCATGCTTTCAGCACAGCTACTGATGCTGTCCATCCTTCCCACATCCCCAAGGTCAGAGTTACCTCTTCTCTTGGTGAAGGGCTGTGCTGTGAGGACTCAGGGCCACCCAGCCCAGCCTGAGAAATTGAGTTATGGCCAGAAAAGCATCTCTGCAGGTACCTCTCCCTCCTTAGATGCAAAATGTCTTAACCGGCACCAAAGGCTTCCCCTTGCCTTTCTCCTCTTCCTTCCCTCAGCAGATGGTGGCTGCCTTTCCCTTTTCTTTGTGCAGCAATCGCATGCCTGTCATGGGGAGAGAAAGGAGCTCAAGCGGCTGGTGGCTTCGATATCCTGTCTCTTTATATCTCTTCGATATCCATGCTTGCGTTATGAGCCATGAGCTTCGTCTAGATCAAGGGAACCATTAGCAATATTAGCAGGGCAAGGGTAAAGTACCAAGGACGACTCCTTCCCTAGTGGATGCTCAGGAAGGGCCAGATTAGAAAAGGCCTAATAATCTCCATCCTTCCAAACCTCCCTCCCCAGGCACCGGAGTGTGTTCTGATAGCTTGCAAACTCGAATGAGAAGACGTGATTGACCAAGGGCAGCAATTACTGTTTGCTATCCTTAGGCTGGCTTTGTCCCCTTAATAGCCAAGCTCCTTCTCTGTACCTAAAAGCTGGTGGAGGGATTTGGCACTCTCATGTTCTTAATTTAGTGTGCCTGTCACTCCATAAATGATAATTATGATCCTGAAGGGCAGATACAGTCATTCTAGAAAGACTAATCAGAAACGGAAGAAGCCAGGAAAGCAGATGTGGCTTTGCTCCTACGGCCTGGACAGCTGCAGAATTTCCTATTCCCACACATGGAAACTTTTTCCTTTCTATATCTCTTTTACTCTCTGACGAGGTTGACCAGATGGTCAGATTCCCATGTACATTCAACATACCTATTACATGATTTGTTCAACACGCTGTTTCTAAAACTCTTTTTGGAGTCATTGGGGGAACTGTGAACAGTGGAGTTTTCAGGCTGGAGAGAGAGCAAAGTCAGAAGAACGCGTCTCGCACAGGGTGAGGAAGGGAGTTTGATCCCATGTAGAAAGGTCGGCAGTGGTAATGCATGGATGTAATCCCCACTCAGGGGAGGTAGAGACAGTTGTGTCTCTGAGACTTGGTGACCGGCCAGTGATGTGACCTGCCAGATGTCACACAGCCAGTTGTGGGCCAGAACTTCAGGCTCATTAAGAATCTCAGCATTGAGTATCTTCAGAGAGACGATTTTTTTTTAATTTTATTTATTTTTTTTTATGTGTACCAATTTACTGTCTGCATGCAGGTTTGTGCACCCGTGTCGTGCAATGCCTCGGAGGTCAGAAGAGGGTGTTGGATTCCCCTGGAACTGGAGATAAAGACGGTTCTCGGCCGCCATGTGGGTGCTGTGAATCGAACCCAGGTCCTCTTCAAGAGCAGTTGGTGCTCTTAACTGCTAGGCCATCTCTCCAGCCCCCAGAGAGACAAATTTAATACAACTCCAGGCAACATCATTCCTGGGATCGAATAGAGTCGAAGACTTTCTCCAGAACCCTGCCACCTGGTTCTGCTGGGTCCCACGGGTCTAGTGCTTTGGGCTGTGTTTCTCTTCACCTCCATTTCCTGCTAGCTGGGGGAATTCCCAGGAAAGACTGTTGACCTTGTGCCATTACAGCCTTACTTGGCACTTGAAATGATTGCTAAGTGCATCTCACACTTGGATGCTAAGAATCGTCCCCAGGGCGCAGCAGTGCAGAGTGTACCATACGGTGGGGGCACCCCTCTCAGACCCAAAGTGCTCCTGTTCTGTGAAAATGAGGTTAAAATAAACGCGCAGAGAAGCTGTTATTGTTGGTGTAAAGTCTACAGGTAGATGAGTGTTCTGACCGGGTCCTCCAGTGAAACAGCCAGTAGGACATGTGGAGGAAGGGACTTCAGAGACATTGACTCACATAGTTAGGGAGGCTGAGACATCCTGTTACCTGTTGGAGGCAAGCTCCAGACCCAGGAAAGCTCTTTGATCAATTTCAGTCAGGGTCCAAGGATCCGAGAACTAAAGGAGCCATCCCAAGGGCAGGAGAAGACCTATGCCCCAGATCCCAAGGGCAGGAGAAGACCTCTGCCCCAGATCCCAAGGGCAGGAGAAGACCTATGCCCCAGATCCCAAGGGCAGGAGAAGACCTCTGCCCCAGATCCCAAGGGCAGGAGAAGACCTCTGCCCCAGATCCCAAGGGCAGGAAAGGACCTCTGCCCCAGATCCCAAGGGCAGGAGAAGACCTCTGCCCCAGATCCCAAGGGCAGGAAAGGACCTCTGCCCCAGATCCCAAGGGCAGGAAAGGACCTCTGCCCCAGATCCCAAGGGCAGGAAAGGACCTCTGCCCCAGATCCCAAGGGCAGGAGAAGACCTCTGCCCCAGATCCCAAGGGCAGGAAAGGACCTCTGCCCCAGATCCCAAGGGCAGGAGAAGACCTCTGCCCCAGATCCCAAGGGCAGGAAAGGACCTCTGCCCCAGATCCCAAGGGCAGGAGAAGACCTCTGCCCCAGATCCCAAGGGCAGGAAAGGACCTCTGCCCCAGATCCCAAGGGCAGGAAAGGACCTCTGCCCCAGATCCCAAGGGCAGGAAAGGACCTCTGCCCCAGATCCCAAGGGCAGGAGAAGACCTCTGCCCCAGATCCCAAGGGCAGGAAAGGACCTCTGCCCCAGATCCCAAGGGCAGGAGAAGACCTCTGCCCCAGATCCCAAGGGCAGGAAAGGACCTCTGCCCCAGATCCCAAGGGCAGGAGAAGACCTCTGCCCCAGATCCCAAGGGCAGGAAAGGACCTCTGCCCCAGATCCCAAGGGCAGGAAAGGACCTCTGCCCCAGATCCCAAGGGCAGGAAAGGACCTCTGCCCCAGATCCCAAGGGCAGGAGAAGACCTCTGCCCCAGATCCCAAGGGCAGGAAAGGACCTCTGCCCCAGATCCCAAGGGCAGGAAAGGACCTCTGCCCCAGATCCCAAGGGCAGGAAAGGACCTCTGCCCCAGATCCCAAGGGCAGGAGAAGACCTCTGCCCCAGATCCCAAGGGCAGGAAAGGACCTCTGCCCCAGATCCCAAGGGCAGGAAAGGACCTCTGCCCCAGATCCCAAGGGCAGGAAAGGACCTCTGCCCCAGATCCCAAGGGCAGGAGAAGACCTCTGCCCCAGATCCCAAGGGCAGGAAAGGACCTCTGCCCCAGATCCCAAGGGCAGGAAAGGACCTCTGCCCCAGATCCCAAGGGCAGGAAAGGACCTCTGCCCCAGATCCCAAGGGCAGGAGAAGACCTCTGCCCCAGATCCCAAGGGCAGGAAAGGACCTCTGCCCCAGATCCCAAGGGCAGGAAAGGACCTCTGCCCCAGATCCCAAGGGCAGGAAAGGACCTCTGCCCCAGATCCCAAGGGCAGGAGAAGACCTCTGCCCCAGATCCCAAGGGCAGGAAAGGACCTCTGCCCCAGATCCCAAGGGCAGGAAAGGACCTCTGCCCCAGATCCCAAGGGCAGGAAAGGACCTCTGCCCCAGATCCCAAGGGCAGGAGAAGACCTCTGCCCCAGATCCCAAGGGCAGGAAAGGACCTCTGCCCCAGATCCCAAGGGCAGGAAAGGACCTCTGCCCCAGATCCCAAGGGCAGGAAAGGACCTCTGCCCCAGATCCCAAGGGCAGGAGAAGACCTCTGCCCCAGATCCCAAGGGCAGGAAAGGACCTCTGCCCCAGATCCCAAGGGCAGGAAAGGACCTCTGCCCCAGATCCCAAGGGCAGGAAAGGACCTCTGCCCCAGATCCCAAGGGCAGGAGAAGACCTCTGCCCCAGATCCCAAGGGCAGGAAAGGACCTCTGCCCCAGATCCCAAGGGCAGGAAAGGACCTCTGCCCCAGATCCCAAGGGCAGGAAAGGACCTCTGCCCCAGATCCCAAGGGCAGGAGAAGACCTCTGCCCCAGATCCCAAGGGCAGGAAAGGACCTCTGCCCCAGATCCCAAGGGCAGGAAAGGACCTCTGCCCCAGATCCCAAGGGCAGGAAAGGACCTCTGCCCCAGATCCCAAGGGCAGGAAAGGACCTCTGCCCCAGATCCCAAGGGCAGGAGAAGACCTCTGCCCCAGATCCCACGGGCAGGAGAAGACCTCTGCCCCAGATCCCAAGGGCAGGAGAAGACCCATGCCCCAGATCCCAAGGGCAGGAAAGGACTTCTGCCCCAGATCCCAAGCGGCTGGTTAGAAAGAAAAGAAAAATTCCTGCCTGTTCTACATTTTCATTTCAGTTTTGGAGAGAGTCTGGCTGTATGTCTAGGCTGGTCTAAAATTTGGGAGCTCAGGCCATGTTCTTGTCACAGCCTTTGGAGTAACATGGCTACAGGTGTGTGCTACCTGTAGACAATAGATTTTCTGTTCTTTTCAGCTGAATGTTGGTTTTGACTGGAAATACCTTCAGAGACATTTCGAGTTTGATTTGGGCACCCCGCCCTAGTGTAACTTAATCATTAAATATATAACTTAATCATTAAAACGAACCATTAAAACGATTAAGTATAACTTAATCATTAAAACGAACCAGCACAACCAACCGGCAGTAGAACCCAAGGGAAAGATACAGAACCCAGAAAGAAAAGTAGACTCTGGGGTCCTAGAAGGGGTTGGCGTGGGGAGTGTGGGACTGAACCGCGTGTTAGTCTGGGAACTAGAACAATTGCTCCTCCCTCTGGTGAAAGGGGAGAAGGCCCTAAGAACAGAGATTTCCTTGGATTCTTTTTCTGTGTAGGCTGGGGGGCTCTCTCCATCATCTCCTTTCTTCTCATGCCTTGAATAATGTACCCCAAATGATTATACCAAGGTTATATACCTGAGGGCCCCCCCTGATGACTAATGTACTTCCACTGGCTGGTGGTCTTCCCTATTTACCTTTATGATCGATAGCAACGTAATTAGCATCTCATGGGATGCAGGGACTGAAAGGAATTGGTAAAAATGGAACACACACACACACACACACACACACACACACACACACACGCACAAAACATGGCCCAAGAAAGGATTCTTCCACGTTTTAGTATCTGAATGTAGATAATGAAACAGTGTTACCGTCACGAGGCTATGTGAGGTTCTGAAGACTTTGGGGGCTCTCTCAACTCCAGGTATGTTCAACAGGAGCTCTGCAACATGCCCTGCTGCTTTGGCCACCCTGTTCTGAGTCATAGCATTCAAAGGGACTGATCTGGGAGTTCAGCAGGCCCAACATGTAGCTAACCTTGCTCTGGGCTGCTCTGACCCTGTGAGCAGAATGTCTTCGGGTGCTTCCGGCAGGAGCTAGCTTCCTGTCCATCTGCCCCTTCTACAAATTCTGCCTGGGTTATTTACCTTGTGGTTCATCTTTCTAACAATAGCACCCAGAAGTCTTCTTGCTAGTTTTCATGCTCTGGGGACCTGCCTCTCAACTCTTGGTTGCTATATCCAACTGAAAAGGGGTTATTCTAGGACAGCTCAGGAAAGCTCTACAGCACCCACAGGGACCCAAGGGACTGCCTCCAAAAGCATAAGCCTTCAGCATGACTGAAGCCTAGACTGAGTAGATTGAGAACAGGGGATTTTGCACAGGTAATTCAGAGACAGGTCCTTAAAATATGGGGATGATCATGGATTATATTAGCGACTGGGCCCACTTTTGTAACACAGGGCCCCAAATGCAGAGAATTTGCTGTGGTTGAAGTCAGAGAGGAGAGAATAAAGAGGAAGACAGAAGAGATCTGATAGAAGCAGAAGACAGAGAGGTTCCAGACACGAAGTGAATTTGATGTGTCATTGCTGGTTCTGAGATTCAGATGGCCCCACAAAAAGACCTAACAAAGGCCTTGAGAGGGCCCTGCCTTACAGCCAACAATGAAGCAGAGACCTCTGTCCTATAACTGCAAGGAGCTGGATTTATTTGCTCAATAACCGGAATGAGTCTGGAACTGAGTTCTTCCTGAGGGCCAGGGAGGAATGTAGCCCTGACTCACTTTGATTCCAGTCCAGGGAGATCCACGTTGGCCTTATGACCCGGAGAAACTGCAGTCATGAGTTTGTGTTATTTGAATCTCCCAAGTTAGTGACAATTTGTCACAGCAGTAATAAAAACTGGGATTATTTGAAAAATACAAATATAATTACCAGGAAAGCCAAGAATGTACAAAAGTGGTGTTGGGCTTTCTAGCCTTTCCAGTTGCCATTTCTTTCTTTAAAAAAATTTTTTTTAAATTTATTTATTTTCTATGTGTATGAATGTACTGTCTACATGTAGGTTTGTACAGCTGTGTTGTGCAATGCCGCAGAGGTCAGAAGAGGGTGTCAGATTCCCCTGGAACTGAAGTTTTCCTGGAATTGGAGTTACAGATGGTTCTCTGCCGCCAATGTGGGTGCTGGGGATCAAACCCGGGTCCTCTGTAAGAGCAATCGGCGCTCTTAACCACTAGGCTATCTCTCCAGTCCTTCCAGTTGCCATTTCTATCAGCAGCAAATATTAACATACTTACTAACCAAGCGCCTGATTATTTTGGTTCATCATTCCTGCCCCACATTAATCAATATTTCTTATGATATCTCACAGTTTTATGACTCACTAGCCTCTGACTGCTATGGACACACAAGTATTATGATAATAGCTACTATTTGGTGTTTCTTATTTTGGTCTATTAGCTTTGTAAACCTCCTTGCATTTGCTATGGATGATAGCCATACATAGAAATATGGATTGATGCAATTGCATTTGTACAATTTTTTGTTCTAATATCCAAAAGGCTGATGAAACCAGTTTAAGCAAAACAAGGAGTCAGGGTCTCCCTGAGGAGTTTAGAAGAGAGTGAGACAGGGTCAGGGAAGTGGCCAGCAGCTGGGGCAAGCCAGATGGGTAGCCCTGGTATTGCTCTCCGTGGAGCCAGGGCATCTTACTGGAAGGAAATAGAACATTCTTCTTGGATTTCATGCAGACCCTGTGTCTTAGTTTCTTGTTGCTGTGATAAAATACTCTGACAAGAGCAACTTAAAGGAGAAAGGCTTTATTCTGGCTCACAGTTCGGGGCTCCATCGTGGTGGGGAAGTCAAGGCAACAGGAGTGTGAAGCAACTGGTCACATCACACCTGCAGTCACAAAGCAGAGAGCCATGGATGCTGCTTCCAGTCCGTTCCTCTCTACTGTACAGTCCAAGATCCCACCCAGGGAATGGGGTCATCTCCATGGGCAGGTCTTTCTACCCTAATTAACATAATGAAGATAACCCCACATGGAGCCCCATACCCCAGGTGATGCTACTGTCACGTTGACAAATTAACACGGCCACACTCAGCATTTGTACTCTAGCCTTGCCTCTCCTCTCCTCTCCTCTCCTCTCCTCTCCTCTCCTCTCCTCTCCTCTCCTCTCCTCTCTTCTCCTCTCCTCTCCATTCTCTGAGAAACAGACTTTTCTTGAATACTTTTGGTCTATATTTCCACACAAGTGGGAAGCTAGCTGATGTCTTTTTTTTTGTTTGTTTGTTGGTTTATATGTAATTAAGTTTTCTACATAATCTCGAGCAATATGAATAGCATTTCAATGTTCTCCTCTGAAAATGGATCTATGGAGGATAAAAGACAAAAGTGGGGACTGGGACTTCACCAATCAAGGAGGACAAGCTACCACAGAGGGGGTACCACAGAGGCACTGTGCTTCGTGACCCAATTTGTCTCTGGAATTGAGGAAAGAAGTAAAATGGAGGTTCTTCTGGCTCTGGATTGCCTTTTTGACCAATCTGAGTGGTAGCTGCATTCTGTGGTTGTGGCAAAGCACTGCTTATAAATAGCCATGTGGAAAGTTCATCTTGATCTCCTCGCTTCATAACTAAGTTCTCTATCACCTATCACCACCACCACCACCACCATCATCACCATCAACATCACCACCACCACCATCATCAACATCACCATCAATATCTCTATCATCATTACCATCATCATCATCAAAAGTGGTCTACTAAATGCTTTTATATGTGGATCATGCCAACGACCCTGCCTTCAAAGCATGTAGTAGAAAAAGACAGCACATATATAAGTTTAATAAAAAGTTAAAAAGTGACACCTGGCAAGAAAGAATTAAAGATGAGCTGGATTCCTGGAATTATTATTTGTGCCTCAGGTAAACACTCAGAATTTCTTGTTAAGCATCAAGATATTCATGATTGTGTCCAAATTAAGTACTTCAGGGAGAGGAAAAGTTTGGTTTGCAGACAAGAGTGGGACTAGAGACAGCAAATGTGGGTGCCTCTGTCTGGGATTATCCTGGCCTTGGAGGCCTAATCCAGATTGATTCATTTCCCCAGTTGACAAAGGCTCTGTAGAAACCTGCCCTTGGGCATCCGTGGGAGTGTGCTAGAGTTCTGGAATTAAGAGACCCTGAATTTGGGCATCTCTGGATTTTGGTAGTTGCAGGTGACCTTGGTCTCTCCAGTTAGCAGAACTGTTAGAAATAGTTTATTTTCTTTATAAATTGCTCAGTCAGGCTGGAGAGATGGCCTAGTGGTTAGGAGTGCTGACTGTTCTTGCAGAGGACCCAGGTTTGATCCCCAGCACCCACATGGAGGCTGAGAACTGTCTTTAACTCCAGTTCCAGGGGACTCTGACAACCTCTTCTGACCTCTGTGGCATTGCATGACATGGGTGCACAAACCTGAATGCAGACAGTATATTCATACATATAAAAATAAATAAAAAAATTGAAAAATAAATTGCTCAGACTTGGGTATTGTGTCATAATAAACAGAAAACAGATAAAGCTAGGCCTGGTGGAATACACCTTTAATCCCAGCACTTGGGAGGCAGAGGCCAGTGGATCTCTGTGAGTTCAAGGCCAGCCTTGTCCACATATTGAGTTCTAGGCATCCAGGGCTACATATTAAGACCTTGTTACAAAACAAAACAAAACCCCCAAACAAGTAAATATATATTATGACTGATACCTAGCAGAATTTCTGGCTTAAATAGGTATTTTAAGAATTTTTTAAACAAATAAATGCCTTTTCCAAAGAGATTCTGTTGTCTTTTCAATGGAGACCAGCGTTATTTACTCAGTGCTTATACCTGAGGGTAAGTGGATATGAAAACAGAGGGTGTAAAGAATGCCTATCTCACTGTTTGAAAGCATGTTTTGCTTTTGGCATGTCTCTCTCTCTCTCTCTCTCTCTCTCTCTCTCTCTCTCTCTCTCTCTTTGTCTCTGTCTCTTTCTCTCCCACATTAATGAGCTTAGTTAGACTCTGGGATGGCATAGGTCTGGAAGCCTTTTCCCTTTCAGGCCATTTAAATGAGGCATGAAAGGAGATGCTTCTGGGGCTGCAGAAGAAAGGGAACTGTATGTGGCAGGGAGCAGACTGGTCCCAGGAAGGATCCTCCCAGGCTCATTAAAGATAATTTGCTTCCAGCCCCTGTGGCCTTCCCTCCATGGGAGGTAAGTGGCTGGGACCTGGAGAATTAAGAGGACTCTGGGGCAGGCAAATGAGCAATTGCTCAGGGCTCCTTCTTTGCAGAAGAAAATCAGTGGCTCCCAGTTGTCAAGGGAGAGAGTCGGGGCTGACAGAGGTTCTATCTCTGTCTCTCTTCTCCCTGGTTAGCTCACCAATTAAATCTCCTCTACCACACAGAGTCTGGGTCACAAGAACAGAATCAATCTCACCAATGCCCTTGAATCCCAGCTACGAATAGAACTTGCCCATTAGTCATGGGCACCTCTCTATGCTGGTGGTTTCTTGTTGTCTGTCACAGACTCTCTGTTTCTACATGAGATGTATCAATGAACACACGTTCTCTGTGTCTGAGAGTGCTGGTCACCAAAGGTGGATCATACAGTGGAACATCAGGAATATACATTTAATATACACTTCCATTTGGAGTCTTCCCACTCCTTAAAAACAAACAAATTCTTCCTGGAGAGTGGCTCTCTGCCCCTGCACTATTACATGGAGTCCTAGAGATAATGATGTCTGTGCTGACAAAAGATTCACCCAACAGATGCTTTTCCAGGGAAGCTTTGTCTTTGTGCAACACAGGATCAAATTGTCCATTTAAATAATGAGGCTCTGCATGGTTTCTGAGCTCTGAGTAGGGATAGATGATCAGACAAAATGATGATCTGGGACTTTCTTCACAGGGAGAGTTTGTGTCCCTGTCTGACCTATATATTAGGTACCTAGGGAGGGTCTGTGATGCCTATTATGTCAGAAGAATTGATCAGGACTCTGGAAAAATATAAGAAGGAGCAGACATGATGTTTTATGTATGCGTTTGTGTAAATATTTATTTATTTATTTATTTATTTATTTATTTATTTATTTGTTGTCTGCTTGCTTTCAGGCCGTATAAAAAGCCAGATATCATTTAAGGCATTTTATGAAGATTGCACTAATGCAGTCCTGAGATTGTCCCTGAGCCTCTGGGGTTGCCTGGGCACTCATCTGCCTGGCAAGGAAGCAGGAGGCAGAATCCAGGCAGAATCCAGTACATCCATAGTCAAAGAAGCAATACACTCTCCTCCTTGGTGACTCTGGAAGTCACAGGATTCAATGCACTGGCTCAGTGGTGATCTGCCTCAGCAGGCTCGGTCTCACTGGCTTGGGGACATCTGTGCACCTGTGTTGTGATTCCACTCATCTAGAAGCAAGCAAAGACACCCGGGTGCTTCACTTCTCCAAGGGGAGCAGTGTCTCTCAAGCAGCACCAGACTCACAGGTTGCTGGGCCCTCCACACCTTTTCTGGATCAGTGGCTCTGGGCCAGTCTCTGGGAATATGCACTGAACAAGCTCTCAGTGTTGCTGCTGGGCCAGGGACCTCTGAGAACCTCTGTTCTAGAAGCAGGAGCAGCTCAACCTTCACGAAGGACCAGACTTTTCTGGGGAGCAGCTCAACCTTCACGAAGGACCAGACTTTTCTGGGGAGCACGAAGTCCTTGAGGATCTCCTTTTCCTGCCTCTCCTGATTAAACAGGCCACCAAGCGAATGGAAGAACATTCCAAATAATCTTCTGACGTTGTTATCATCTAACCTTGCCATTTTGCAGAGCAATTTTATTTCCTTGGATAAAATGCAAGAGAGGCCTCGTGTCCTGGCAAGCATAGATCTTCCTAGCTTTGTTCTGCATTTCACTGCCTACAAGGCAATTGTCTTAGGGAGGCCTGCCTGTCCTGTGCCTGGCAGGGCAGCTAGAGAACAAATGTTTACCGTGTCTCAAAGGTCAGACCACATTCTGAGGGTCCAGTTGCACTGGATCCTCTATTCACTAGTACTTTGATGGCCAGTGTTGAACATTGGCATCTGAGGAGCTAATGAAGTTCTGTGTGCTAGGAAGCTCTTGGCAAATGTTTATTTCATAGATTGAAGTGAGGGATGAAGTGGGAGAGAGAGAGAGAGAGAGAGAGAGAGAGAGAGAGAGAGAGTGTGTGTGTGTGTGTGTGTGTGTGTGCTGTCTTGTATTTCCACATCTAGGAGGAAACTCATGTAGCAACTAAAGTTTCCAAGTCTTATTTTCATAGCCTACTGGAGAAGCTCTACAGAAGGTGAGATCATTGCTAAGGGCACAAGCTTGGCTCGTCTTAAGTCTCATTTATAGAGAATGGAAGACTTTACTTGGAAGGGCAAGGCCATGCTGACTGCTGAGCCGTGGGCCAGGCCTGTGGTGAGGACTCCATGACTAGTGAGTGGCCTGTCTCATCGTTTTCAAGCACACTGACTTCTGTGGGTGATATCAGGATCCTGCTGGTGTGCCTGGGACTTCTGGGGCTTCCTTTCAATAAGACAGGACAGATGTGGCCAGGACAGCTTTTGATTGTCAACTAGAGCCTGAGCAGCTGCACAGGGTTGCAATGACCCCAGGGAAACTGAGTCTGAAGTCATGGTGGAAGGCATGTGGACCTTGGGAAAACCAGAGCTCAGGGAGCATCAGGGACTTGGACACTCCTAGGTCCAGGAAAGTCATTTATTGCCTCTACTCCATTCTGCCTTACCTCAAACATGTGTCATACCTTCCAGACATGTTTCATTGGTTTCCCTGTCATAGCAGGTGGGAAGGGGGAACAACTGGATCTCACGATGGGCTACTTCCAGCTGGCCAGAATAGACATTTTCCCAGCTGTCCCACACCCTGCTGAAGAATTAAGGTATGTTGAGATGCCAGAAGCTTGGAATTGGGGGCACTGGGGACATAAGGCAGAGGGTCCTGGGTCCTACTGTGCCATCTGACAACTCCTTGCTATAGGTGACTTCTGTCTTCTGTGGTAGATCTCTCTCTGCAACCTTTTCTGGATTTTGACCTAGTGAATTTCACTTTGATAGGGACTTTAAAAATCAGTCCTTCATAACTCAGAAGTGGACCTCTGGCTTCTGTTTGTGGCTCCCTCCTTCAGGCTGAGAACAGACAGGTACCATTTCTGGCAAGAACCCGAGACTTCCTGCAGTGGCCTGGAAGTGCCTTCTGCGCTGCCCACGTTCTCTGTTGCTGTGGCATTGCACAGTTGAGCAGGAGACTTGTTTCTTTGGGAAACAAAGAAACTGTGACTTATGCAATTTCCATGCAGGGAAAGGAAACACCCAGGGCTATGCACTGAGCTCCCCAACTATAGGCGAATGTCAAGGGGTAACAGTCCCTGTAGCCTTGAAGGGTTTGTTCTTCCCTTGGGGACACCACATGTCTCTGTCCAAGGTTGACCAGATGCCTCCACGGAGGAAGTTAGCAAACACTGTCTTCAGTCTTTCTCTGAAGGGTCATGTGGACAATTTAGAGTTTTCTGTGGAGTATGAGTGTGTGTGGAAAGCATTATTGAACTTAAAGCCTTGAATTAAAAAATACTTATTTTATTTTAAATTATGTATGTGTGGTTTTTTGTGTGGGCAGGGGCACATGGATTACAGAAGGTTGTGAACTGCCCCATATGGGTGCCGGAAACCAAACTCTGGTCCTCTATAAGAGCAACAAGTGCTCTTAACTGCTGAGTCATCTCTCCAGTCCCCAAGCCGCAGGTATTTTGATAGTTAGCTGACCTGCCCCTCACTTTCCCATGCTATTGAAATCACTTTGTGTAACGAGGGATGTTCCCCATATTTTGCTTGTGAATGATATGGGAACAAAGGCAAGGTAGAAAAACACTGCATTTGTTCATTCATTTGTTCATCTGGTCACTCTCTTAAAAATTTTTTTTTTTAATTTTTAGTTATTTTTTTGTATGTGTTTGAATGTACTGTCTGCATGTAGATTTGTGTACCCATGTCATGCAATGCCTTGGAGGTCAGAAGAGGGTGTCGGATTCCCCTGGAACTGGAGTTAAAGATGGTTCCCAGCCACCATGTGGGTGCTGGGGATCGAACCCGGGTGCTCTGTAAGAGCAGTCAGTGCTCTTAACCGCTAGGCCATCTCTCCAGCCCCTCATCCAGTCACTCTCATACCCGGCTATGTGTCTGGCACTCTCTTTGGCCCTGGGGATAGAGGAATGGGTAGAAGTTTGAAGGAAAGCACTTGTTGGCATCCCAGTGTGAGTCTTTGAAAACCTGTTGGTGATTAAATATCCTGTTAGTCCCTCTTAACGTTGGATGCCATCACTGTCTCAGTAGACACCTGTTTCATACAAGGTGCTTGGATGTCAGGAATGCCCCAGGTACCTCCACTAGCAGTTTCTCTTAGTTAACCAGACCTGGGTGCTCAGAAAACTATGTTGTAGGTTTAATTCTGAGAGAGACTAGGTAACTAATAAAAGGGAAAGCTATCCATAAGGAGACATTTTGCAAATCGCGTGCATGATTCTGGGAGAGAAGGCTCAGAGTGGCCCAGCCATAACGAACGGTTAGAGGAGAAGCTCAACTAGACGCTATAGGTATCGAAGGTCTAGAGCGAGGTGCATTCAGGGAATCTCTGACTCCAGGGACTTTGGAATTAAAGATCTCCCCAATGTCTAGGCAGTCACCCTAGCCTCATGGGGTGAAAGCCCAGTGCTCTGAGAACAGATCTAATGACTTCGAAGACTTGTGCTCACCAAATGTGTGGATATACAGGTCCCATCAGAAGCTAGTTTCTTGACTTACAATGAAAAATCACAACTCTAGCGGGCCGTGGTGGTGCATGCCTTTAATCCTAGCACTTGGGAGGCAGAGGCAGGCAGATCTTTGTGAGTTCAAGGCCAGCCTGGTCTACAGAGTGAGTTCCAGGACAGCTGGGGCTACAGGGAGACCCTGTCTTGAAAAAAAAAAAAAAAAAAAAAAAAAATCACAACTCTAACACAGATAAAATACACTGCAATAGCCTACACCCATCCTGAAGAGAGACCTTTAAGCTCACCGTCAATAACATTGCTCAGAGAGTTCGCAATCAGAACAAAGAGCACCCGTTAGGTGGTTTAAGGACCCCAGATTTTTAGAACCTGATAAACCATAGTCAAATATGTAGTATAGGACCCACAAGCTCTTGGATTAAGCCTGACCATCCTTCTTGAATGTACCTTGGTGGAGGACCACCAAATTCAACTCCATTTTTGATGGCATATTCTTTTACAATTAATTAGCATATATTCATTGTAATGATGGGTTTCAGTATGACATTTCCATACATTTCTGTTATATACTTTGCTCATATTCGTCCTTCCCCCTAGTTACCTTGTCTCAGCTCCCACTGGTCCCCTTCTTCCTTCCCTATAACATATATAGGACATATATATGGCATATATATGACATATATGCGTAATATAACATATATGTGGATCTCTATCCAAGAAAAAATATGGTATTTACCTATCTAGCTTATCTTGTTTAACATGATGATTTCCAGTTCTATCTATTTTCTTGCAAATGGCATAATTTCATTCTTTGTTGTAGATTAATAAACCTGTATTATATATGACACATGTTGTTCATCCATTCGTCTCTTAATGGTCTGGCTCTATAGCTTGACTATGGCGAATAGTGCTGGACTACACAAGCATGTGCTATGTCGATTTAGAATCCCTGTAGTATGTACCTGGGGGTCGTACAGCTGGATCACATTCTAGTTTTTGATGTGAGGAGCCTCCATACTGATTTTTAATGGCTGCATTAACTTATATTTTCACTGGCACTATGTAAGGGTTTTCTTCCCTGCACACTCTCAGGATTTGTTACTGTTTTTTCATCTCTCCCTTTCTCTCCCTTTCTCCCTCTCTCTCTTCTTCTCTCCCTTCCTCTGTCTTTCCCACCTTCCTTTCTTTTTTTGAGACAGGGTCTCCCTGTACCTCCAGCTGGCTTAGAACTTGCTATGTAGACCAGGCTGGCCTCCATTTCATAGGCCTCTGCTTCCCTCTGCCCCCTGAGTGCTGGGATTAAAGGCAGGTACCACAATGCCTGGCTGTTTGTTTTCTTGGCAACAGCCATTCTGACTAGGCCGAGATGGAATTCCAATATAGTTGTGATTTGTGTTTCCCTGGTGATTAAGGATGTTGAACATTTCTTCATATATTTATTGGCCATTTGTAGTTGTTTTGAGAACTACTTATTTAATTAATTTGCCCATTTATTGAAGGAATTGTTTTTTAGGGTCCTCAAATTTATGAGTTATTTATACATTGTAACTATTAATCCTGTATCACATGTGTAGCTGGCAAAGATTTGTTCCCATTCTAGTGGCTGTACCTTTACCCTGCTGTTTCCTTTGCTGTGCAGAACCTTTTTAATTTCATGTGATTTGTTTGTCAATTCTTGCTGTTATTTCTTGGAACACTGGAGTCCTTTCCAGAAAGTCCTTGCCTATGCCTTTTTTCCAATGTTTTCAAAGTTTCAGGTTTTATATTAAGGCCTTTGATCCATTTTAAATTGATTTTTGGAAAAAGTGAGTGGTGGGGATTATAGTTTCATTCTTCAACACATGGGTGTCCAATTTCCTCGGCACTATTTGTTAAAAAGGATATCTTTTTTTTTTTTCCCCAATGTATGTTTCTGGAACTTTTGTTAAAAATTGGGTAGCAATCTGGGCGTGAGAGTGCATGCCTTTAATCCCAGCACTTGGGAGGCAGAGGCAGGCGGATCTCTGTGAGTTCAAGGCCATCCTGGTTTACATAGAGAGTTCCAGGACAGCTGGGGCTACAGGGAGACCCTGTCTCAAAAAGATCAAAAAAGGAAAATAAACTGAGTGGCTGTTGTTGCGTGGGTCCCCATGTTTTTATGCTAGTCACACTGCTTCTGCTGCTACTGTCGCTTAATCTAAACCAAGTATTGCGATATCTCCAGCATTGTTCTTTCTGCTTAGGATTGTTTTGGCCATTCGGGGTCTTCCGTTGTTCTATATGAAATGAGGGTTGTTTTCTATTTCTGTGAAGAATGTCATTGGAGTTTTGATGGGATTATATTCAGGCAGTAGATTGCCTTCACTAATACCATGATGGCCTGTTCTTGCTTCATCTGTATCCATCTATGCTTCGATCTTCAGTCTTATAGGCCTGGGAGTGGATATCTATCTTTGGAGAGCCTTCAACTCTTTCCACTATGGTCCTTCTTGCATCACCATTTTGCTGGAACAAAACAACCCTGGTCCTTTTTGTTGTCCGTTTGCAAGGTCAAAGTCATGTAGTCTCCTCAAGCATGAAGTACAGCCGTTGGCTGTTTTAAATAGGCTGGGATGTGGCTGGATATCCTTCCTCCTCTTACACAGTGGAACCATATCTGTGAAATGAAGAAAACTGATTTACCCTGTAGTTTGACTAGTGAGCTTCACTTTGCCATGTCTCCAGGGAGAGCTCTTCTGGGTTGTTGGAAGAAATGAGATGATTTCCTTTGCCGTGTTTAAACCAGGAAAATATTGGGAAAGAGTTTCAGGCTTTGAACAATCAATATCTCCAGGCTGAGCTAGTTCATGTAATTTGCATTTTATCTTTCTAATTTCACCCTTTATCTGATGAAGTAGTGAAATATCTGGCTTCTTTGCAGCTGACTTTCCACTCATTTCAATTCTTATATTTTTTCCCCAATAGTCTCTAGATACATGTATGAGTCATGGCCTTGTTTTTCCTTGATAAAGTCTTCATAGGCTAACATAAGGATGTACTGAATGTCATCCACCTCGCCCAGAGGGTGACATTCAGTACATTTAACTGGTATGGTACATCACAGAGACTGTAGCCAGCTATTACCAGTGGGCTGCTATGTGAGGGTGACCTTGAGGAAGCACAGGCTCTTTATCAGCCAGCCACTACATCAGCAGACAAGATGGCCATGGAGTGTGTCCAGGGTCTGGGGCTACTTTGGCCAGGGAAACTTGTGGGGAATGGGGGAGGCACACAGGAATCATGGTGGAATAGCTGGGAATCTGGTGGGCTGGTGGGTACCAGGATGGTCCTCAAAGAAGAAGGTCCCAGGAGTAACCAACCATCTTCAGTATTGATTTACAGTGAACCAGGCCACATGGAATTCATATCTGATCCATGTCTCTAGAAGCTGACAGCCTCCTGCTTCCTTGCCCGTCCTCCACACTCGAGCTACTGAAGTCTCTTTTCCCAGTGCTCCTAGCCTCCTCGTAAGTCAGAGATTTGTGGACCAGACATGTCTTTGTTGGGAGCAGCTGCTGAAATCACTTCGGCCGAGTCCACCCTGTCCCAAGAGCTCCGTCTAGTTTGATGCGATTGACCTCTAGTTCCAGCTCTGGTCTTGTGCTGTGCCTGTCCCTCAGAGGGGAACTACCGGTAAGGCGGGTTGAGGCAATGAGCTGGATCTTCACTGGTCCCTTCTGTGGCACAGACACAGAAGATTATTTCATATGTTTCTTCCTCTTTGCCAGGCATCAGAACATCCAAGAACTAGGCTAATCTGTGCTGCTGTCACAAGGCCAAGCTCATGGTGTTTTGGGGCTAACGATAATTAGCTTCGATGGATGAAACTCTCCAAGCCTCAGGCACAGATTCATCTATGATGGGGCTAGACATTTCACAAGGTTTCCCTGGTTTCAAAGGATATTAGAATCATGGGCTGGCTTATGGGGCCCATCACGATTCCTGGAGAAACATCCTGAAACCAGGCCCCTCTGAATTGGATCTTGTCTCATGGTCTGAATGGCACGTCCCAGCAGAGAGAGGATGTGGACTACCAGGGGAAGAGAACAAAATGCCTTCTGCCCTTGTTTGTTCTTGTTATATGCTGTGCTGGGTAGCTTTAGTGTCAACTTGACACACTTGGGTGGAGGGAGCCTCAATTGGGGAATTTCCTCCATTGGTCAGTCTGTGGGGTATTATTATTATTATTTTTTTGACTGCTGAGTGATGTTGGAGGGCCCTGCCCACTGTGGGTGGTGCTACATGGGGGAGGTAGTTGTGTAAGAAAGCGGGCTGAGTGTGGGCCAGGGCAGCAGGCCAGTGAGCAGCCTCCAGGTTCCTGTCCTGAGTTCCTGCCTTGGGCTCCCTCAGTGATGAACTGTGACTCAGGCAATATAAGATGAATAAACTCTTTCCTCCCCAAGTTGGTATTGGTCAGACTGTTTTGTCACAGCAATTGAAAGCAAAGTAGAACACATGTTTTGAATTGTTCCTTATGGTCCTGGAATTACAAACTGGATTCCACAGTGTTGACTGGGTCTTTAGTTGTAGTTTGGTGTTCACGGTTTTAAATGTGAATGTGAAGGCTGTCTTCTGGTGTGTGTGTCTAGTGGAGCCCCGAGTCACATGTGCTACCTTTCCGGCCCTACCAATCATTTGAGTTTTCTAGGTGTGGAAATGTCAGGATAAAAAGATATGTTCATTCAGAACCCATCTTTATGACCCCTTTTAAGTCACCTTTTCAGGACCTTAGGAAATGTCTCTACTCAGAGGGCGTCAGACCACACAGAAAGCTGTCTCCTACCAGTGAGGGCTGTCACGATGATGTGGCCCGACTCTAGCATACCACCCTTCAAGAGCACCAGGCTCCTAAGTCCTGGGAGTGGGACCTGTAGACCAGGAGTCTGACAGATTCTGCCAGCTCTAGTCTGTTGAGTCCGACTGTTCTCTGTCCTGGTCATGGTAAGAGCTAATGTTCACTTAGGGCATAACTAAAATCAAGACTATCATCTGAGCCAGGAGTGGTGGCATACTCAGACGGGTGAGACCCCACTAAACTAAAAAGGAAAAGGGGGGTGGGTGGGTGCTGGGAGTATAGCTCAGTGGTGAAGTGCTTTGCCTAGCATTCGTGGGGCTCTGAGTTCAATCCCAGTGCTGCGCTGGAAACAAAACAACAAAACAAAACAGGAAGTCCTATTTCTTCAGGACTTCCAACTTGGACTTGACTTGGATCTGGGCAGAATCCAGAGGCTTCATGTCTGAGGAGAGCCCCCCCCAAATGGTGGCAAGCCCAGAAAGGCAGTGCCAGGTTCATAGACGCTGCCGTGGGCACCATCTCTCTGCCTGCCTTGCCCACGCTGAGGCCTCCCGGAGACTGTCTTCTCATTTTGTCTCTCTCCACAAAGTTTCCTTTGTGGGTAGGGAGATGGCAGCTTGACATCTGCCTGACCTCTTGTTCTCCATTTTCCCCAGGAAAGTAGGGGTTAGGGAAGGCTTAGCCAGAGAGAACAATTCATTTCAAAAGCTCAAGCCAACCTGTGTTTGCCTTCCGACCTCTAGACTATTTTAATCTTGTAAACGGTAATGATGTGTGTAGGGAACAATTTTGTTGTTTACTGAAGCAGTTGAGTGATAATTGCGAGAAAGGAGAAAGTGGAAGGCATTCCCCACAGACTGTATTTCTTGCTGTCGTTCTCTGTGCTAATATAAGCTCCCATGTTATGTCTTATGGATCAGGTTGACAGATCTAGAAAGGAGCCCAGCAGGGTACTGGGGACCGCAGAGGCTGCTTCAGGAAGCATCCTACTCTATGCATGGAATCATTACCACCAGCACTGTGCTGGCTGCCAGGGGGCTCTGGAGTACTGAGGGGTGCAGTGCAGCTAGCCCTCTGGCCAGAAGGTAGGGTGCCAGTGCTGTAGGCTGCCTTCAGAGATAGCCACAGGGGATGCTTCCTTCTGAACTTCCACATGGAAATGTTTTCTGTCACAACAGGATAGATGACAGACCCAATGGAGTGAATGCCAATGATTTCATTTTGTTTTACTTTCTTTTACATTTTTTAAATTATTTTTATTTTATGTGTATGAGTGTATTTTCTGCATACGTGTAAGTGCACCCACGTTATGCAATGCCCGCAGAGGTCAGAAGAAGATGTTGGATTCCCTGGAACTGGAGTTATAGGCAGTTGTTAGCCACCATGTGGATGCTGGGAATCGAACCCAGGTCCTCTGCAAGAGCAGCCAGTGCTCTTAACCACTGAGCCATCATGCTAACCCCTATTTTATCTTCTTAGGTTAATCTGTCCTTTCTTTGTGACTGTAGCTCATTAAATATTCATCATGCTTGAAGTATCAGCACATTTCTCTTTAATAATACATCCCTTAGTCTCTTGTCACTGCCAGATATGCAATGTATTTGTTTTAAAATAATTTTTATTATATGATTAAATTATACAATATATATATATATATATATATATATATATAAAACATATATATGTATATGTTCCTCAGTATTGGAAAGGAATTGGTTACAGCTAGACCAACAATCCCTCCCACCACCACTGATACTCAAGGCCCGTACATGATCTGGCACAGTATTTGCATATGATCCATCCTCTTATATACTTTAAATCATCACCAGATTACTTATAATACCTAAACACTGTGTGTTGTTATACTGCAGTGTTTAGGGAAGAAAGATAACTGCCCATGTTGAGGATGGGTGCAACTCTATGGATATGAAACGTGATTAAGAAAAAGGGAACAAAGCCGGGCGTGGTGGCGCACGCCTTTAATCCCAGCACTTGTGAGGCAGAGGCAGACAGATCTCCATGAGTTCAAGGCCAGCCTGGTCTACAGAGTGAGTTATAGGCCAGCTGGGGCTATAGGGAGACCCTGTCTCAAAAAAAAAAGTAAAAAAATTGTTCAGCATAGTCAGCTGCAGATAAGAGGCTGTCCTCGGCCCCATGTTGCACATTGGATTCTAGGTGTATTCATCCCACTGCAACTTCGTACCCTATGACCTTATTCTCCCCACCTCCCACTCCTTCCCCCTGGTAACCACTGTTCTACCCTCTGTTGCAGTCCATTCAACTTAAGAAAAAAGAAGAAAAAGATTCTGTGTATGAAGGGCGGAGTACTCGTCTTACTGTGCCTGGCTTATTTAGCTTAGCGCCATGTCCTCTGGGTTCATCTCCACTGTAGCAGATGACAGCATATCCTCCTTCTAAGACTGAACCATACTCCATCAGATAGAAAGTTGACCAACTTCTCAGTGTAGGAGTCTACACACACATTAGGATCAGGAGTCGGGGTTCAGTTTTTAGTTGCATTAGGCTCTGAGAGAGTACATGTCCTGAAAACAAAGGCTGCTTTAAATGTAACACGGTGAATGTGAAAAGGTTGTAGATGATGCTACAGCTTCATGGCAATGGTGGGGAACCACAAGGTGGGCACTCGTAGACATGTGGGGATTGGCCTTGGGCCTGTGTTCACTCAGGCAGTTACACGGATGAGTTCCTAGGCTCTCCCATTAGAGCTGCCCAGGGCTGGGTTGGAGTGCGTAGGTCAGGCTCTCAAACCAGAATCTGCAGGGCAAACAGGACTTCTCAGATATGGCGTATGCTGACATGGAGGACCTCTGGGCTATACAGTGCTCAGTCTCAGCTGTGGCGCTTCCATGGTGGCTATGGTCTGTGTGGAGGATGGACAGACATAGTTTTGGGGATCTAGATGATTCAGTTAATTAAAGAGGGGGCTTCCAGCCCTGCCTGCCCCAAGTTGGGACATTATGGAGAACCTGGCTGTGGACTGACACAAGGGCACACCCCGATGGGCAGGAGTATATCCGGAGTTGGCTGCCGCCACCCAGGTTCAGAGGCTTGCTGGGAGCACAGCCTGTCCTTGTTTCTTTCTCCTGGTAGTTCCAAGGCTCATCCAATTCCTCCACTTCAGTCAAGACTGATTCCGGGGCTGGATGAAACTGAGCCTGTAATGCTAGGCACCAGAGGAAGGACTGAGGGACATGGGGAAGGGAGAACAGAGGTCACCAGGACTAGAGTACCCGTGGGATGGCAGCTAGTAGGTACCTTACGGAACAGCTTTCTGGGGGAGCACTTTTCAAGCTCCCCAAAGAGTCCACAGAAAAGGGTAAAGCTTATCAATCTTGGTTAAAGTATTGAAACAGAACAGCACATTCTTCGTAAGAGCTGTTTCAACTCCAAAGAGCTGTTCATACACTTAGATTTTTGAGCCGACCCTGCTGTGCACAGGAGAACCTTAACTTTGCCTGCACTGGTCAGGTCAGACAAAGTGAAGGTCCCTGGGCTTCTTTTTTCTGACTCAGAAGGAGGACAGTTATCTCTACATTTCCCTCTTAACTGAAATCAAGGCTGGCTTTAAGAAAGATGCTTGGGGAGGGGCGCTGGAGAGATGGCTCAGCGGTTAAGAGTGCCAACTGCTCTTCTGCTCTTATAGAGGACCCAGGTTCGATTCTCAGCACCCACACAGGTTCGATTCTCAGCACCCACATGGCGGCTAAGAACCGTCTTTGATTCCAGTTCTAGGGGAATCCAACTCCCTCTTCTGACCTCCGAGGCATTGCACAACATGGGTGCACCAACCTACATGCAGACAGTACACTCATACACAAAAAAATAAATAAATAAAAATATTTATTAAAAAAAAGAAATGCTTGGGGCTAGAGACATGGCTAAGCAGTGAAGAGGGCTTGCCACTCTTTCAGGGGACCTGAGTTCAGTTTCCAGTACCCACTTCGCTTTGGGTGGCTCACAGCTGCCTGGAACTCCAGCTCCCAGGGGATTTGTTTGGTGCCCTCTTCTGGTCTCCATGGACATTTGCACTGACATGCACATACCACCACAGACACATGAAAACACAATTTTTTTTAATTAAGTGTGTGTGTGTGTGTGTGTGTGAGAGAGAGAGAGAGAGAGAGAGAGAGAGAGAGAGAGAGAGAGAGAATGCTCCATCAGGTCAGTTTATTTGGGTTACTGCAGACATACATCAAAAACCACAGGTTTGGGGCTGCAGAGCTGGCTTAGTAGTTAAGAACACTGTCTGCTCTTGCAGAGGACTTGGGTTTGATTCCCAGCACCCATAAAGTGGCTAGCAACCATCTGAAACCCCAGTTCCAGTGGATCTGATTCCCTCTTCTGCCCTCCGTGGGCATTGCATGACACAGGTGCACTTATATACCTGTAGGCTTAACACTCATACACATTTAAAAACCAAAACCAAAAGCTATAATAAACCATAGGCTTTCCAGGTATAGTGGCACACACAAGTCATCCCAGCTCTTGAGAGGCAGGAAGATGAGGAGTTCAAGATCATCCCTAGCTATATACGAAGTTTCAAGTGAGCTTGGACCATGTGAGACACTATCTCAAAAAAGACGGAATGAAAACAAAACAAAACGAAATCAATCAAACACAGCCCTTGAGTTTTCCTTGCTTTGACTTCTTTTAAACTTCCCCTTGACTAATTCTCTGCTGCTGCTCCTACAACAAGTCTGTCCAATTAGAGGGTATCTGACTCTCAGGGTTCTTATGTAAGAGAGATCAAACTCTCTCTCACACTGAAAGCCTGGCCTCTTATTACCCAAACCTCTTGCTTGTTCTGTTTTTTGAAACAATTTCCAAGTCAGAATAAAGGGCAAATTTCTGGGACAAAACAAACAATGCCTAAGAAAGCCTCCATTGTCTCTTTTGAGTTGCCCAGAGCCTCCGGAAGGTAAGCGTGCTCCTCTGTGCCCAGCACACTTGGTCACTGCTACCACTGACTGTAGAGATCTCCACAGAGCCTCTGTTCTCTGACTTAGGAAGCCAAGAACTGCAAGGATTCTGCAAAACATGATTTCTTTCAGCTACTAAGTACATACATTTGCAAATTTACTCTCTTTAAAATATATTTTGAACATTTAAATGTTAAGAGAACAACTTTCTCTATCCTTTGCTCTCTTAAAACCCAGAAATCTTTGCTTTCAGCAATGTCTGCTTCTAGAACATGGATCTAGGAAGACGTATGTGTGAGAGGCAAGTGGGAGACTTGAAGCTGAACTCAACACTTTTCAGCTCCCACCTTTTCCTCAGGGAAGAGCTCCAGGCTCTACTGAGTACTAAGTAAAGAAGAAACCAGCACCTCATGTCCTATTTTTCACTTGGCTTTGCTTATTTGTCCATTAAATGGCCTGGCCAGGCTCTGCTTCTCTGCTTCCAAATAGGTTCTCTCTTCTCTCTCTCTCTCTCTCTCTCTCTCTCTCTCTCTCTCTCTCATCTCTCTTATCTATCTATCTATCTATCTATCTATTTATCTATCATCTGTCATCTATCTATCTTCTATATCTTCATCTATATCTATCTATATCTGTCACCTTTCTATCATCATCTATCCATCATCTTTCATCTCTCTATTTATCTATCCATCCATCTGTCTATTATCTATCTATCTATCTATCTATCTATCTATCTATCTATCATCTATCTATCTATCTATTTATCATTTATCATCTATCTATCCATCCATCTGTCTATTATCTATCCATCATCTATTTATTGATCTATCTATCTATTATCTGTGTGCACGTGTGTGCAGAGGCAGGAGGAGGGCATTGGGTGTCCTCCCGTAATGCTCTCCTTTGAGGCAGTCTGTCTATCTTAACCTAGGTTAGACTGGCAGCCAGTAAGCTCCAATGACATGGTGCTGGGGTTACAGGCACTTGGGAGACCATGCTGGCTTGTTGAATCTGAACTCAGGTCCTCATTGATGTGCAGCAAGCTCTCTTTAACCACGGAGCCATCTCTCTGGCCCATTCTAAATGGGCTTCTATGTTCAAGTTCAAAATCTAGCAAACCACCCACAAAAACCACCTTGTTTCCACCTTTCAGAATCTTTGGGTGAGTCTTATTACTTTATTGATTTAGATCCTCTAAGGAATTAAAGTTGAAGCCATTTGATTTAGTTGGTTAGAGCACAGCACTAATGAAGGCAAGAAATATTGAACTCCATTATCAGCAAAAAGTGCTGTGTAGGGGATGATGAAACGACATGCCATGGCTACAGACAGGATACACCCTGAACCCAGGCTGTTGTGTCTTGAACATTTATCACTGGCCACCAGGGGGAGAGCTGGAGTGTTGCTCAAGTGGTAGAGTACAGCTGAGCATGCATAGAGCCCTGGGTTGGAGTCCCAGCACCACGTGAACAGGTTACAGAGGTGCTTGCTGATAATCCCAGCAAAATCAAGAGGTGGAGACAAGAATATCCGAAGTTAAAGGTCATCCGGGGCTGGAGAGATGGCTCAGTGGTTAAGAACACTGATTGCTCCTGCAGAGGACCCTAGTTCGAGTCCCAGAATCCGTATGGTGGCTAACAACTGTCTTTATCTCCAGTTCCAGGGGATCCAATGCCCTCTTCTGACCTCCGGAGGCGTTGTACCACATGGGTGCACTTATACACATGCAGGCAATACACTCATATACATAAAATATTAAAACAAAAGAAATTCAAAGTTATCCTTGGCTACATAGCTAGTTCTAGGCCAGCCTAAGCTACATGAGTTCTGCCATGTGGTGGGGGGTGGGGAGTAGTTCTCACAGAATGGCTCACAGACCAGAATCACCTGGAGACTTGTTAGAAATGCATGAACATTACCAGGCCTTACTCAGACATACTGGATTGGAATCTGAGTATCAGTCCTAGAAATTTATGTTTTAAATAAGTGGTTTGTGAACTACTGATCTTCGCAGTCTGTACTACACAGATTTCTTTCACTCTAACAAAGTGCCTGAGATAATCAGCTCTTAAAGAAAAAAGGCTGATTTGGGTTCATTTTGGAGGTTCTCATCCATGGTGAGTTGGCCTGGTTGCTTGGGGCCTCTGGTGATGTAGGGCATCATGGTGTCAGTGATGAGAGGGGACAAATGGCTCCTGTCACGTCCAGGAAACAGAAAGGGGAAAGAAAAAAGGGTCCAGATTCCATAATCCGTTTTGAGATCACAGCTCCCAGTGTGGCCTGGTCTTTGAGATTCCATCCCCTGGGGTCAAAGTCTTGAACACTTGGGCTTTGGGGCAACACTGTCCATCCAAACCACAGCATGGACCAACTCGACTTCTGGAAGAGGAAAATGAAGACAAAGGCAGAGCTGAGGTCCCCCCGTTGTGGGTGAAGAGAAGCCAAGCCTCAAAGGGGTTCACCTGGAGCTGCTGCAGGTGGGACCCTCAGCTTTCTTGACTTTCTTGATCATCCGACCTAGGGATATGCATAGCCTCTCCCACAAGACTGGTTGCTGGATTCGTACAAAGGGTTTGGTGTGTCTTATCAGTTCTCACCTTTTGGCCATGCCCACCCAACCGTGGCCGCTTTGACCTCTGAGGCTTTGGCTCCTAACCCTGACCCTGAGAAGTACTCAAGTGTGTGCCCATGGCCCTAGTAAACTGGTGTCTAAGGATAACAGTCAAATGCCCTCAGCCGTTAAAAGTATTTCATCTTCTGCTCAGTCACTTGGGGCACACTCATGTGTCTGAGGGCTGTGATGGCTATTTCTATATATAAAGGATGACATATTTGCTTTTGAATATTACACCATGGCTATAAATCTCAACTCTGTAATAAGCCAACTGTCATTGCTATTATGGAAGAAAACTGAATTGAAACCAATTCTTTTGCCCAGCTTCCTCCGGCACAGAGTGTTCCCTTCAGTTTCACAATTCTTGCACCTTGCTCCAATATGGTGAGACCATCACCAACCTCAAAAGACAGAGAAGGGTTATTAGTAATTTAAGGAGAAAGAGTTGAGCTTGCATGGATATTTTATTTTTGATGTGTGTTATGGACAGAATTTATGTCTTCGTCCTCAAATTCCTATGTTGAATTTCAAAATTCCAGTTCCTCAGATTGTGACCTTATCAGGAGTTATGGCCTTTAAATAAGTAATCCAGGGGCTGGAGAGATGGCTCAGCAGTTAAGAGCACTGACTGCTCTTGCATAGGACCCAGGTTCGATTCCCAGCACCCACATGGCAGCTAAACAAGTAATCCAGTTGTCCTAGTTTGTTTTCCATTGCTGTGACAAAACACTCTGACCGACACCAACTTGGGGAGGAAAGGGTTTATTCAGCTTACATCTCCTGGGTCACAGTTCATCACTCAGGGAGCCCAAGGCAGGAACTCAGGGCAGGAACCTGGAGGCAGGAGCTGAAGCACAGGCCATGGAGGAATGCTGTTCACTGGCTTGCTCCCCTGGCTCATGCCCAGCCTGCTTTCTTATACAGTACACAACAACCTGCCCAGGGTGGCACCACTCATTGTGGGCTGGGCCCTCCCACATTGCTTGACCATCAAGACAATACTCCACAGATGTGACCACAGGCCAATCCAATGGAGCCAATTCCCCAGTTGAGGCTCCCTCAACCCAGGTGTGTCAAGTTGATGCTAAAGCTATCCAGCACACAGTTAAAATGAGTTTATTAGGGTGGGCCCATATGTAATCCACTGATTTGTGTCTTATAAGATGAAGAGATGTGGACACAGACACACCCAGAATACCACATGAGGCTGATGGCAGAGAGGAGAGGGAGGCTTCTAGGACGAGGTCTATTTAGTTATTTTCTCAAATATTGCTGTGACAGAATACTGACAGAAGAGCTTTAAGGAGACATGGGTTTATTTTGGCTTACAGATGGAAGGTCTAGGCCACCATGCTGGGAAGCCACCATGGTGGTGAGGTGTCTGGTCACATTGCAGCCATAGTCAGGAAGCAGCAGATGGATGATCTCTTTTTATTCAGTCCAGGCTCTCAATGGGGCCACCAGAGTTAGGGTGGCTCTTTCTGCCTCAATGAACACAATATAGGAACTCCCTCACATATATGGCCAGAGGTTTTTCTAAATTATTCCAGATCCCATCAGGGTGACAGCCAACCTTAGCAGCCATGCCAAGAAACCTCAAAGGTGGCCAAGAAAGCCACCAGGATTGAGGAAAGAGACACATTCTCCCTTAGAACTTCAGAGGGAGCCGACCCTGCCAATTCCACTTTGCTCTTGAACTTCTAGCTCTTGGCTCCATGAGGCAACATGGTCCTGTTGTTTTAGCCCCTCAGTTGCAGGACTTTCACAGCAGCCTGGCACTCTGCCATGACTCTGCTAGCTGTCACTCACTGTGTGGTCATCGTTCTTCTCCAAGCGCATGTGCTCTTCCATGGCCCCTTGGGAATAGGTCTCCTGCCAGACTCTAGTCCTCCATCTTGTCCACTAAACCATCATGTGACCAAGCCACACATCTCCAGCAGTGTTTTTGCTACCTGAAGTCCAGGATCATAACCTGCCTTCCTCCGCTGCCCTCAGCCTCCATCTTCTTCCCAGAGGCCTTCTCGCTCTTGTGACTTTTGGTGTTCATGCCTACCTCCATCCTCACTTGCTCGCACCGTTATTACCCCCCTCCACTGCTGTTCCCTCCCAATTCTACAGAAGCCCCGCCCTCCACCCCCATTGCCTCATTCAGGGACCTTCAAACTTTGCTCCATATTAGAATCATGACAGGAACTTTAAAAACACTTCAAATGTACTACCAGCTGCTCTCCGCACCAATTACATCAGAGTCTCTACCACGATCATGCATCAGTGTGTTTTAAAGCCCTGGAAATTCCACCCACAGCCAAGTTGACCATCAGTGACTCAGGCTTCTCCAACACTGAGGCACACACACATCAACAGAACAGCGGGGCCTGAGGCTCTGCATCACTAGCACCTCCAGGTGGTGCTGATGCTGCTTGCTTCAGGACCAGACTTTGAAAAGCAAAGGGCTTCACAAATAAAGGTGCTTATACCCATCTTATACCATTAAACAATTAAGATAGCCCTTGGGAAGTCCAGAGATAAAAACAAGCAGCTTTAGCTCCCTTATCTAGATATGCTTATTAGGGAACTTAGAGAACAAGACAGACTAGGGGCCAGGCAAATGGGAATGTAATGGTCAGAGTATAAAACTCATGTTTATCGGTTGTGTTAGTTCAGGATAGCCAGTGCGCAGCACGTAGCTCTGGTTAATGCTGGATTATACTTGACATGTGCTGAGAAAGTAGATCTTAAGCATTTTCACCAAACCCAGTAACTGCTGAGGTAATGGGTGTACTGACCAGCTTGAGGGGGGAATCATTTCACAGTGCATATCTGTTCCAAATCATTATGTTGAAGACCTTAAAGAGATACTGCTTTCATTTCCCAGTCATATCCCCCATCTCCCACTACTGGAAAACAGAACAACAAAAAAAAATCAATCAGTTGGGGTCAGGAGATAGGTCATTCGGTCAGTGTTTGTTGTTTAAGAATGAGGACCTTGGGCTGGAGAGATGGCCTAGCAGTTAAGAGCGCCAACTGCTCTTGCAGAGGACCCGGGTTCGATCCCCAGCACCCACATAGTGGCTGAGAACCTCCTTAACTCCAGCTCCAGGGAATCTGACACCCTTTTTTGACCTCTGCAGAATTGCACGACATAGGTGCACAAACCTACATGCAGACAATTCGTACACATACAAAAATAAAAAAAAAGAATGAGGACTTCAGTTTGACCTTCTGGAAGACATGTAAAAAAAAAAAATCTAGGCATGAGGCGGGGTGCACACCTTTAATCCCAGAACTCCAGAGGCAAGGCTAGGAAGATCTCTGTGAATTCCAGGCCAGCCAGTGCTATATAGTGAGACCATGTCTCAAGCAAAAAAACAAAAAACAAAAAAACAAAAACAAAAAAATCTAGGCGTGGTAGCACATCTTTAATCTCAGTCTGTGGAGGCAGAGTTGGGGCTCAGTGGTCAACGAAGCTAGACGAAGGGATGAGATCAAAGTAAACATGATAGACCCTATCTCCAAAGAACAAGTGGAAGAAGACAGCTGAGATTGACCTCTGGCTTCCACACACATGTATCTCCACACACATGAACACCTACATACACACATGAACACATGAACACACACACAAATGAACACATAACACATAATATCAATAATCAATCAATCAGCTGGTCATGGTGGCACATGCCTTAAATCCAGTATTTGGGAGACAGAGGAAAGTGGGTGTCTGTGAGTTCAAGGCTAGCCTGGTCTACATAGTGAGTTCCAGGCCAGCTGGGGCTACAGAGAGACCTTGTCTTAAAATCAATCAATCAATCAGTCAATCACTGAGTAAAATTTTAAAATATCGAAAAGACAGTGGCAGACATGGTGAATGAGGGTGATAGAGAGCCGAGTCCTGATAGAGAGCTGAGTCCCGGGACCCAGCAGGACTATCTGACACAGGAAAGAGCCTGGGTCCCTCAGAGGAGGGATGAGAGTGAAGAGTTTGGGGCCTAGGCTGTGAGGTGAACTTTTGTGTCTGACAATCTTTGAGGAGTGAGGTATTTTAGGGAGCTCTCAGGCTTTGACATTTAGGAAAACTTTGGCTTGGTAGCTCTCCCTCTCTCCCATTTAGGCTGGAGGAGCATTTTTGGCTTTGGAAATGCCTGTGATTTTAGAGGCAAGGTATAATTTGAAGCAAAGGTCTTTCCTCCTTAACTAGGTCACAGCAGCCCAGAGAGTAGGAATTTCTCTTTAATTCCTTCATAGAGGAGCACAGAGTGCTCACTAGGATTTGCTTATTTAACAAATTGCAAAATAGATATACTTTGATGTTAATAATTGTTAGGAGGTGCTTTGGAAGCCTTGGAAACCCGTCTTCCCATGACCCTCAGAGTCACTATCAGACTCTGACAGGCCTCTCGAGGACTCTGGCCACAGCCTTCAGAAGTTGATCACAATAGCGTGCCTAGTGCTGACACAGCTCCAAGTTACCAAGGCCAGAGAAAGGAGAGCGTGTCCAGGTGTGGTTGCTTCGCATTCTTGTGTTCTTTGCTGTGGTATTTTTTGTTTTTTTTTTTTTTTTTTTTTTGTCTTTTCGAGACAGGGTCTCCTTGTAGTCCCAGCTGTCCTGGAACTCACTCTGTAGACCAGGCTGGCCTTGAACTCACAAAGATCCACCTGCCTCTGCCTCCCCAGTGCTAGGATTAAAGGCGTGCGCCACCACGCCCAGCTTGCTGTGGTATTTTTGAGACAGGATCGGGTGCATCTCAGAATCATCTCAAATACGCTATGTAGCCAAGGATGACCTTGAACTCCCGCTCGTCTCCTTTACCTCCCCAGTGCTGGGATTACAGGTCCCACCACACCTGGTTTATGCAGGGAACTGAACACAGGGCTTTCTGCATGCTAGCTGTATGCAGAACTCGGCTCTGTAGTCTTTAAAAAGAACCATCCCTGGAACTTCCCGTGGGGGAGCTAAGCCTTCACCCCCCATGGGCCCCGTGAGCAGTTGGCTGACAGGACTCTGAACGGTCAGTTCCTGCTTGCTTGCTTTTAGGTTAAAGAGACTGGCAAAGTTCTATCTGATTATTTTCACAACTGCCAATTACCCTTTTCTTGGATATTCAGTTCTGGAAAATGGCTCATATATGCCCAATATCAAGAGTTACTTGTCACTTCCCAAGGTCACTCTGTCTCCCTGACTGGTAACACTTGGATTTAGGTAAGAGAAATATAATCCTTCAAGAGATGTGTCATTGGAAAGTACCTCTGAGGCTGGGCTGATCAGGGAGTTGGGGGAATGATAGGTGAAGCCAGATTCTATGGCTTCAGGACACATTCTCACAGTGTGGCCACAGGCTGGTGCTAAGACATCCACAAGAGAGGTGACAGGGCTTGCAGAGGCTAAGCACTGACACTTGTGGAGCAGATCAGTGTTCCCTTTGTATGGGTAATGTGTAACTTATTCATGCTTCATAATGAATTTATAGCAAGTTGTATTTTTCCATTTATTCTTGATAATATAGTATACTATTTCTGAATTTGTTTTGTGTAATCTGAGGACTGCTAAAATGCTTAGTCAAGATTACCATATATACCCAGGGGTTGCAAAAGACAAATCTTGGGCTAAATTCTTGGCTAGGAGACCCAAACTCTTGTTATTAATTAAGCTACACCTTCAACAGATTGCTAGGCTGGCTCTTGTGGTCCGGAATGGAGGTGGAACACAAGGGGTAGGACTGAGTGTGGAGTGACAGGATAGGGCAGGAGACGCCGAGTGATTGCAAAGAGCTATCTAGATTATATTTGAAGCAGAGACGACGTAAGGATAGGAGACGGAAGCACAAGCGTATAGGCCTCACAGTTCCAGGGGGATCAGACGAAGGAAATGACGAGTAAACTAAGAGCCAGGGTAAAGGCAATGGGAAACACGGTGTTGATTTTGCATTATTCTTTGCATCCTCCACAGAGAAGCTGGACAAGGCTGTTTCAGATTCGGGAAGGAGTGCGTTTGAGGCCCAGGAGGTGAGCATAGCTTAGACTGTTTGGTGTGATAGGAGAGGCAGGTCAGAAGACTTGGATCTTTGACTCAGGTAATAGGGAACCACTGAGCTGCAGGCAGGCAGCAAGGAGCAAACACTGGGGGACGGGGTGGGGGTCAGAGCAGGCATAAAGACTGTCCGGAGATCCTATAGCAACCCTGCAGTGAAATCCCACAGCTCGGGAGGCTTTGGGTACAGAGGCCAAGCTGTGTCAATGACAGGGTTATTAGGTCTTCAGAGAAACAAGCTACATAGTTGTACATACATGGAGAGATTTATCATGGGGAAGGGACTCACCTGCTATGGAGGCTGAGAAGTCCTACAATCTACCATCTGCAAACTGGAGAGCTAGGGAAGCCTGTGGTGGAAAGAAGTCCAAAGTCTCATCAGGTGATGAGAGCCTGGGTTCAAGGGCAGACAATGCATGGTAGTGGGCAGGGAAGCAAAGGGGTGAATTCTGCCTGCCCTGCTTTGTGAACTTACTCAGACCCACAAATGGGTTGGATGACACCCCTACTCTGGGTAGGGCGATCCACTACACTGAGCCAGTGGATTCAAATGTTAATTTTATCTGGAAATACCCTTATGGACACACTCAGAAATAGTATTTAATCTGGGAAGCCCCGCCCTGTCAAATCAGCATATAAAATTAACTGTGACATAGCACTTGGGAGGCAGAGGCAGGAGGATCTTTGTGAGTTCAAGGCCAGCCTGGTCTACAGAGTGAGTTCCAGGACAGCTGGGACTACAGGGAAACCCTGTCTCGAAAAAAAAAAAAAAATTAACTGTGACAAAGAGGTTGTGGAGATTTAGCTTGGGGGTAGTGGAAGTAAATGAATTTGGATTGAAGATACTGCATCTCAGATAAAGGTAGAGATTCGGGAGTGCAGAGACAATAGCCAGTAGATGATGGAGCCTAAGGGTGCCAGAGGCCATCAGGCTGGGTTACGTGGGCTTCAAATGGGTACCAGATGGAGGGAGCTCTCTGAAGATCAGGGTGTTGGGGATGGGCCAGGGAAGACGAGCTTTGGAGAGAAACTGAAAAAGAGAACCCAAGATGGAGGGTCCACTAGGGAAGCACAGGTCACCAAAGCTGAGGGAAGGTGATGACTTAAAGAAGACCAGGCTAGGGCTGGGGAGATGGCTGGGCAGCTGCTGAGCTGCTCTTGCAGAGGACCTGGGTTCAATTCCCAGCACCCAATTGTGGCTAACAACCATCTGTAACTTCAGGTCCAGGGGATCTAACACCATCTTCTGACGTCTGTGGGTGTTGCACAACATGGTGCACCTACATACATGTACACAATACACTGACACACATAGAAATAATAATAAATATTTTTAAAAGAAGGGCCACGCCATCAGGGTCACCAAATGTAGAGAATTACTATATCAACTTTAAAATATCCATTATAGCTCTGGGGCTGGAGAGATGGCTCAGCTGTTAGGAGCACTGGCTGCTCTTCCAGAGGACCTGGATTTGATTCCCAGCACCCACGTGGCAGCTAATGAGCACCCATAATTCCAGTTCCAGGGATCTAACACCTTCTTCTGGCCTCTGTGGGCTTTGCACCACATGGATGCACTTACACACATGTAAGCAATACACTTATACATATTTTAAAAATCCATTATATTTAACCACAGAGAAATTGTTGGTTTCCGTTTCTGAGAATCAGGGTTTTGTTTTTTTTTCCTAGCAACAAATACTTCCTAAAGATCTTTTATTCATAGCAGACTACTCTTGGCTTGAAGCTGGAAGGGAAACAGACAGCAAGCCAGTAAACCAATAACCACCTAAGGTTACTCAAGACAGGGAGGGGCAAGCGCTGTTTGCAACAGATGACAGAGGGAGAGGAGAGGGGTGAGGAGCTCACTTAGAACAGGGGACCTGGAGACCTCCAAGGAAGCGGCTGTCTGTGGAAGTGTCTTTACTGGGAAAGACTCTTCGTTTTTGTTTTTGTTTTTTGGTCTTTTCAAAGACCAGCCCCAGCTGTCCTGGAACTCACTCTGTAGATCAGGCTGGCCTTGAACTGAACTCACAGAGATCCACCTGCCTCTGCTTCCCAAGTGCTAGGATTAAAGGTCTTCACCACCACGCCAGGCTTTTGGGAAAGACTCTTTGTAACAAGCCTTTACAAATTGAAATTTTACATAATCCTTTAACCCAAGTTAATCATAGGCTTTGAGAACATTTAGAACTCCAAAGGAAAACAATGTAATCAGTCCTACAATGATTTGGAATCCCGATGCAACTAACTCTTACACACTAAGCTAAATGCATAGCTTTAATCTTATATCATGTTCCCTATTTTTGACTCAGTTAGGCTCCAACTCAGAACAATGTACGTGTGCATGAGATGTGACAGTAATGACATTGAAAACAATAACAACACTGCAAACAATGTCTCTCCCATAGATGTTACAACAGATTGATGACATGTATTCATGACACATGTATCTGTGGCAGTGTGTGCTCTTCTGAGTCAGTACGGTCAGAAAATCAATTTCTTCTTTAAAACTGTTGCTAAAGATGGTTCACATCATGTTTGATATGCTGTGCATTAAATACGAGGGAAACCCTTTGTTAGATGGTAGAGAATACAGTAGAATTGGAGACTAAAATAGAGTCGCGTTCTGAGAGAAGAGTTCTGAGAGGAATCAGAACACCTCAGAAAAAGTTTGGGCCCACACTTGGTTAAACTACTCCAAGAGCAAAGTTTCTCATTAGGGCAGTACTGCCTCAGCTGTCGACCTGTCTTGAACATAAGACACTATAGCTGCATAAACATTCAGTAGCAGGATATTCTAGTAGAGGTGTTACTGGTGGTGGCTATCTGGACTGGGAGTTTCTGGGTTCTTGGTATCTCATTCGAAGAATTGAAGAAGCACACACAAATAGCAAAGCAAAAGTACAGAGTGGGAGCACTACAAGGTAATAAGAGTGCTCCAGAGTTCCAGGTTGCTGGTTGGAGGGAGCAGTCTCTGCTCTGTTATACTGTTTTCTGACAAATAGAAACGTGAGCCTTCTGTGCAGGCATGGTCATGCATCTTGCCATTTAAAAAATGGTTTAAAATTTTTTGTGTATGTATGAACACCTACATATATGTATGTGCATCATGTGTGCATGCCTGGTGCCCATGGAGGCCAGAAGGGCATTGGATGCCCTGGCACTAGAGTTACAGACAGTTATGAGTGTCATGTGGGTGCTGGGAACCAAATCCCAGTCCTTTGCAAGCATAGTAAGTGCTCTTAGCCACTGAAGCATCTGTACCCCACATTCCATAGTTTTAATGATAGGTATTCTTGGTCATGCAAAAGCATAGGTGGTAAATGTGGTTTCTTCTCCCTAAAATTTCATTCTGAGGACACGGTTTGCCTTAATTGCTCATGCACCACAAACTGGTTCAGGTTGGATCTACTCATTTTCTTCTAGTTCCAGAATGTGTTTGACCTGAAACTAAGTTTCTAGAGAGATGAGTGACTTGTATCTGTTTAGAGTGATGCAGGTGGGTCACAGGTTGAGAAGCTGGGGAGGCCTTCTGTGAAAGTCCTAACTCAGTGTTTCTTTGTGGGGTGATTTTGTTGCCCAGGGGACATTCGGCATTATTTGAAGACTCTTTTTGTGAATGTGCATGGTACAAGGGCTTGAACCCAGGGCCCTGCCCATGCTCAGCAAGCACTTTTCCACTAAGCTACACTCCCCAGCCTATCAGATGTTTTTTAAAAAGCAGAGTCTTTTAGTCCCAGCTCCCCTGGAACTCACTATGTACACCAGGCTGTCCTCTATCTCACAGAGATCCGCCTGCCTCTGCTTCTTGAGTGCCTCTGCTTCTCAAGGGCCGGGATTAAAGGTGTGGGTCACCACACCTGGTATTCTGTGAAACATCTCCTGATTCTTCCAGCTGGACTAGCCCTGCTGGCATCTAGTGAGAGGAGGCAGGCATGCTGCTCCACATTCTGGGGTGAACAGCACGGCCCCCACTTTAAGGAACTATCCTGCTCAAATGTCAAGTGTGAAAAATCTGGACCTAAATTAGGATCAAGCCTGGCCCATTTAAGGAACAAAATGAGGTCAATGGCTGGCGAAGGAATGAGTCGGGGAACATGAGTCAGAGAAGCAGGCAGGGCCTTCTAGGACTTGATGAGGGCTCCAAGCTATTATGGGGTTTAGGCAGGAAAGTGGCTTGATACATCCTGGAATGCCTGTCTGGAATGGACGGCAGCGGGGGGAGCGGCAACAGGGAGGCCGAGGTGTCAGGTAAGAAAGGCGCTGGGTGGAAAGAGGGACTGTCGGAGAGGAGAGGCAGGCGGATGTATACAGAGCTGACTGGACTGCTTTGAGGGACTGGGTTAAAGGCTGAGGAAGTATGAACTCAAGCCTTACTTGTAAGGATTTGGCTCAAGCAAGAGAATGAGAGGACACAATTGTCTGTGATGAAATGCCTGGGCAGGGTGGGCATAGACATTTGCAGAAGGCATCTAGTGTGAAATGCATTTTTTTTTTAAAAGCAGGATCTTATTGTGCAGCCCTGGCTGGCCTGGAACTACAGAGATCTGCTTCCTCTCCAACGCTGTTTCAGAGCATGTGCCACCATGCCCAGGTGTGAAATGTATATTAAAAACATTATTCAAGGGGCTGGAGAGATGGCTCAGCAGTTAAGAGCTCTGACTGCTCTTGCAGAGGACCCGGGTTCGATCCCCAGCACCCACATGGCGGCCAAGAACCGTCTTTAACTCCAGTTCCAGGGGAATCTAACGCCCTCTTCTGACCTCCGTGGCATTGCACGACATGGGTGCACAGACCTACATGCAGACAGTACATTCATACACATACAAAAATTATTCAAGAGCTAGTGAGATGGATCAGTGGGTATGGGAGCTTGCTGCCAGGCCAGGTGACTAGTGTTGGAGTCCCAGAGCCCACATGGTGGAAGGAGAAACTCAGTTCTCCCGAGGCCTGTGCCTCTACACGCACTCTGTAGTCTCTCTCTCTCTCTCTCACACACACACACAATATAAAAAGTATATATATATGAGCAGTATTCAAATAATGGATGAGAATTCAGCTACTGTCATGTTTATCATACTGTAGTACAAAGAATTGCAAAGAAACTAATTATCCAATAATGGGGATTAATTAAGTATGGAACCAGTATAAAGTAATATTATATGAATACATCCACTCACAGGTAAATATAGCCACAGTGCTTACATGGCTGTGAGCCAGGATGTAGAATATGGTCCCAAGAATTCCTATTTCACCTTTGCTACTGAAATCAACATCCATGAAGCAACAAGTGGAGAAGTGAGAAGAAAATATGGCTGGTTGTTTTTCTAATCATGGGTGGTGAGACATGACAGTATGATCTGAAAAGCAGAAACTGTGAGGAAATACGAAGATAAGTGGTTCCTGGAAAAGCTAAACCTCTTACAGAAGAAGAAGCTCATAGAGTAAAAAAGAAGACAGAAGGAAAGCTGGAAATAACAATTCATGATCAATTTCATAAAAGTAATGCTGTTGTCCTCTAAATAAATTTTATAAATTGATAGATAAGTCCACCAGGAAATGGGAGAGACAGAGCCAGGAATGGTGGTGCACATCTTTAATCCCAGCACTCAGGAGGCAGAGGCAGGTGGAGCTCTATGATATCAATGGTAGCCTGGTCTACATAGTGAGTTCCAGGACAGGTGGGGCTACAAGGAGAAACTGTCTCAAAAAAAAAAAAAAAAAAAAAAAGGATGAGTCAGAAATAGGGAAGCCAACGTGGCCATCATGAGGTCCATGTTCCTGATTATGGGGTATGTTAACTGAGATGAATTCATTTTTAAAATATTTTATTTATTCCCTTTGTTTTAAGTGTACAAGTGTATTGCCTGCATGTATGTAAGTGCGCCTATGCCATGCAATGCCCACAGAGGTCAGAAGAGGGCGTCAGATCCTCTGGAACTGGAGTTAGGGATGGCTGTTAGCTGCCATGTGGGTGCTGAGAAGTGCACCTAGGTAACCTGAAAGAGCAGCTGATGCTCCCAACCACTGAGCCATCTCTCCAGCCTCCAAATTTTTAAACTAAAAGATTGGCAAAGATGAAAAGATCAAGGGTTAGAATATACTTCAGTGGTAGAGTGCTTACCCAGTATACACAGGCCTTTGAGTCAACCTACTGCCATCAAAGGAAACCAAACCACACACAGAAGATCTATAATACCCAGTGTTGGGGAGGATAAGGGAGAGTGAATTACTGCATCTAGAGTATTGTGTACCATCAAGACGTAAGTTTGCATATTCTTTGACCAAGAAAGCTTACTTTTGGTATTTTATCTTCATGGATACTTGGACAACTGTTCAAAGATAAAAATTCAAGATATACAAAGTCACATTGTTGGCAAGGATACAAGCTTTGAGATAACACAAATGTTTCTCTGTAGGAGATGCTTATGTCAACAGTCAGCTACAACATGATCAACAATTGCAGCTGTTGTAAGGACTGAGGCAGAGATGCAGGTTTTGACTTGGAAAATTGTTTACAATATTGTATAAAAAGAGTTGTTTCCAAACAGTAGTTATCATTATGATATCATTTCATAAAATAACTAAATACAGTTGTATATGTATTGATCAAAGACTAAAATTTTACAAAAGTATCTGATGCTATCTTCTCCAGGGATAATTTTTAGTTTCTGGGTGTTTTGTTTTGTTTTGTTTTGTTTTGTTTCTTAGAGAGGGTCTCACTATAGTTCTGGGGCTGGTCTAGAACTTTTAATGAAAAAAAAATAAAAGAACTCTCAGCCTGTGAGCAGGCTGGCCTTGAACTCACAGAGATCTGCCTGCTTCTGCTTCCTGAATGCTGGGATTAAAGGCATGGGCTACCATGCCTGGCCCCTAGTTCCTGTATTTTTGACCTTTCTGTGTTATCCTTATTTTTACATACTGCTGTTTCTAACTATGTGGTAATATGAATTATATGTTGATGCTTTGGCAAAGGTATACGTAACATAATTATGGATGCAAAATATATTCCCTGTGTCAAGATGACTTCCTAGATTTTTCCTACATTGTCCCTTCATACTGTTTTAAGTTTTTTTTAAATGTTGTTTTTGTTTCTATTTGAGACAGCATGTTGGGTATCACAGGCTGGACTCAAAACTCTATATGTAACTGAGGATGACCTTGAAACCTGAATTTCTTCTTTTAAAGTTGTGTGTGTGTGTGTGTGTGTGTGTGTGTAGAGAAATAAAGAGAAAGAGAAGAGAGATAGAGAGGGGTTTATGTGTGTATGTGTATGTATGTTTGTGTGTGTGCATGAGGGCACATGAATGCCATGTCACACATGTGGAGGTCAGAGGAGACCCTCAGGTATTGGTCCTTGCCATTCACCTTGCTTGAAATAGGGTCTTTTCTTCAGTGCTGCTGGCCTGTGAGCTTCTGGGATTCTGTCTCCACCTCCCCGCTCTCTGCAGCAGTGCTGGGAAGGATTATAACTGTGCACTATTGTGTTTGGCTTTATGTGGACTCTGGGGTTTCAAACTCAGGTCCTCACACTCATATAGCAAGCACTTTACCCACAGAGCCAACTCCCCAGCCTGACCTTGAACTTCTGATCCCACCGCTTCTACCTCCCAAGTGATGGGTTTACATGCAGCTACTTCCTTGCTTGGAATCAAACCCAGGCTTCCTGAGTTCCAGGCAGACACTCTACCAACTGAGCTATAGCCCCAGGCCCTCCTTCGAATTTTTTTTCTACTATTTCTTTTTTGAACGCATGGTCTTGCAAATACTAGGCATGTCCTCTACCACTAGCTATATCTTAGCTCTTTTTCTTTTCTTTTTTTAAAAGAACTATTTTATTTATTATTTTATTGGTATGAGTGTATTGGATGCATGTAGGTAGGTGTGCCCATGTCATGTAATACCGGTGGAGGTGAGAAGATGGTGTCAGATCCCCTTGAACTGGAGTTATAGATGGTTGTTAGCTGCTATGTGGGTGCTGGGAATCAGGAATTGAACCTCTGCAAGAGCGACCAGTGCTCTAAACCACTGAGCCATCTGTCTAGCCCTATATCTCAGCTCTTAACATTGCAATACAGCCAATTAGAAGATAAATGAAATATCCTCCCTGAAGTGTTAAGTCACTAGCACACACTTTAGTTCTCACTGTCCTCTGACACGTAAATGGATGTGCCAAGCTGTCACTACGCCCCATCTCCCAATGCCTTTATTTTTTATTTTTTATTTTTTTTTGGCTTTTCGAGACAGGGTCTCCCTGTAGCCCCAGCTGTCCTGGAACTCACTCTGTAGACCAGGCTGGCCTTGAACTCACAAAGATCCGCCTGCCTCTGCCTCCCAAGTGCTAGGATTAAAGGCGTGCGCCACCACGCCCGGCCTCCCAATGCCTTTATAAATCTTCATCTAACACATAAACAGAAGATAGAAGACAGTTTTGATTTATGTTTCATCTCTTACATAAATCAAACAGCTAGGGGAGGGAAGGATGGAGTGAAGATGGTTAATGAGCAGAGGGTGCAGGTGGATAGGAGGAACAGCTTCTAATGTTGTACAGCACAGTGGGAGCACTGTGGTTGACAACAATTAATCAAGTATTTACAAACAGATAAAAGAATTTGAATGTTCCCAATGTAAGAGACTGATAAATACCTGAGATAATAGATACGCCAGTTACCATGATCTAATCACTATACATTGCATAGAAATTTTAGAAATATATTGATATATTGAAATGCCACACTGTACCTCATAAATGTGCATAATTATGATGTCAATTAAAAAATCATAAGCCTATTAAGCAAACGACAAAAGAGTGAAGAAAAGAATACAGCTGTGGACTTTTCTGAAGGTCACTATGTAAAACAATTAAAAGTTTCAGAAAGGAAGTACTGGATAAGGGATATACCTGTGTAAACAAACCATTTACATCTCCTATAATAATGATATATTTTGGCAGTGTACCCAGGGCTGGTCCACACCAGGCGAGTGCTCAACTACTGAACTATATCCCTGGCTATTGGTTTTTGGTGATAGGATCTTGCTATGTAACTCAGGCTGATCTGGACTTTTTGATTCTGCCTGTCTCTAGAGTGTTGGAATTATAGACCTTCAACACCATGCCGTGTGTGTGTGTGTGTGTGTGTGTGTGTGTGTGTATAAGACAGAGACAAAGACAGACAGGAGATAGAAAGAGTAAGAGAAAGAATATTTATTTATATATTTATTTATTTATATTTATTTATTTTGGTCTTTTCGAGACAGGGTCTCCCTGTAGCCCCAGCTGTCCTGGAGCTCACTCTGTAGACCAGGCTGGCCTTGAACTCACAAAGATCTGCCTGCCTCTGCCTCCCAAGTGCTAGGATTAAAGGCGTGTGCCACCACACCCATGCATGTGTACACACACACACACACACACAGAGAGAGAGAGAGAGAGAGAGAGACAGACACACACCAAAGCTCCAGGAGCATCATAGAAGAGGAGGTGGAGAGGATGTAAGAGTCGGAGGATGGGGAGGAGAGCTGTGAGCTGTGAAATTCTGTCTTTTGGACATGGCATGGCCACCATACCTATGAACTCATAGTAGCTGAACTACCTCTTCAAGGTCTACTAAGAACAAGACAGCCAAAATCCCAGTATAGATGAATAGACTATCTCCAGGCCCCACCACTTCCTGAAGAATCATTGGAAGTTGATAATTGCTGGGGGAGAAAGAATCACTGTTGTTTAAGGATGTGGTCACTGGGTGGGATTCCCAAGCTTAGGTGGAAGGTCCCACACTTATACCCATGACAACACTAACTAGACGAAGTTGGGAGGAAAGTGTGTAGGGGACACAAGGAGAGTTGGAGAAATGGGAGGTAGATGACATCTCACTGTATACCTGTATGAAATTCTCAAGAATAAAGAAAAATGGAAAAGGAAATTTGTATGCATACACATTGGCATGCATGCATTTTAAATAGTGTATGCATTTAGATATTGTTAAATGGAAGTAAGTTTGGCCTTAATCTCTCTCTATACTTGGAGATTGGCTCAAATCAGTTTCTCTGCCTTGTGAACTATATAACCTAGCTCTATGTGTAAACAAATTGCTGAAGCACAAGTATACCCTTATAACCAAGCAACTGAGACTTAGCTAGTCATAGCAACAGAAGCTCTAGCCAATCAGAGGCTGTGTAGATGTGACCACATAAAGTGAGTGCCAATCTCAACCAATCAGATTGTTCTGTATCTCTTCCTTTTCTCTGTGATGGAGTAAGTCATTCTGAGCCATCTCTGGTGTAGAACGTTGCCCTGTTGTTGAACCTTTTCTCTTGCTCAAGTCAACTTCGTTCAGTTTAACTTTGAGGCTGGATAGCAAATTAGAAAACAAAGGGGACAGGAGAAAGGAACCACCCTCCCCCACTTCATGGTTCTGGTTCCTGCCTCTGTCTGACTCCAAGAAGTACTTAGTGACCAGACACTTGCATGAGAACTGTACCCTCCCTCAACCTTTCTGAGAAACTTTACAAACAAGGGTGTTAAAAATTATTAATGAACATGCCTTCGGCCCAACCTTTTTTGTGAACTACAAATAGTAAGGATCCCTTTGATCAATGTTTTGCCTGTGCCAGCATTCCCTTCTCACTTCTCCAGCTGCAAGCCTGCACAGTGTGCCTAAATCAGCTTCCCCTTCAGGACAGAATTCTATGTATAAGAAAAAAGAAATATACCTGCACATAACTGTGTTGGTTTGAATGAGAGATGTCCCCTAAGCTCAAGTGTTTGAACACTTGTTCAGTTGCTGATGGTTCCTTGGGGAGGGGGTGGTCATGGGATCCTTAGGTGTATTCTAGCTGGGGGCAGTGCATCACTGGGGTGGGCTCTGTGAGTTCAAAGGCTTGCTCCACCTCCAGTTTTGCTTGCTCTCTCTGCTTCTTGTGTGTGCTTGAAGGTGTGAGTTCTCAGATTTCTGTTTAGGCTCCGTTCTTCCATGGCCTCCCTGCCATGATGGACCCTTACTCTCTGGAAACATAAGCCTAAAAAAACTCTTCCTTCTGTAAGTTGCCTTGGTCATGTTATTTTATCACAGCATCAGAACAGTAACTAATACACATACTTTCTCTAATATCTAAACTTAGTTACAGCTTAAATAGCTTTAAGTCACTGAATCACACATACCACTGAGGCCCTTAGGTGTATTCCTCTTCTAACACCTGTACTTGACTCTCTTAAAGTGCAGCTTGTTTTTCTGCTTAATCAATAAATTCGCTAACTTTACTTCACTCTGAAACACTTTTCTGAAGCGTTAAGAGATGAGTTGGACTCCGAGTCTTGGAGAGGACTCCTCAAGCCTTCCTCACCACCAACATCAAATTAAATCTCCCACTGCCAGTGACAGACACAAATGTTCTCTTAATTTAATTTCAACTTCATTCATATTTGCATGTTTTAATAAAGTAATGCTTGAAGTAACTCATATATATAATATTATATATATATATATATATATGTATTCTCTGCCCACAGTTTTCTACTTCTGCACATGAACTTAAGGAGAAGTAACTGTAGGTCTATATCACCTGCTAACAGCTGCTGACTTGGCATAGATGGATTTACAGAATTTATTTTATAGTGTTCATTCTAGATGTGTAAAGTTCTTCATTTCTGTGTAATGAACATATTTGTTTTCTTTCTAATGTGAAAGTAAATTCAATCTTACTGTGAAAAAAGGAAGGAAAAGGTACTTATGTGCCAATGGTGACCTTCTCTGAAGGTTTCAGAGGAGTTAGAACAGGCAGAAGCTAGATGGCTTCAGATGACTCATAATGGGGTGATGAAGTAGAGGCAGCAAGTGGCAAATCCCTTTCAGTTGGGAGTGGAGTGAGTTGGTGTAGCAAGTAGCAAGAGGCTGGATCTTCCTCTCCCTAAGCGTCTCCATGCATGTGTGTATGGAACATCAGCATTAACAGTAAGTTTTTCTTGAAAAAAAGACTTCCATATGTTTTCCATATTCTCTCTCTCTCTCTCTCTCTCTCTCTCTCTCTCTCTCTCTCTCTCTCTCTCATCTTTTTGAGACAGGGTCTCCCTTTAGTTCCAGCTGGCCTGGAGCTCCTATGCAGACCAGGCTGGCCTTGAACTCACAGAGGTCCACCAGGGACTAAAGGCATGCACCACCACTCCCAGCTCTATTATCTCTTTAAATTGGCTCAAACACTGGTGCTTATATTAAAGGAAGTTCAGCATCACTCAGGCTGCAACCTCAGTCCTACTGTCTACTCCAAGACCATAATCAAACATTGGTGCTTATATTAAAGGAAGTTCAGCATCATTCAGACTGTAACCTCAGTCCTACTGTCTACTCCAAGACCATAATCAAACACTGGTGCTTATATTAAAGGAAGTTCAGCATCATTCAGGCTGTAACCTCAGTCCTATTGTCTACTCCAAGATCATAATCGAGTCTCTGAACTTGGTTGCATGCTAACTCTTTTCCCTGTACTCCAGCTGCACCCTTGCTGTGGGCTGGCCAGGACACCCTCTTTCTGTTCTTTGTTTGCTGCCTGTGTTTTCTTTATCTGGGTCGGTCCGGGAAGAGAGATAAGATGGCTCTACCATCTCTAGGTTGGAAGATGCTTAAGGCAGACTGGCTCAGCATTTCCATTAGTACCATGGAGAGATGTCTGCTGGGAAATTCCAACTACAGCTCCTTGGCTGGCCTTTTAGTCCTGATCTTTTTCTGTTATCATCAAGGCTTACCCGCTAGCATTGTCCAGAACCTCTTACTGCAAAGTCCACTACTCTTTTTGAGACAGTGTTTCCCTGTAGTCCCAGAAGGCCTGGAACTTACCAGGTTGGCCTTGATTTCCCAGAGATCCTTAGTGCTAGGATTAAAGGCATGTGCCACCATGTCTGGCCAGAGCAGGATTCTTGTTTGCCTCCCAGGCATGAGGATACTTTCTGGACTCAAATTTCTACCCTGTGACCATGGGGTGCTCTGACTATCTCAAGCATGAGCTAGATCCCTAGTCCTTTCAACCCCATTTCAGTAGGCACACATTGATCTATTAATCTTTTCAAGGTATCCTATCACAATTCTTCCAGTGGCTTGAGGTGAGGTCAGACACCTGCTTCGTCCTTCAGTCCTCAGAGGATGAAACACCCAGGATCCTAACTTCTCTACTCAAAAATCTTCTTTTGGTTCTTATTTCTTCTAATATTTCATGTCAATGAGGAGGTTTAAAATAAAAACCACTGGCTCCTGGTTCACAGTATGGATGTAGCAGTTCTAATATATTGGTACCTTGTGTCTTAACTTCTAATTTACCATTGCATTGCATACGATGCTGATGAACCAAAACTCAGAATGAGGGAGATGTTAGTGCAGGAGGAAGGAACCAATCTAGAGGGAAGCAGGGGCCTCTTTGCTATTGGGAACGTGAAGGTAGAGACAGTTGTGCTACATGGAGGACACAGGCTATGATAATTTTTAAATATTTTTCCATTTTTATTGAATTTTTGTGCATTTCATGTAGAACATCTCAATCAATTTTAATCCACCAGCACCTTCCCCAGCCGTCCACTGGAATTCATATTCTCTCTCATTTGTGCCAAGGCCCATTGTGTCAAGTTAGCATCCTTAGACATTCCTCAGTGCAAGTTCATCCACTGAGGTCTAGTCTGCCCATCAAGAGTCCCTTGATTTAAGAAAATCAGCCCTGAAACTGGGCATGGTGGCACATGCCTTTAATCCCAGCACTTGAGAGGCAGAGCAGAGGCAGGTGGATCTCTGGGAGTTCAAGGCTAGTCTGGTCTACAATAGTGAGTTACAGACAGCCAGACAGACTCCTTGTTTAGAGAAGCTTTCTATTTTGAGACAGGGTCTCACTAAATTGCCCAGGCTGGCATTGAACTCACAGGCTCGTGCACCAGCCTCCCGAGAGTTGGGATGACTGGTGTGCACCACCACACTTGGTATGAAAGGAAACTGAAGCCCCAGCTACACACTAACCATCACCTGGCCGAATTCCACAGCAAAGAAAAGGAAGATGTCAAAAGGAAGTCGTACTGGGAGCTGTTGTTACCAACGGTTTCAGGACTGGTGGGGAGGATGAAGTCCATTGAGCTTATTCAGCCTCAGAACCTCTGGTCTATTCGGACCCAATTAAAGTCTCTCAATTCTGTTTCAGACAAATACTTCTCTCAAGGATAGTCCTTAAATTGTCCCTCCATTCATCATCGATTTTCATGGGGTTCTTCTAGAGTACTATTGGACCACTGAGAAACCATTTTGAATGTGTGGGGGAGACAAAAAGTAATTTCTTATTTTATTTTATTTTATTTTATTTTGGTATGTGTATCAATGTACTGTCTGCATGCAGGTTTGTGCACCCATGTCGTGCAATGCCGTGGATGTCAGAAGAGGGTCTCGGATTCCCCTGGAACTGGAGTTCTCCTGGAATTGGAGTTTCAGACGGCTCTCGGCCGCCATGTGGGTGCTGGGGATCGAACCCGGGTCCTCTGTAAGAGCGGTCGGCGCTCTTAACCGCTAGGCCATCTCTCCAGCCCCACAAAAAGTAATTTCTAAAGCAGGAAAGCAGGACTTGGCTTTGCCTCCAGCCGTCTCCCTCCAACTGTCATATTGGAGAACCAGGTGGGTTGAGTCCCTGTATTGTGACACTCATATGTACACAATCTGGACGTGATTTTTTTTCTTTAAATGGATCAAAATACTCTATTTGAAAATGTGATTGTGTTCCAGTGAGTTTTCAAAGACCCACCACCTGTAAGAGTAAGCTGGGAAAGGTACCAGGGATAAAAGAAATGAAACAGATCAAAGGCTTTTAAAAACGCGATTTGGTTCAAGTCACCGATGCTAATCAGTGCCGGGGTTTATTCAGCTGAGGAGCTTCTGAAGCCTGCTTGCTTGAGTGTAAGGTTCTCCATTTTAATGTTGTGAAACCTCCTAAATAACTACAAAGGCAACTGTTTATTTCACTCTTCACTTAAAACACCTGCTTACTGATACTTGATTATGTGTTTTGAGGCTTGTGATTGAGAGCCTAACACCTGGCTGATTAGGTTGATGTTTGATCATGTTTTGAAATGCAATTTTATGACTTAGCAAGTAGTTCCATGCTGCAGTGCATTAAGTGCATTGGGTGCCTCCAAACTCTTATTGTTGTTTTAAAAATAACCATTACACAACAAGAGCTTGTTTTTATTATAGAGCAAATGAACTTAAAAGTTCTTACACCGTGATACAGAATCGTCCTTTAAGACAGTATTTTCAAAGTGTGGTACAAGAACCCGCATGGAGATCCCAACCCGAATGCTCTCAGTCAAACCTCTGGAGCAAGGGCCATGACAAATGCTGTGAATGAACTCTATGAGAGATGCTGTTTTAAGAAAAAGTACTTTCAAAAGGATTCTGAGGCAGAACAAGTAACTTTATGGGTTGAAAATTCTATGATTCATGGGGCTGGAGAGATGGCCTAGTGGTTGAGAGCGCCGACTGTTCTTGCAGAGGACCCGGGTTCTATCTCCAGCGCCCACATGGCAGCTGACAACCATCTTTAACTCCAGTTCCAGGGGAATCTGACTCCCTCTTCTGACCTCCGAGGCATTGCATGACAGGAGTGTACAGACCTACAGGCAGACAGTCCACTCATACACACAAGAAAATAAATTAAAAAAAAAAAGAAAATTCCGTGATTCTGGTCTGCACCCAGAATCTAGAGTGCTTCTGTCTTTGGAGAGCACCTTGTGTGGAAGGTTTGGATTGTGGTGGCTTGGGGAGTCAGCCCCCATGTCTCCGAGGGCTAGTGAGATGGGCACCTAAAGATGGTGGCCAGTAAGCTCACTTACAAACGAGAGGACTGAGGCCCAGAAAAGAGAAAGCATGGACTGAAGATAACACAATGCAGATCTAAATAGAAACTGGGTCCCTTAGTCTCTGCTCATTGCTCTTGATTTTTAAGTCCCCAAAGTGAGCATTCTTCAGAATTTGAGGCCTTAGGATGGCTTCCATGCCTGCTCCACTGCCAGCCCCCACCTAGACCACAAGGTTCTTTCTTCTTCTCTGTGACCAGGAGGCTGACCTGCTTGGATTTTAGCCAGGAGCTCTTTCCTCTCTTCTGGTTGAGTTTTGCCATTGGGAATCCACAGTAGAAGACAGGAAGATAGGAAAGAGGAGCTGATTGGCTCACTTAAGGGTACTACATGGGTTTAGTGAAGCCCATGTAGTGTGTTACTCATTCTCCAGAGAAACAGAGCTGTGAGATCCTGGAGAGCCAGTGGTATAATTGAGTCCATGTCTTAAAGCTTGAGAACCAGGAATTGTTAGTGTAAATCCAAGTCCAAGGGCAGAAAAGAATGGAATGTCGTAGCTGAAATAGGCAGTAGGGAGGAGTGGGCCATCCCTGCTTCCTCTACGGTTTGCTCTCTTCATGCTCTCAGTGGATTGGATGATGTCCACCCACACATAGGAAGGTTCTCTAATACACTGGGTCCACAGCATCAAATGCTGTTCTCATCCAGAACTTCTGCAGAACATCTTCAGAGACACATGCAGGGAGAATGCTTTATCTGGTCTTTATCAGGTCACTTTGGGCCTGGTCAAGTTGTCATACAAAATCAGCTATCACAGCTACTGCTTGTCAGTTGGCACACATCTCTTTAAGCCATAGTTAACCTCTAAATACAGACATCGAGGTCACCGTTTCAGCTGCTCTGTGTACTAACCCTTACTCCAAAAGAGTAAAGTTCTCGAGTGACATCACTCCTCTCCCCATGCTCTGTAATGTTAATAAACACTACACGTAAGACTATCTACCCTTACATATTGTGATATAAAGTCAAAACATCAGGTTAAATGGTACAGGAATAAGAGATGAAAAAATATGTATCTACAAAGATAAAGCATATTCATCCATGTAATGAGGAAGGAACACTTCTGACAATTAGCACTTCTGTAACTTATCACAGGGTGGTAGCTATTTTTAACTACTTTCTTCCACTCTTCACTCAGCATTCCCTTTGTGTTCATCAAGCACCTCAGCTGGTTGTAGTTCTTTACCTGGTGAACTGTCTACAACCTGGGCCATTATTCAGTTATTTCATGGGCCTTGATCCCAGGGCATGATAATACCCAGAGGAACTCAAAGAATCTCTTGCATTCTTGGTGTGCTCTCCTTGCCTCCAATATGGCGCCATAGTCCAGATCAATCACAGAGATTGTAAGAGCCAGAGGTCGGGGTGTGTGTGTGTGTGTGTGTGTGTGTGTGTGTGTGTGTGTAGTGAAACTGTCTTCTGGACATGACAGGACCATCGCACTCATGAACTCACAGAAGCTGTGGTTTCCTGCACAAGGTCTTCACAAGGCAGTCAACATTGTAGCATGGAGGAAAAGGGGTTGAGAGGCCTGCCCTCCTAACTGAAGATCTATGGGTAGATGGTAGCTTCTGGAGGAGGGGAATCACATTTCTTTAAGGGTATGTATGGCCCCCGTTGGTAGACCACATTCTAGTGAGTGGTCCCGCATGCAGGGATATATGGGCAGCACAAATTGGACTTGATGGGTTATTTTTAAAAAGAGGACATGGGGCTGGAGAGATGGCTCAGTGGTTAAGAGTGCCGACTGCTCTTGCAGAGGACCCAGGTTCATTTCCCAGCACTTACATGGTGGCTAAGAACTGTCTTTAACTCCAGTTCCAGGGGAATTTGATGCCCTCTTCTGACTTCTGTGGCATTGCATGACACAGGTGAACCAACCTACATGCAGACAGTACACTCATACACATAATAAATAAATAAATAAATAAATAAAATTTTATTTTTTTATTTTTATTTATTTTTTTAATAATTTTTTATTTATTTCTGTATGTGTATGAATGTACTGTCTGCATGTAGGTTTGTGCACCCGTGTCATGCAATGCCGCAGAGGTCAGAAGAGGGTCTCGGATTCCCCTGGAACTGGAGTTCTCCTGGAATTGTCAGTCCCCACAAAAAGTAATTTCTAAAGCAGGAAAGCAGGACTTGGCTTTGCCTCCAGCCGTCTCCCTCCAACTGTCATATTGGAGAACCAGGTGGGTTGAGTCCCTGTATTGTGACACTCATATGTACACAATCTGGACGTGATTTTTTTTCTTTTAAATGGATCAAAATACTCTATTTGAAAATGTGATTGTGTTCCAGTGAGTTTTCAAAGACCCACCACCTGTAAGAGTAAGCTGGGAAAGGTACCAGGGATAAAAGAAATGAAACAGATCAAAGGCTTTTAAAAACGCGATTTGGTTCAAGTCACCGATGCTAATCAGTGCCGGGGTTTATTCAGCTGAGGAGCTTCTGAAGCCTGCTTGCTTGAGTGTAAGGTTCTCCATTTTAATGTTGTGAAACCTCCTAAATAACTACAAAGGCAACTGTTTATTTCACTCTTCACTTAAAACACCTGCTTACTGATACTTGATTATGTGTTTTGAGGCTTGTGATTGAGAGCCTAACACCTGGCTGATTAGGTTGATGTTTGATCATGTTTTGAAATGCAATTTTATGACTTAGCAAGTAGTTCCATGCTGCAGTGCATTAAGTGCATTGGGTGCCTCCAAACTCTTATTGTTGTTTTAAAAATAACCATTACACAACAAGAGCTTGTTTTTATTATAGAGCAAATGAACTTAAAAGTTCTTACACCGTGATACAGAATCGTCCTTTAAGACAGTATTTTCAAAGTGTGGTACAAGAACCCGCATGGAGATCCCAACCCGAATGCTCTCAGTCAAACCTCTGGAGCAAGGGCCATGACAAATGCTGTTGAATGAACTCTATGTAGAGAGCTGTTTTAAGAAAAGATACTTTCAAAAGGATTCTGAGGCAGAACAAGTAACTTTATGGGTTGAAAATTCTATTGATTCAATGGGGCTGGAGAGATGGCCTAGTTGTCTTGAGTGGCGTCCGTGTGCACCCGTGTCATGCAATGCCGCAGAGGTCAGAAGAGGGTCTCGGATTCCCCTGGAACTGGAGTTCTCCTGGAATTGGAGTTTCAGACGGTTCTCAGCTGCCATGTGGGTGCTGGGGATCGAACCCGGGTCCTCTGCAAGAGTGGTCGGTGCTCTTAACCGCTAGGCTATCTCTCCAGCCCAATAAATAAAATTTTAAAAAGAGGACATGAAGTTAGAGGGTAGCAAGGTGGGGGTGGGGTCTGGGAGGAGTTATCAGGAGAAATGGGAGTGAATATGAGCAAAATACTTTGTGTGAAATTCTCAAAGAGTAATAAAAATATTTTAGAAAGAATGGCACGTCCCCTGAAGACTGAAGGATGCAGGAGGTGTCTGCCCTCACTGTAAGCCAGTGGGAGAATTTTAACAGGATAATGTGAAAAGATTAAAATGTACTTGCTAAAACAGGGGGTTTGGAAGGACTAGGATCTAGCTCATGCCGGAGATAGTCACAACTTGCCTGGCAGGCTGGTACTGTAGGATGTGGGGTCCGTTGCTGGGTAAGACCATTGATGCCTCTTATGCCTCAGAAGTCAGCCTAATACCTTCCAGTGCCACGAAAGCTTTCCAGTAGGTAGAGATTTTCCTGGTCAGTTCGAGATTGATTTCTCTGTGTCTTACAACAAAAGTATATTGTGCCTATAGCAGTAGGGTCTTACCATCTAGTTATAATAGGCAGCCAAGAGCAATAGCAACAGTTTGTATCATTTTGGGTGCCTCTGGCACCTCCATAAACAGTAGCTCATAAGGAAGTGTCATACCCAGGTCTGGCACTACGATTTTCATTTAATAACCCATGCCTTTTGGGAGCAGCATTGTCTACTCATAGAGTACCCATGTTCAAACTCCTTAAAAACATTAAAAAAAAAGAGCCTAGTTTACAAATCAATGGGATTTAGTAAAGCTTTTCCAGACATCATTAGTTTTGGTTAATTGGGCCCCACCCTCTCTTTTCCCCATTCCTGTCCAAATATTTATTTATTTATTTATTTATTTATTTATTTATTTATTTATTTATTGGTATTTTTGAGACAGGGTCTCCCTTTAGTCCCAGCTGGCCTGGAGTTTGCTCTGTAGACCAGGCTGGCCTTGAACTCACAGAGATCTGCCTGGCTCTGCCGGGATTAAAGGTGTGCTTCACCACGCCCAGCATCCTGTCCAAATCTTTAAACCCCAGTTTCTCCCCCTTTCTTTTCATATCTCTGTTCTACTTCCTATTAAGGTGTCTTCCTCTTCCTCTCCTGTTGTATGAGACCACATGGAGTCATAAGCATCCATGTACTTATCCCAGATAGGGGACCAATACCAGGCCACAGTAAGGACACCATCACAGTCCAACTTGGTGAACCAGAGTTTTCTTGTGGTCACAGGAGTATGAGTAAGGGGTCACTTACAAGAGCAGGAAGGACTCAAAGACAGTTGGATCACCAAAAGTCCACCCAGCATGGGTAGCCCCGTGAAGGCTAGAATCCTGGGATGTAGCATCCAAGCTGAAGACAGCCTGGTAAGCTGGGGAGTGTCTCTTCCATGCCTGGGCCACGCGGCTGGGCTGGCCTCAGCTTCTAGGCAGCTCAGCTTGGCCAAGAGTGTGTCTCAGTAGCCCTTAGTTCATGCTGGGAGGGAGGGGCCTAGTGAACCTGGGCCGTTTCTGGGACTTCCTGAAGCTACTGACCTGTTGTTGACTGACGGAGTTTGAGGAGCTTCCCCACAGGAAGGGGTGTTTCACCTCCCTTAGAACATCCGGTATCTTGATGGAAGGTCTTCCCTCAGAGGAAATCACTACATATCTTCCCTTCTCTTGTCCCAGCTTAGCTTCCTGACCCCTAAAGCTACTCCAAGTTAAAGAAAACATTGGAAAATTTGAAACTAGGGTCCATGTATGAGGAAGAGCGCATGGCATGTGTCTTTCTGGGCCTGGGTTCCATCTATTTCCCACAAATTTCATTTTTTTTTGTCAGCTGAATACAGTATCACTGTGTGTATCTGCCACATTTTCACTACGCATTTATCAGCTGTTGGAAATCTAGGCTGACTCCATTTCCTGGCTCTTGTGAACAGGCAGCAAGGCACATGGGTGTACCTCTGTAGCAGGCGAAGGGAAACCCAGAGCATTCTGTGGTCTTTCCCCCCCTTTAACCAGTTTGTGACCTCAGCCCCTGGGACCATACTGCTTGCATTCAGGGTGGGAAAACTCTGGGTTAATCTTCCCTGGAAGAGTCCTCACAGACACACCCAGAATGTGTCTCATGGATGCCTTAGGAGTTTCTAATCAAGTTGATAATCAAAATTCTCCAGCACAGATATTGAGATATTTCTTCTCTCCTCTACTGTTTTTTTCCTCAGAGGCTGAGACCACTTTCTTTCCATATCTTTTCAAAGATAATTTACGCCTATTTAAATGTATAGTATGTATACAATGTTATCTGAAAGCAATTGTGCTATTATATTGTAGAATCCCTTAAAAAATAAATAAAAGAGGAAAAAAATGTATAGTCTGGGGGGCTGGAGAGATAGCCTAGAGGTTAAGAGCACCGACGCTCTTGCAGAGGACCCGGGTTCGATCCCCAGCACCCACATGGCGGCTAAGAACCGTCTGTAACTCCAATTCCAGGAGAACTCCAGTTCCAGGGGAATCCGAGACCCTCTTCTGACCTCTGCGGCATTGCACGACACGGGTGCACAGACCTGCATGCAGACAGTACATTCATACACATACAAAAATAAATAAATAAATAAATAATAAAAAAAATTTTTAAAAATGTATAGTCTGTATTATTCAAACTCTGCAAGTAGCAGCCTACGGTTCTTGATTTTTTTTCACTTAGTAATATCTTTGAGGTTGTTAATGACAGGTAATAAAGAATGGCTGTATTCTTTTCAGTAGGTTAGTAACATTCATCCATTTGCTTCAATTTATAGTATCACCATTTATAAGTTTGGTAAGCCACCTATTTATAGAATTTCAGTTTGCTTCTAATTTTGTGTTACAAAATCAAACAATGAGTATCCTTGGGCATCTGGGTCACAGAGAATGTGAATTTAAATCTTGAAATTCAAGGTCAAATTGTCATTCACAGAGGCTGAGCTAATATACCCTTTTACCAATGTTAAAGAAAATTGAATGGTTCTTCCCAGCCTTGGTGGATGTACGTTCTGTGAATCAGCCAAGGTTGAGGCCTGGCCTAATAAATCCTAATTTTTGCTAGTAAATCATATCCCTCATTTTCCTTTCTATCTGGCTTTATCCAGCCACCAAGGCAAAACTATCCTTTAGCCAGAGCCATTTCCTGCCTTGTTTGCTGCTTTTGCTGAGTCAGCTCATTAGCCTTAATTGTCTTCAAAATGATCCCCAGCTGTGTCGTTCTTTCCAGACCTGGAGAATTATGGGAAATGCCTTCAAACCCAGGCCTGTGAGTATAGGGGCAGAGCTAGGGCTGTGCACTCAGTAGCCAAACCTGGCAACTGGAGAATCAATCAGCATTTTTTTCTGATTTGAAAATAGGTCAAATCTGCTATGGCAGGAAGGAGTTGGAGTCAGAGCCCAGGCTCCATCCTTTGCCATAGCCACAACTGCTTGTGAAGGCCAGGGCATCTGGTGGAGCAGTTGATGGAGTATCCACCGCCCAGATATCCACCACCAGACTCTCCAGAGCTTCTGTATCCATGGAGAGGTGGACGTGACTGTCTCCAGAACTCCTCTGTCCTCTGCTGTGCTGAAATCAGCATACGATGGTTGGTGTTTAGGAATTTTATGGACTGGTTTTGTGTGTGTGTGTGTGTGGGGGCACATCCCCGCTAGGGGGTTGGGACAGGGAGGGCATCTTTGGGGCTTGCTGGACAGCCAGGCTAACTACCTCAGTGAACTCCAGCTTCTGTGAAAGACCCTGGCTCAGAAAGTAAGATGGAGATCAATAGAAGAAAACATTCATCACTGACCTTTGCATTCCACTTGCACACATCTATGTGTGCACCTGCACACACACACACACACACACACACACACACAGATAATAGATAACCCAAACATATCCTGGTCTAATTATTGGCATCAGTGTGGTGGAGATCTGATGTGACGGCATTACCATGCATGTCTTCTAAGAGACTTGAGCAAAAATCAACAAAAGCCTCCTGAGTCAGTAACTATGCAAAGTCTATGAGAAAAAGTTGTTAATTATGGCAAAGCTGTAACACATCCTGTATATGAGAAAAATTCTCTACCTTCATGGATGTTATACATAATCAGCTTCAACTCAGTGCTTGGTGAACTTGCAGTGCCTTCGAACTGGCCAAGGCAGGAGCACTTGTACCACAGAATTGACAAATGACACAAAGTAGTGTTTGATTTATTGTTTGGTTGATGGTCTAGACTTTAAAGTAGAGGAGAAAATGTTGATGTTCAGATTAAATGTAAAAGTCTGGGGCCTGCCAGGTGGCTCAGCAGGAAGTGGTGCTTACTACCAAGCCTGATGACTAAGTTCAATTCCCCATGATAGAAGAAGAGAACTGACTCCTGAAACTTGTCCTCTGACCTTCACATATGTGCTGTGGTCCTTGCCCTCCCTCCCAATAATAAATAAATAAATGTAAGAAAAAGAAATAAACTGGGGCTGGAGAGATGGCCTGGCGGTTAAGAGCACCAACCGCTCTTACAGAAGACCCGGGTTCAATCCCCAGAACCCACATGGCGGCGGAGAACCATCTGAAACTCCAATTCCAGGAGAACTCCAGTTCCAGGGGAATCCGACGCCCTCTTCTGATCTCCGCGGCATTGCACGACACGGGTGCACAGACCTGCATGCAGATAGTACATTCATACACATACAGAAATAAATTAAAAATTAAAAAAAAAAAAAAAAAAAAAAGAAATAAACCGAAAAGTCTGCCTTGACTTTCCATTGTAGGAGAAAGAACATTCAGCCCAAGGAGTTGTATTTGTATAAACTTATCAGGGGATGTCATTAGATATAATGACAATTTATTGAGAAAAGAGTTCATAGACTGAGATGAAGTGCCATTTGTCAAGTCAAGGTTAAATTGCAACCATAGTTTAACTATGAGTAAGAGACTTGAGCAAAGACAGCAACAGCATTGAGTCTGTTAACTTTATAGAGACTAAAGGAATGAACACTGTGCATTGTGTTATCTGTGAATTGTATCATAGCCCTTATATCAGAACAAAATCCAATACCTGAGTGTACACAAAGGTTAAGAAGAATCCCTTATCAGAAATATTCAAGACCAGAAGTGTTTCAGAGTTGGGATTTTTCTGGATTTTGGAGTATTTGCAATGAGATAATCTTGGGAGTGGGACTCAAGTCTAAACAGGAAGTGATTTACACTCCACATGTATTTATACATATAATAGAAGATAATTTTGTGCAGTACTTACTAAAAGTACTAAACTCTTGCATTTTAACTTTGACCTGTCATGCCCACTTGGGTCATCATGCTACTGCTAAAAAATTTTGCGCTTTGGGGGAGTGCTTAGCCCCTCCCCAAGGTTATGAAAGCAATAAACAGAGGCTGGAAAGATTAGGGACCATTGTGGAAGAGAGAGCGGACAGACTGTAAGAGCCTGGGTTGGTGCATGAACATAAGGAAACAGGCTTCTGGGCCTCCGGAACTCGCTCATGAACTTGCAACAATGGTGACAGCCCGCACAAAACCCATGCTGACTCAGTCAGACAGAAGCCAGCCTAGAGTGGAAATGGGCAGTGGGGCCCAACCTTAGCCGAGGAACCATTGGCAAAAGTAGGTAATGCGTAGGCATGAGGACCTGACTTGGAGCCCCAGGGCCCATGTGAAACAAACAAAAGCCAGGCAGTGTCGCCCATGCTTGTAGCCTAGTGCTGGGAAGTGAAGACAGTTAGCTCCCTGGGCTCCCTGGACGGCCAGTTTAGCCTGCTGGGTGAATTTCAGGCCTGTAAGAGACCCTCTCAAAAGCAGAGTAAAAACAAAACAATAAAACAAGGTGAGTAGTGCTGGACGAACACAGCCATGTACACATGCATACACACACACACACACACACACACACACACACACAGAGCAACAGACAATTGCTGAGAGGACTTTTTTTTCTTTAATTTCTGTATGTGTATGAATGTACTGTCTGCATGTAGGTGTGTGCATCCGTGTCGTGCAATGCCTCGGAGGTCAGAAGAGGGTGTCGGATTCCCCTGGAACTGGAGTTCTCCTGGAATTGGAGTTTCAGACGGTTCTCATCCGCCATGTAGGTGCTGGGGATCGAACCTGGGTCCTCTGTAAGAGTGGTCAGCACTCTTTACTGCTAGGCCATCTCTCCAGCCCCGAGAGGAGGATTTTCTTACACAGCAGCCTGAAGCTGAGCAGAGCATTCCAGGAGCGAAGCTTCATGAGTTGTCCACCTGGGGTAGGCTTCTGAGTCCCTCATGCTCCTGTAAGAAACCCCAATAAGCTGATTGGTTTATCAAGCTAGACTTTGTTGGAATTGTCTCTTTGGTTTGCTTTGCGTGGAGTTGGCTCTCTCCTTCCACCTTTACATGGGTTCCAGGGATTGAACTCAAGTCACCAGGCTTGTGTAGCAAGTGCCTTTCCCCGCTGTGCTGGCTAGCTTTAGTGTCAACTTGACACACCTGGGTTGAGGGAGCCCCAACTGGGGAATTGCTTCCATTGGACAGGCCTGTGGCCATGTGTGGGGGGCATTTTCTTGATTGTTGAATGATATGGAGGGGCCCAGTGCACTGTGGGTGGTGCCATCCCTGGGCAGGTGGTCCTATGTTGTATAAGAAAGCAGGCTGAGCATGGACCAGGAGAGCAAGCCAGTAAGCAGCATTCCTCTATGGCCTGTGCTTCAGCTCCTGACTCTAGGTTCCTGCCCTGAGTTCCTACCTTGGGCTCCTTCAGTGATGAACTGTGACCCAGGAGATGTGAGCCAAATAAACCCTTTCCTCCCCAAGGGGTCAGAGTGTTTTGTCACAGCAATTGAAAAGAAACTAGACACCCCCTGAGCCAGCTCACCACTCCCACCTTGCCTTCTGTGAGTAGATGTTTGTCAATGTCTTCTCAGGAAAAGTCACACAACCATGGGACCATACATTCATTGTTCCTGTGACTTCAAGAGAAATCCTACCATTTTCCTTTACCCACATTGTGCGGTGGGGCTGAGAGGTGGTGCAGGTACCATCAGCCTTCTTTCTCAGGGATTCTGACTGGGACTGTAGATCACTGTTCACCTGAATCACAGTGTGTCATTAGGGCTAGGACAGAGATCAGGCCCAGCACTGTGGATCTGCTTGGCTTGTAGCCAGGCTTTCTCTGCTGAACTTTCAGTGCAGTGAGCAAAATCTTTAGTGTTTTCCTGGTTGGCACCATTCTGAATTAGTAAGTTAAGTCCTTATTGATTCATGGCAAGATAGTGTGTGCCAGAATACCTTTTAACTTTTTAAAAAATTATCCAGATTATAGCCACAGTCACCATACAAGAGAATTATGTTATTCAAATAACAGCCATAAAATCCACAATCCCAAAATATGCAATTTCTACCCCCTTGACATGAACTGAAGACTATTGTGTTCCTCCCCTGCAGATTGATGCATATCTGCCCTATGTGACTCATTCCTTGTATCTTTGCTTCAAGTCAATGCCTCAGCCAAAGATCTGTATTGGCAACCAAGGGCTGGGGTGTCTTGGAGCCAGAGGGGCAGGCCTGGATCTGGGCTGCTGCTTTGACTGGATGTTTCACCAGAATTGTTATGCAAATGGTAAGATTTCTTTTTTAAAAAATGTATTCTTTCACAATCTCTCTCTCTCTCTCTCTCTCTCTCTCTCTCTCTCTCACACACACACACACACACACCTCCTACAGAACCCCTTCTTTGCAATAAGTCTCCCTCTGACTTTCATGTTCTTTCTTTTGTGTGTGTTCTGCTGCATTTAAGTAGAGTTGCTTAAGTGAGCATGGGTCGAGGGTTATTTACTTGAGCAAAGGCAGTTTATCAGTGTTTCCAACACTGAGAAATTTGACTTCCCATCCTTCTCCTCCAATAACCATTAACTGCCAATAACTCCTCAGAGAGAGCTGGAATCTCCTGAGCCCTTCCCACGTACAACAGAATGTTGATGAGCCCAGTCTCCTGCAGGTAGTGCATTGTGGTGTAGGCAGCTTCTGCTACTGTGAAATTGGGTGCACAGACATGTCATGTTCCGGCGATAATATTCACAACGCTCCTTCCCATCCTCCATGATGGATTCTTTCTGCCCCCTCTTCCACAGTGTTCTCTGAGCCTTGGAGGGGGTGTAAGGTGATTGCTTGATCAGAGATTAGGTAGACCAAGGAATGTCTAAGAAGGTAATGTAGTCAGTTCTGGATGCTATAATAACAAACAAACAAACAAAACTCCCAAACAGATAGCAGTCTCTACTGGCTTAGATAGCAGTCATTTATTTCTCAAAATTCTAGAGGCTGATTCCTCGTGGTCATCCACCACCTCTGACTTTTCCAGGCTTTCTATTTCCTCTTCCACAATGGTCCTTCAGCCCTGGGTGGCAGAGGTTTAATATAGAGGTCCTATCCAGGAACACATAGTTGGTAGTCTCTTATTCTCTATTATTTTGGAAAGTTGTGGCTTTCTGTGTTAATCAGCATTTGTTGATAAAGAAGCTTTGCTGGTGAGAGTTGAGAGATACATTAGCATTCTCTCTGCCCCCTGTTCTGCTCTGTTCCCTGAGCCTTAGGTGTAGAGGTTGCATTATAGATGTGTCACTTAGGGCTGGCCATCTCTCAGACACTTATTCTCCGTGTTTGACCAGTTGTTAAACTCTGTAATAGTCTCCATCAGCTGTAAAAAAGAAGTTTCTTTGACGAATGGTGAGAGGTAACTTTATCTGCAAATATAAGAGTGTATTTGGGAGCTTGTATATGTGAACTCACAGCAATGGGGACAGCATGCACAAGACCCATGCGAACTCAAACCAGACAAAAACAGCAGAGAATGTGAGAAATGGATAAGAAGCCCCAACCTTCGCTGAGGAACTCTTGGCACCCAAGATCTATTGGGAAGAATTGGTTTTCTTTAAGGAAATGACACTAGATAGGTTGTCTGGGCTCCAGTGGATGGACTGGAGAGGCATTTGGGAATACAGATTTGACTCCATAGGCCTTAACACATATGTCATAATGCACAAAATCTAGTGGGGGGGGCTCTGAGGGGGTACAGATAGGGGAGGAGGGTCTCAAAATGATCTAGATGTATTATATGAAATACACAAAAGTTCAGTTAAAAATTTAAAAAATTCTAGAGGTTGAGAACTCCAAAATTAAAGTGCTGGCAGGTTTGGCTCCTGGGGGAAGCTCTCTACACGTATACATAGCCACCCTCTCACTGTGAGCACACACATGCTGTATTAGTCACTTTTCTGTTGCTGTGATAAAGCCACCATGACCAAGGGAACTTATAAAAGGAAGAGTTTATTTGAGCTTACAGTTGACTATTCCAGGGAATTAGAGTTCATTGTGGCGGGGAGGCATGGTGGTAGGAGCTGGAGCAGGAAGCCAAGGTTCACATCCTCCAATGAGCATAGGAAGTAGAGAGAGAGAGAATAACTGGAGACTGGCAAGGCTTGTTGAACTCTCTAAGCCCGCCCCCAGTGACGTACTTCCTCCAGGATGGCCACACCTTCTAAGAACTCCCAAAACAGCACCACCAACCGGGGACAAAATGTCTCAGAACTTGAAGTCTATGGGGGAAATTCTCATTCAAACCACCACAAGGCCTTTATTTGTACTTGAGGGTTTACAAATATTTACTTCATAGCAGAAGGCTATAGAACCAGGTTTGGAAATTAGGTATGAACAAGAGATGAAGCATCAGTTAGGACCTCATCCCAAACCACATTCCCAAAATGGCCTGGCGAGGCCCTTTGCAACTACTTTTGACATCCCTGGATACTGGGTATCTTGTTGGTACTACATCTGCTGCCAGGCCCAAATCATTGGGCCTCCCTGGGTCTAGAATCAAGGTTGTTGGGATGGTCACTGCTAGAGGATGCTCTGATTCTTCGTGTGAAGGTTCTTACGGTCTGATTCATGGTCCAGGATATGTGGGTGTCCAGCCCTGTGCATGAGCCTGGCTGCAAAAGAGGCTGTGGAAATGACTATCTGGCATTTTGTGGCTCTTCTCTCTACATAGAATCACAAGGGAATGTGCTGGAAACAAAGGAACCAGGCTTAATGTCTGGAGAGCCAGAGAAGCAGGTGTCCATTCTGCTGGGTCACACACTTTTCAGACTTCATGACTCTCCTGTGTCATGAAGTCTGAAAAGTGTCCCCAGTACAGGGACATGTGGTCATCCTAGTCCCCATAGACTACTTCCTATCTTAACTACTGGCCTCTCCACATGGCGTGATTGGAGCCCCTTCAGATGAGCAGAGAGAGACTCTGGTTCACCTTGTAGGCATCACTTTCCCTGTTTCCTCAGGACAGCACCTGGGGTCCTCCACAGGATGCACATCGTGGAGTTTCTCCAGCCACGTCACTCAGGACTCTGCCCACTCAGCCTGTGCCCAGCAATGTGCTCCCATCAAACAGAGAAGTGTAAGCAACAGGGGGTTAGTCCCTACTTGACAGGGTTCCTGCTGGGCTACCTTGTATGACATATAGGGGCCACCTCCTCCTGTCTGGTGTTTCATGTTGAAAAGTTCCTACTAATCACTTTTGCTTAGGTAACTATCAAAATAATATATCTCGCATGTGTTTGGTGCTGCAGTTTTCAGACATTCCCACAATGACTTAATCATTACATTAGCTATCCTCCAAAACAGCCAGGGCAGTCGTTCCCACCATGGTCCCATGGCTGCTAAGGGGCAGGCCTGTCCTTGACCTGTGGATTCCTTGGAACTCACCTGGTACTCCACAGTCAATAGCACAGTGTCTTGAGACTTCTTGTGACAATACCAGAGGCTGATATTAGGGACTCAAGAACCAGTGCCCTGTGTGACAACTCCTTGGAGTTTGTAGAGCCCCTTGTCCTGGCTGAGGGCTCTTTCAGGTAGAGAAGAGCTCTCAGCAAGAGTAGAGTCCCCCTTCTGGCCTGCAGCTCCTTCACACTGGGCTCCATGCTCTGTTCTTTCCATGCTACTTAGGGGAATCTCTCAATGAGCAGTAAGGTGACAGCAGCTGACAACCTGGTCACAGTCCTCTAAGAGGAAGCCAGCAACAACCCAGCTCTAGTGTTTGGAAGAAAAACAACTTGTGTTTCAGACCAATGGCAGCGTCAAGTTACTCCAGCCTGATGTGATTACAGCCAGGGTATCACGAGGAATGAGGCCCTCCAGAAGAGGAAAGAAACACTGCGCAGAGTTACTCTCACGGCTTTGGCTAGAGGTAGTGCGGGGTCATAAGTAGATGGTTCTAGGTGAAAAGCAGATTAGGGCAAGAGGAGATTGGCAGATATAACTCGATCACAACATAGTGGTGATCCCAGGAAGGGTTGCAGACAGAAGCCTGCCTGGACTGAGCTTGGAAAACCAGTTCCTGAGCATCTATCCTCTGCACAGACATAGCGGGAGAGAGAAAAGCCTAGAAGGAAATATGAGAGCCATCAGATGATAAGCTATTAATGGGCGGGGACATGTACCTCAGACTCCAAACATGATGGAGTACCACACATCTCAGAACCCAAGAGAAATAGTTTTTAAAGATAATGTTCACAAAACTCAAAAATGTAGCCACCTGTTCCATGATGAGCAAGGTGCCTGCGCTTCAGTGAAAGACAGGGTCAGTGACAGTCTGTACAGAGGCTCCTTGGAACCTGAGACAAAGGGGAATTCCACAGCACACGTTCCTTGTGGATGTGTGTGTGTGTGTGTGTGTGTGTGTGTGTGTGTGTGTGTTCATTTTGATTAAAAAAATTGCCTCTGATTATCTCTTTGATGGATGAACTGTTCAGGTCCATCCCAATTTTTTATTTTAGGTAAGCCCCGCTGTGCACACAGCCCTTGATGCCCGTGGTGCACCCTGGTCATCGTACAGAATTCTCTCAGAATCACTGGAGACCTGTTGTGATTTGAATGTGAACTGTCCTCCTTAGGCTCATGTGTTTGAATACCTGGTCCCCAGATGGTGCCTCTGTTTGGGAAGGTTCTGGAAACTTTAGGGGTGGTGCCTTACTGAAGGAAGTGGATCACTGGGGCTTGGCCTGGGGGTTTTATAGCCCAGCACCTGTCCCTGCCCACCCTTTGCTCCTGGACTTTGGAAGCCATGTGAACAGCCACATCATATTCCTTGTTCCCCATGTCTTTCTGCCACAATGGGCTGTATCCTCTTAAAATGAAAGACAAAATGAACTCTTTCTTAAACTGCTTCTTGTCAGGGTTTTGGACACAGCAACAAGAAAAACAACTAACACAGACCTGTTGGCTGGGTGGCAGTTGCTGCTTCAGCCTTACTATGAGTGGAGGATCTGGCGTACAGTGTCCCCTGTAGTCAGCATGACGCTGACTCAGATCTGTGAAGGAGCGGCCTGTGGATTTGGTTTGAAAAGGGCATGGCATCCTGTCCATGGGGTGCTGACTGTTCTGAGCAGGGGCTGCACCTGCTAGGGCTCTTGATCCTAAGTTTCATTAGCAGCATTTAATTCTACATTTTTTTTGTTCTTTTTGAGACAGAGTCTCCCTGTAGCCCCAGCTGCCCTTGAACTCCCTATGTAGATCAGGCTGGCCTTGAACTCACAGAGACTCCTGCCTTTGCCTCCTAAACGCTGGGATTAAAGTCATGCACCACCACACCCAGCACCTCTCATCTTTTTATTGAGTGAATTTCTTTTCCCATAAAGCAAACCAACAAGACTTTTATTACTTCCTCCAATCTTTGATTTAGTTTTGTTTTCATCATCAATAGAAGGAAAAGAGGCTCCCATCCTGGAATAAAACACAGCTACATTCTGACATAACAATCTTGAACAGCCTGAGAACATTCTGGAATGTACAGAATTGGGCTAATTGGAGAGACAGTTCTTTTCCATCTTTTTCTATCTTTCCAAGAGCAAAGTAAAGGAGCTACTGATGCCTGTAGTGCATCACCAAGCTTGGTTCAGATGTCAGAGAAACCTTTCAGGCCTGATATTAGCTTTTCAGGTGGCAAATTGTACTTTGCCATCTCTGCTTTGGAAGGTGTGTCATTTTCGGCAAAATGCTGGTCTCCATGGTTGACTTGGTGTCCTGCTCTGATGCTCCTGTTAGGCTGAAGGAGCTTCCTGCTTGCTTTCATCTCACATATGGGAACTTCCTGCTGTCTTCTCACTGGTTTAGAACTGGGTAGGGACTGGGTATAAAGGCCAGAATACCACTGTACCATTGACTACAAGTGGACAAGCCATTTAATAGCTGTGTGCCTCAGTATCTTTGATGGTTTAGCACTGATATCTAGCTTTACCCTGCCTTTTGTTTCTATTGGTAAGAGCACTTTGAGGAGATGCTGATGAAAATGGAGAGCATGTGGCTGTCGGCAGGAGATCATTCTATGGAGAATTGTGGGATTTCTGTGATATTCCTGAAATTGTTGTATGCAGAAAGGGTAGAAGATTTCTAAGACTCTGTTTGGGTTCTGTTGGTGACACAGACTTGGATGAAAGCATTTACTTACTACCGTGAAACAGAAAGACAAAGAGACAGAGTAAGGACCCCCCCCCCCAAAAAAGGAAAATAAACCTACTACATGTCAGCCACTGTCCTAAACACTGTAAAATAATCAATGTAAAAATTACATATAATCATGTCATATGTTTTATGTATTAAAGTCACATGACTGTGTTGTCTGTTACTTGTTCTCCTGTGTAATGGTCGGTCTATGTCCATGTTCTCTTCTGTGTTAATTTCTGTCAAGGCTTTCTCATTCCATATTATATACAAAAACTATTAAGTTTAATTTTGGCATGCATCTTAAACTTTTTTCAAAGGCCTAATAAACCCAGGTTCCTACAGAGTGTATCTAAACTGGTTATTAAAAAATGTTGCCAGGTGCGGTGGTGCACGCCTTTAATCCTAGCACTTGGGAGGCAGAGGCAAGCAGATCTCTGTGAGTTCAAGGCCAGCCTGATCTACAGAGTGAGTTCCAGGACAGCTGGAGCTACAGAGAGACCCTGTCTCAAAAAGTCCAAAAAATGTTATTTATTATCTGGTAAACTAGGTTTAATCTCCAAAGTAACTATTTTCAGGTATTTTTTTTTCTCTTTTAATTGTTTACTTTACAGGTATTTTAATTTCACTTTCCATTCAGTTTTTTTTTTTAACTTTCAGACCTCAAAAGCCTAATTTAAAGCCTTCCTATTAAAGGTTTACTAAAGTATTTTGATCCCCTTTTCCATCACAGGTTTCCTCTCCCACACTGTATGCTGTGTTCTTGCCATCCTCTCTCATTCTAGGTTCCTAAATATCATCTTCCTGTACCCAATTTCATTCTTTTAATATTGTCAATTGCTAAATTATCTTTGTTTTATACTGCCTCAGTAGGACCAAATGTCTCCTGTCACCCCATTCTTTAACTTCTCCCTTTATAAACTGTCATTAATTATAATTTCAAATATATAATTCTATTTTCTATCACTTGTTTAAAACATTTCAAAAATTACATAGTTATACAACTAAAGGTACAAGATGTCAGTAATATCATAATAGACAAATCATATTGGCCACCTCAGCCTTGGGAATGCTAAGAAACTAATTAGGGCTACATGTTGTAAATGACATCTCTAAAATATTTTCTCCACATGATTTATTATTTTTAATATGTTTATATCCTTGTTACAAAAACCTATATTCTTTTTCAACTAACACCCTGCCTACATAGAAGAGCTCTTCACTTAACTCAGTCTATAACCTGCCATGATCAGTTTTCTACTTTCACACATGGGAACCACGAGAGGGTTCGGACAGCGGCCAGGCAGTATGCAGACTGGGCCCACCTGATGGACCCCGCTGTGACTCAGATGGGTAATAATATAGTGCTGTTCCCAAATCCTGGCTGGGACTACTAGGAGGGAGAAGGGGTGCTGGAATGGGGATCTTATCATTCGTTGCCTCCTAAAAAGGCATGGACACAACTTATAACTAGGTAGTTAACTTTGACAAACTCCACAAGGTTGCACGACAAACGGATCTTTACACCAACAACAAGCAACTGAAGAAGGACTACAACGAGACCTTCCCACTCACAACAGCCTCAAAAACAATAAAATACCTAGGAACAAACCTAACCAAAGACACCAAGGATCTCTACAACAAAAATTTTAAACAAATAAAAAAAGAAATTGAAGAAGAAATCAGAAGAAGGAAAAACCTCCCATGCTCATGGATTGGGAAAATAAATATAGTAAAAATGTCCATACTACCCAAACTAGTGTACAGATTTAATGCAATACCAATCAAAATCCCCAAGAGTTTCTTCACAGGCTCGGAAAAAAAAACGTCCTTAAATTCATTTGGAAAAACAAAAGACCCCGAATAGCCAAATCAACCCTGAGAGAAAAGAGCTACACAGTGGGAATCTCTATACCAGACTTCAAACTATACTACAGGGCTATAGTCATAAAAACAGCCTGGTACTGGCACAAAAACAGACCTGTTGACCAATGGAATAAAACTGAAGATCCAAACCTGAGCACATACAATTTCAGCCACCTCATATTTGACAAGGGGGCCAAGAAGACACAATGGAGAAAAGACAGCATCTTCAGTAAGTGGTGTTGGCAAAACTGGATCACCACTTGTAGAAGAATGAAATTAAACCCCTACCTCTCGCCCTGTACAAAAGTCAATTCCAGATGGATCAAAGACCTCAATGTGAAACCCAAAACTCTGGAGGTGATAGAAGAGAAACTTGGCAGCAGACTACAAGACACAGGTGTAGGAAAAATCCAACAGTTTTTCTTAACAGATTACACACCCACCTTAGCCTGGCCTCTCCAGCAGGAGCCACAGTACTGGCCTCTCATTTTGTTTCCCAAAAGGCTTCAAACATTCGTCAAAACCAAATCAAACCAAACCAAACCAAAACAAAACACAAAACTTAAAACAATTAAGAATGGTCCCCACACCCCAATTCAGGACTTAGTAAAGGTGACCTTCAAGGTCTTTAATGCCGAAAATGAGGTAGCTGAGTCTTCCCGACAAACTCAGGTGCGACAGGATCTTATATTCCATGCCCAAGCCCTGGCAGCAGCCCTAAGGCCAACAACATTCCTGCAAAGACAACAGGGGAGATCTCAGAAGCCCCATCCTGTAGGGACAAAGTCAGTTTCACGGGGAGCCTGTGGCCTGTGGTCCACTCTCCCAGGAGTGATCTTTTCCCATTAAACCCTGCTTTTATATTTTAATTTGGTTAATCTGGTTTATTGTGTCAGTGGAGAAGCCTTTCAGTTACTATCTCTCCCCTCTTTTCCCCCTTTTTATTATCATTACCATGCATGGTGCCAGCTTGGAGATGAAGGAGCTATAATAATTCTTTCCTTTAACTTGCTATTAATGGAGAGGTCAGAATAGATATGCTAACTACAAATGATGTGTATATGATAACAGCTGTCACACCCATCTGCCTCGGTGACAACCATATGAGATGTGGGTGCTGTTTACAATTTACAGAGCACAAAAGAAAGACTGGACAGTCACAGGACTATGTTCAGACATGAAAAATAGAAACAGAGCCAAGTCTCAAACCCAGGGCATCTGATTTCCAAGGCTGAACAGTTCTCTCCCACGGAGGGGTAAGGAGATGTTTGTTAAATAAATGAATATTACTTTGTGGGACATGAGGGAAATGTGAAGAACTGGCAGAGGGCAGGGACGTGGAGGTAGCTGAAGTACTTTTTAAAAATTGGAATTGAGGGGCTGGAGAGATGGCTCAGCGGTTAAGAGCACTGACTGCTTTTGTAGAGGACCTGGGTTTAATTCCCAGCATCCACATGGGGGCTAAAAACCATCTTTAACTCCAGTTCCAGGGGAATCCGACACCCTCTTCTGACCTCCGCAGCATTGCACAACACGGGTGCACCAATCTACATGCACACAGTACATTCATACATATAAAAAAAATTGGAATTGATTCCTCTTGCAACCTGTGTATATAAGGCATGGAGCTGAGAAGAGGAGCCAAATCAGCCACAAAACCATCTTTTAAAAATTTTTAATTTTTATTTTATGTATGTGAGTGTATTGCCTGCATGTATGTAAACACAACTGTGTCATGCAATGCCCATAGAGGTCAGAAGAGGGCATCAGATCCCCTGGAACTGGAGTTGTTTGCTGCCTCGTGGGCACTGAGAATCGAACCTGGTTCTCTGCAAGAGCAGCCAGTGTTCTTAATCACTGAGCCACCTCTTCAGCCCTGACAAATGCCATCTTCATGAATCAGTTTGACAGAGAAAGACAGATGTAAAGATCCCAAACCTGACAGAGCATTCAGTCCCAGATGATGATCTCAGAGCTGACAGCTGAAAACCGCTTTCTTCTTTGATGGTGGATTTGAGTCTGTTGTCCTTACTTTGGACAGACATCTATTCTTTGTTCTTGGATCAGGAAATAGATTTGGGTGAGTGGCAGGAAAGGGGAAGTGGGAGACAGCTGGGAGGAGAGGTAGGAATCCTGGTAACCTCACTTTCTTAAGAGTAGTTGAGGAAAACTTTGTACCATAGACTGTCAGTTCCCTCCCCAGCCTTATAAAACACCAAAATCTTAAAGCGACAGTTCCCCCCAAAGGAAAATTATATTTTCCCCAAAGGAAAATTATAAAAGTAATATGTATTGAGAAAAACTTTAAAAAATGTAAAAGAAAGTAAGCACCATTCATCACACCATTATTACAGCGGTGTGATGGTTAATGTCAATTGACAACTTAAAAAAAAATCCAGTCACGTGGGAGATGGGCTTCTGGGCATCCTTGTCGGGATGACCTTGATGACACTAATTGAAGCAGGGAGACCTGTCCACTTGGGTGGCGCCATTCTTTGGTGGGATCCTGGACTGTGTGGTGGAGTTAGGGAGGTGAGCAGGAGCCTGCGGTCCTCACTCTCTGCTTCCTGATTGTGGATGTAATGTGACCAGATGCTTCAAGGTCCTGGCACCCTGACCTTCCCACCACGATGGACTACCCTTGTGAGCCAGAATAAAGGGGTTGTCCCTTAAATTGCTTTTGCAGGACATTTTCTCACAGGAACAGAAAAGAAATGAAGACAGCCTATATCACACACATCCACAGGTACCATGTATAAAAATGGGTCACATGACAATAGATACCTCCTAGGTGTAGGGACAATGTTATTCTTACTCTGGGAACATGGTAATCATCAGAGTTGGGGACCCCCACTGGAATGTTTCATTTCATGGGGTCTCTAGAACCCCTCTGGTTTCTGTGCTTCCTTAATTCTTAGTTGCTTTATTCATTCTTCAGTTGGATGAGAGAATATCTTTCCAGACTTTGCTTCTCTTATATTTTTCCTCTTCTTTTATCTTCTTATGTTAACCAGAATTAGCTCTTCCTCTTCCTCCTTCCTGTCCCCTCTCCTCTCTCCTTCCCCCTCCTCCCCCCTCTTCTTCCTCCTCTTCCTCTTCTTTTTGTCTTTTTGAGACAGGGTATCCCTCTAGCCCCAGCAATCCTGGAATGCACCATGTAGACCAGGGTGGCCTCAATCTCACAAGTGGCTTCTATCTCCTGAGCACTGGGATTAAAGATGTGAGCCACCATACCAGACTAGTTCTTGTTTACAACCCAAGGAAACAACAAATACAATATTATATTACTGCTTCATAACCCTTTCCCACTTAATAACTTTTCCCATGTCAGATCTGGAGTTATGGGTTCATGTATAATGGCTGTGTAATATTCCACTTTGTGAATATATTATATTTACAAAACTGGAAGAAAACTGTGTCTCATTTCTGAAACCATTGTCTAGTAATTAAAATCTCCTTTTTGGTCCTTTTCAAACAACCCTACAGCCAATATTATTATTCCTCCATATCTTTATATTTGTTTTATTATTACTTATGGGAGATTTCTAGAAATGAAATTAATAAATCATTATAGAACTTCAACTTTTTTGTATATTAATAGATTTCTTTCAAGAAAAGTTGTACTAATTTATACTACCAGTAAGAGTATGAGCACAAAATGTAGTTGTGGTAAAATCTTTTTATTTATTACTAATTTGATAGGAAATAAGAAAATGACATATATCCTATATGTTATCAATAATATATTCCTGGGGGGTTGGAGAGATAGCCTAGTGGTTGAGAGCACTGACTGCTCTTACAGAGGACCTGGGTTTGATCCCCAGCACCCACATGGCGCTGAGAACCGTCTGTAACTCCAATTCCAGGAGAACTCCAGTTCCAGGGGAATCCGACACTCTCTTCTGACCTCTGCTGCATTGCACGACACAGGTGCACAAACCTACATGCAGACAGTACATTCATACACATAAAAAATAAAATATATATATTCCTGAAGAAATTTCAGTGAGGACATATAGTTAAAAAGAAGCCAGAACTCAGTCTCAGCACACTTCCTATTTGAGTCAACCTATAAAAATAGAAGACATATTTACTTTTATTTTATTTGTGTGTATGAGAGGGAACGCATGTGCCTGTGGAGACCAGAGGAGGGTGTCAGGTGTCTCCTTATTGCTTTCTGTTTTTTTTTTTATTTTTATTTATTTATTTTTATGTGTATGAATGTACTGTCTGCATGTAGGTTTGTGTACCTGTGTTGTGCAATGCTGTGGAGGTCAGAAGAGGGTGTTGGATTCCCCTGGAACTGGAGTTAAAGATGGTTCTCAGCTGCCAGGTGGGTGCTGGGGATCGAACCTGGGTCCTCTGCAAAAGCAGTTGGTGCTCTTAATGGCTAGGCCATCTCTCCAGCCCCCCCCTTTTTAAAAATATTTATTTGTTTAGTCATTGCTTTCTATCTTACAGTTTGAGACAGCATCTCTCATTGAACCTGAAGCACTTTGTTGATTTGACTAGACTGGCTGGCCCACAGACCCCTAGGATCTGCCTCTCTCCAGCTTCTAATACTGGGTACAAACAGGTGTGGCCATACCTGGTTTTTATATGCGTGCTTTGAGTTCAAATTCAGATCTTCTTGTTTGAACAGCAAGTACTCTTACATACTGAGCTATCTCCCTAGTAGCTATATGTAATTTTAGAGATTTTGGGGGGAGGTTTATTTATTTTTATTTTACATGTATTGCCTGCATGTGTGTAAGTACACCTGTGTTGAGCAATGCCTACGAAAGACAGAAGAGGGCCTTGGATCCCCTGGAACTGGAGTTACAGACAGCTGTTAGCTGCCACATGGGTGCTGGAATTCAAACCCAGGTCTTCAGAAATAACAACCAGTGCTCTTAACCACTGGTTGTTATTTCCAGCCCCATTAGAGGTTTTCTCTTTTTTTTTTTCTTAAGGAAACAAGTTATATTAGACATATCAGAAATTCTCATTGTAGATAGTTTCAGTTGTTTCCAGTTCTTTCCACTAGAGATGGCTACTGTCCTCAGTGTGGTTCTTATAATTTTAATGTGTGTTTCTATACTAAAATTATAGATCTGTATCATGAATGATATGCATGGTTACTTTACTTATTTTTAAAATTGCATGCTTGAGAGAGTGAAGAGTTTATCTGGCTTCTACTTCATTTCCCAGTTCATCATCAAGGGAAGTCAGAGCAGGAGCTCCAGGCAGGATATGAAGCAGAGACCATGGAGGAAGGCTACTTACTGGCTCCGCCCTCTGGCTTGCTCAGCTACTTTTTTTTTATACCAGCCAATCAGAGTTTAATAACACAGTTAAAGTTACCAATCAAGGGGAAACACGCCAAGCAAGCAAACCAATCATTCCTAAAATGACTAAGGAAAATGGCTTACTGGTATCTGAGAACACCGTCCCTGAGTTTTGACAATCCTCCATTTCATTTCCCCCTCTCATTATGTGGCCTTCAAATCCTTGAAGGCCTTCACAAGAGTCAACCACAGTTGGTGTTTCCAAGATGGAATGATCTCCACTAGGGAGGGGGGGTTGTACTGGATCCTTAGCACCATGAGTTTAATGGAATTTACCCACTGGTTAATAAATCTGACAAGTGAGTTAAAGATGCATGGGCCACAAGTCAGAGCAACCAGAAGGATAAGTTTACTGGCAGATCCAGGAAGTCTTCAGTTCTCAGCTCAGAAGGAAACTGGCTCTTTGGGGACCCTAAACTGCCTAGCCAATTTTTAGCTCCTATTTGTATCACCTTACCCTCTGAGGAGGTTCCCCCAATTGCCAAGAGGGAAATGGGGCACCAGCTGCTCGCTCTGACTTCTTCCATGCTGAAAGGGGGGAGAGGGGCTGCCGACTGAGGTACCCCTGCTCAGTGGATCTATATAAAAGACCCCAAAAAGTGTAGTTACAGAGAGAACAAAATCCTTGACTGGTGCCTGTGAAGGGGAGAGTAGCCAGGTACATTTTCTAGGCATGGAATCAGGAGATGACCAGGGTGAATTAAATGTCCAACTTAAAAGTCCATTAGAATTTCTCAAGGAGGGGTTCTGAAACATCCGTTATTGGGCTTTTGTTCATTTGGCTATGATGTTGTTAGGACTAGGTCAGAAAAAGTTAAGCAACTCTCTAGTTGAAACAGGTCTGGTTCCCATAGTCACTCCCTCTCACCTTGAGTTATTAGTTCCCAGAACTACCTGAGGTCAGGATGAACTTTTCCAGCCCTGAAGTTGTGCTTCCTACCCCCCTCTCCAAGGGACTTCACACTGCTAAGCACAACCATTGTTTCAAACAAAGGGGTACAGAACAGGTGTACTGATCAAATGAAAGACTGCCTGGTCTGCAACTACCAAGGCCCCACCAATCAGAGAAAAGGTCACTGTAACCGCAGTGGAAATCCCCTAACTGGGAATAAAAGTGGGAAAGGATCCGACCTTGGGACCGCTGCCCTCCAGTCCCATGGGAGTGTGCTCGGCCCGACGTGTCGATCTGTCTCTGTCACTGTCTCTGTGTTGTGTTCTGTACTTTTTCCTTGATGTAATGTTCTTTTATTAAAGCTTTTCCTCCACAGTTTTTGGCCTCTTGAGGGATTCTTTGGTAGAATAGCATTTCTAACCCAACATCTGGAGGTTCTACCGAGATATGCTACCTCCTTGAGGGGTCTCTGGACACCAGCTGGCCTTGGAAAACCAAGCACTTTGAAAGGTACCAAGCTAGCTCCTGTTTTGGTTTCAGTTTTCTGTTTCTGTGGCACTAGGGCTGCTGCCTTAGAGGAAGGTCAGACACGACTAGTTCCTCTGGGCATGAGAGAAGGAGGACGCTCAGACTCTCTAGTAGATGAACAGGGGGTTCGTCTGATACTAGACTCAGGACGGTCTAGTATCCTGGTTTTGGGGCGTGGACAGTGGGTCTGGCCCTTCAGTTCTGGTCACGGCAGACAGCCCCTGCCATCTGAGTCCTTTCTGTGTCCTCTGTGTCCTCACCATGTTCGTTTGATTTGTGGTCTTTGTGTTTTTCTCCTCATTACCATCTTTGTTTCTGTTCTTCTGTACTTCCAATCTAACATGGGACAATCTACTTCTTCTAATCCCCTACTCCCCTCTCTCCTGTGCAGGCAAGCATGCACACAAAGGGCCCATGCTGCGAGCTCCAAGCAGCTAGAGCTTCCACAGCTCCACTCCCCTAGAAATATGAGATCCATCATAGTAAGATGCCAGGCAGCTAACCCTCCTTAACAGGACTGTTAGTTAAGGTAGAACAGGCATTTAGTGAAATCAACCCAGCATTTGGTGGCTGTGAGTACAAAAGTGTTTTAATGTACTTAACTAAAAAATGTCTTAAACTCTAAATGATTGTGTGTAAATGTGACAATAAAAAATTAATGGTTCCACAGCTCTGCACAGCCAAGGTGTGCAGCAGACTGGAAAACTGAGAACTTTCTGTGCCCTGACATCAAGTTATTCTATGAGATTTAAAAAAAAAAGGGAATCTCTCATTATATTAAGTCATATGTCTGTGTACGCTGTCTGTGTGTTAACTGTTCTCCCATGCGTCTGAGATTCATGTCAGGTGTGTTCTTCTGTGTTGGTTTCTGTTAAAAGTGGCCACTTCAAAGTTCTTTCATTCTGTATTGTGCACACAAATTAAGTTTACTTTTGGCATGCCTCTTAAACTTTTTCAAAGGCCTAATTTGAACCCAGGTTCCTAGGTTCCTACAGAGAAAAATTCTAAACTGGTTATCTAAAGGTTTTATTTGTTATCTGTTAAGACTGGATTTGATCTCCAAATTAAACTGTTTTAAATTTGCAGGTGTTCTAACTTCAGTTTCCTTTCAACTTGTTTTCCAGACCTCTGAAGACCTGATTTTTAACCCTTATGGTTAAAACAAATGTCTGTTTTCTTTTCTCTTACTTAGCCAGGCTTTTGACAGCTGTGCCGCCATAAACAGTGACACATGGCTTCCCCTGGATGCCTGTAGACTGCAATCTCTTCTCTCCAATGAAACAGTCTGAAATGTTTTTTGGTATTGTTCATTGCTTAATTGTCTTGGTTTTGTACTGCCTTGGTAGAACTGAATATTTCCTGACACCTTATTCTTTAGCTTCTTCCTTGGTGAAACCGTCTTTAATTATTATATTGTGACTTTAGTTATGGCTAGCCTTCAGTATAAACTGGATATATAATTCTGTTTTTCATTACTTGTTAAAATATTTCAATAAGTTCATAGTTTTGAAACCAAAGGTGTAAGACTTCAATGACAGCACAATAGGAAAAACTGTATTAGTCATCTCAGCCATGGGAATGCAATTGGGGCTGTATGCTTTAAGTGACATCTCTGAAGAATGAAAACATGTCTGACAACAAGGTATGTGAGTCTGTTCAATACAAACACTAGGATAAAAATCTCTTGTATAAATTTATGGATAAATGTGTATCTATGTGGATGATACTGTTAACAACTCTGTAATAAACTTACTGGATATTAGGAATCTATCAGACCATTGATAGACAGTATATGGTGTTTTCTCTAATGTGTGTATGTCTGTGTAAGCTAACAATGTATGTCTGTGCCTCTGTTTAGTACAACTTTTATAAATTGCCATCACCAAAACTAAGTTTTAAAACCTTGTGTATGAGTGTGGGTATAAAGTACTGTTCACTTTTCAGAATTCTATAATGTGGTCATAGCACATACAAGAAATTGTGTTCCACCGCTGGAGATTCTCAGTGCTATGCAACATGTGGACAGTCTATAAAAATTTATTTTATGACTACCAATTAGTTTAATATTCAAGGGTAAAATAAAAGTTATTCAAAAGTTTTAAAAAAAATTGTCTTAGACCTGAGTATTAAATAGGTCATTTGGATTTCAGAGGTTCAAACTGCCCTTTGAAGGTTTGTCTGTTTGTTTATACTGTTTGTCACCCCCCTTAAAACAGTTTAAAATTAATTGAAAAACACAAGTCAATAAATTTTTGAGGTAAGGTAAAAAAAATTGTCAGAAAAATTAATGCACAATTTCTTAGTGAGTAAAGGTGTAGCTGTTAAATAAAATATGCAAATTTCGCATTCTGGTATTTTAAAAACAGCTCACATGAAAAACCATGTCCTGTTAATGGGTAATTGTTGAGTTTTGAGAACACTGTACATTTTTGCTTGAACCAAAATTATTTACTTTGTAACTCATGCAACTTGGCAAGTGCTTTTGATCTGATGGGGTTAATAGCATGAAATAAAATTTGGGGGAAACTTTAGGTCCTTTAAAAAATTAATAATCATTAGCTACATCTATGATAAAAGTGTTTATTCTGGTTTGCTTACAAAATGCTACAGTTGGCAGAAATGATAAAGTGTTAACACCCTATGGATGCAGTGGATTAGTAGAATGAACATTTGATAAAAATCACTTGGTAAGGATTATAACTATATTTTGTGCTTAAAATGAAACATACTTTTTGTTTTCTTTAAATGTGTAGCAGATATAGTCTTTAGTTTCTTGTATGTTTATTGTGACCTGCTGTTGGTACATTAGCTTCTATAACTCTGCTATATATCTGTTATACTTGGCACACGTTACTTTTAACATTTTTAAGAAATATTAGGTTTCATTTCTGGGGACCACATGAGAACAGTCTGAATGAAACCAATTCTTGATTTAAGCATTTCCTGCCTTCTGTAGGTATGCCTTCCCCTCCTTTTTCTCCTCAAAGCTGTGATTCAAAATCTGGGGACAAGTAATGTGGCCATCATTTAAGATAGTCCTAGAAAGTATTGTTTTTTAGCCTCTTTATTAGCTTGGGTTTGTTTCCTGAACTATGTTAAAGAACAAATTGTGTGCTTTACTGGATAGGTTTAATGCCAACTTGACACACCTGAGCTAAGAAACCTCAATAATTGCCTTCGGTGGACTGGCCTGAGCCCATTGTGGGCAATGCCATCCTTGGCCAGATATTTCTATAGTGTACACAATAGGTAAAACATGAGCCAGCAACACAAGCCAGTAAGCAGCAGCCCTTCCTAGCCTTTGCTGCAGTTACTACCTTCAGGCTCCTGTCATGAGCTTTCACTATTAGTCAGAATGTTTTGCAAAAACAATTAAGAATTTATAAAGAATATTAAAGTCTGTGTATATAGTAAAGCATTCAACTGACCCTCTTGGAGGTTTAACAACCATACTTAAAGCTCTGATGTGATTTGGCAAGAGGGATTTAAAAGGACAATATTTTGGCCCTTACCCTCTAAGGTCAACTTAAGTCCTAGAGTCCTACATTGGCACCTTTGTACATGTCCTGAGGCAGTGAGTCACCAGTCATCCTGAGCCAGGGAGGTCTTGGAGATTCACTTAAGTGGACTTCTTCTGGCTAGTGTCCAGTCAAAGGAGGAAAGTCAGTATAGAGGAGGAACTCCTCACGCTTCAAGGGGAAGCTCTGGTCAAGCAAGACCTGACTTTGTCCTCACGTAGATGGAACTGGTAAAAAGAGCCAGGCATGAGGCCTGAATGACCCTTAAGGACCAGAATCTCAACTGACCTTAACACCAAAACTAATTTAATTTATCTGAGCTAACTGTGTGGTTTTAAACACCCCAACAGGAAGCTATGATCAAAGAAATACCATAGAGATAGGTAAAAGATCTACTGTACCATGCCAAGAAAATAACTCAGAAATAGGTTAAGCTAGATCTCATTTTGGAGCCCTGAGTATTAAAAATACTTTAAATTCCTCATAATACAGTACAGGTCCTCTCTTCCTCTGGAAATTCTAGACAGGGACCCTCCAATCACTAATACACCTGCTAGGCCCCTTGTTGGTACTGTGAAGTCTGTGCACTGGTACACTCACATAAGACTTAACCAGCTTGTCTTGTCAGTTGCAGAAAAACTGTACACTAACTTCTGGCCACTACTGATATGGACCAGAATACCAGGCAACTAGGAGAGCCAAGATGGGAGACTGGATTCTAACCCTCCAGCCTGACACTTGTTTCCTCAAGACTTTGTCCCTCCTCAGCTCTGAAGCAGATACAGAAGAGAGAACAGCGTCCCATTCCCTTATAATCAAAAGACTGGAATGTTAGGTCTGAGTTTCCCAGAATTCCAAGGGACACACAGGTGTCCACTTCCTCCAGAGGCTGTCAATCTTATGACTTTTTCCCCTTACCTGAGTTCCCACCCAGGCCTTATAAAGAAATGTAACAGTAGCCATCTTGTTTGCTGACTGCCCCATCAGGTGCCCACAGATGCCATGCCTCAGTTAATGTCTGCAGTCCAGCTCATAGTCCTTGGACCCATTAGTACAGATGAGTCCATGATTTGACTCATGATCCTAACTCAAAGGGGGGAATGTTAGGACTAGGTCAGAAAGAGTTAAGCAACTCTCCAGTTGAAGCAGGTCTGGTTCCCATAGTTACTCCCTCCCACCTTGAGTTCTTAGTTCCCAGAGCTACCTGAGGTCAGGATGAACTTTCCCAGCCCCGTAGGAGTGCTTCTCACCCCCTAAGGAGCCCATTACTCTCCAAGGGACTTCACACTGCTAAACACAACCATTGTTTCAAACAAAGGGGTACAGAACAGGTGTACTGATCAAATGAAAGACTGCCTACTCTTGCAACCACCAAGGCCCCACCAATCAGAGAAAAGGTCACTGTAACCACAGTGGAAATCCCCTAACTGGGAATAAAAGTGGGAGAGGATCCGACCTTGGGGCCGCTGCCCTCCAGTCCCATGGGAGTGTGCTCTGCCCGACGCCTCGATCTGTCTCTGTCACTGTCTCTGTGTTGTGTTCTGTACTTTTTCCTTGATGTAATGTTCTTTTATTAAAGCTTTTTCCTCTACAGTTTTTGGCCTCTTGAGGGATTCTTTGGTAGAGTGGCATTTCTAACCCAACAGTGTCTGGACTCAGGATCTGCTTTCCAGGAAATTTTGATAATCGTGGTGTGAGTTTTCCCTCAGGAAATATATAAATAGAAAGAGGACACTTTATTATTTGGTAACAACAGATCTCATATGACTTTAAATGACTTAAAATCTAGTGTTTGGAGGCACAATCTCTCAGACTTTAATGGAAATATAATGATTACTCATCTTTTTGGATATACTTTCCTTTTGGGTTGTTTAAGTCCATACAAGTAGCCCAGATTAACCAAATGTTGTTTTCTCAAGGTCAGTTGAGGGCTTGGTCCTCAGGGGCCACTCAGGCTGGGGGGGGGGAGAGGCCTCTCAGCTTTTACCAGTTCCATCCACTGGAGGACAAAGTCAGGTCATGCAGGACCACACTTCCCTTTTGAAGCATGAAGAGACTTTCCTCTTTATAGACTGGACACTGGCTAGAGTCCCCTTAGTAGATCTCTAAGACCTCCCTGCCTGGGAGGACTGGTGACTCACAATTGCAGGACATTTCAGGAGATGCCCCAAGACATAGTCCCTTGGGACTTAGTTGACCTCAGAGGGCAAGAAACAAAATTGTTCCTTAAGTCCCTCAGTCAAATTGGTATGGGCATTAAGTATGGTTGTTATCCATCCAGAAAGGCTAAGATACACCAGTCTAATACTTTTAATTACTGTATAATATTTTAGATAAGGCTTGGACAAAAATTCAAGTAGACTTGTATAATACTGACTGGAGGAGGGACTTAACTCCATAGGCTAAGCAGGCATAGCCCACAAGATAGAATTAAACATTTAAGGCTTATCTTAAATGTAAACTGTTCACTACAATTACTACAAACAGGAACACTCTCTCTTTTTCAGACTCCCCCCTCCCCATCTTGATTTATAGTTTTCCCAGAAAGACAGGAGTTGTACCTCACACCAGAAGACAAGAAATAAACTGATAAGGATTTCCAAGCCCATCCAAAACTGTCTTCTTCTGGACTGCATGCAGCTGGTTCAGGAAGATAGAACCCAAAAGACACAGCTGGCCAAATGAGATGTCTCTAGTTCCTCTGGTGGTCTTTGGTGGATCCTGGACGAGCACCAAGATGTTATGTTAGGGTCTGGGGTCCCCCTCAAATTGTTGTAAATTTGCCGTGGAGAGAGCACTCACTTACCACATGGAGTTTTAATGGAGGGTTTAATTTTCTTTTAAACAACGGGCCAACACTCAGCTTGGGAGGAGTGTGGCCTCAGCTGCTTTTATTATATAACCCAGACCCACTTGCCTAGGGCTGACACCTCCCACAGTGGGCGGGGCCCTCCCATATCAACTAGGAACTGAGAACATTGGCCATAGGCCAATCTGATCTGGTAATTCTTCAGTTGATCTCTGCACTTTGCATACTGTCTCATGATGATAATTCAAGCTAGACTTGGTTCACTTTAAGTTCATATATTATTAGATTGCTTTGACTTCTTCCAAGTTTTAAAAAGATGTTTTCTAATGACTTACTGGAAGTAGGGAATTCCCTTGCTCGTGTTGCAAACATGCTTGCTCAGTTTAATGCACACTTTATGCAGTGTGTTTTGTCATTAATTAAACCTTTTCACTTTAATGTAAAAGATATTATTTTCCTTTAAGTTGTCTTTTGTGTGTTGTTTACTATTAAGTCCTTAAGATGCAATTTCATATTTTCTTTGGAGAGCTGTTGTTGTTCACATTTCGATCTGTAATCCATCTGAAGATGACTTGTGAAGTGGATGAGATACCATTGGGATAATTCATTGTTCCATCTTTTATGGATGAGCTGATCATGTCCCTGTTGATAGGTAAAATCATGCTTCTCATATGTGAATCTGTTTCTATACTTACTCTATTTTGTGTGGTCTCTCTAGTCTTTCTCGGTACTAAAATTATACTGACTTCATTACTATAATTTTTACATTAGTTAAATGTATGTATTTATATGTGTGTGTGTGTGTGTGTGTGTGTGTGTGTGTGTAGGTGTATGTCATGGTATGCATGTGGAGGTCAGAGAGCAATTTGTAAGAGTCAGTTCTCACCTTCCACCATGTGATCCTTGGGCTCCAACTCAGGCTATTAGGCTGGGTAGCAATGGCCTTTATGTATTGAACCATCACGCTGGCTCATTCATTGCTATAATTTTTTAAGTCTGACAGTTTGTATCCTCCTATTTTCTTAAGATAAGGTTAACTCTTACTAGCCCTTTGTATTTTCCCAAGATTTTTTTTTTAGTTTTTTAAAAAATTTTTATTGAATTTTTTTGCATTTCATACAAAACAACTTAATCACCAAATCCCTTGACTCCCATCCACATGGTGCCCTGAGGTGTGCTAGCCTGCAATTCAAACTGGATATTCCTACAAGGGTTTACCTTTTCAGAGGGGAGAATGTGAGAGACTAAATCCTTGATAAGCAAACAAGGTCACTAATGAGAAGCATTTCCTGCTTCTTCAAAGTTTGAGACAAAGGTCTGACAGTCTTTTTCTCCTGTAAGGCAAAGCCCCTTTCTGGCTGTCTGGTCTAGACAAGTTTAGATAAGACCAAAGCTGGATCTTGACATAACTCACTTAGCTTGGAGCTGTGACCTATGGGTTCTCTCTTTTTTGTTTAAGTTGACCAATCTAAAATTAGGGGAAGGAGACCTGCCCCAAATGAACAAACCCAGCTAAAGGCCCAAGCCCTACTGGGGACTTTTGGAACCTTTGGTTTCTGAGTTCCTTTTCCACTTGTGAAGAACTTTTCTCTCTGGGTTGAGTGTACATGTATGATTCTTCATCTTTTTATTTTTTATTTTTATTTTTGTGTATGAGAATATTGCCTGCATGTATGTAAGTGTACCTGTGTCATGCAGTGCCTGTGGAGATCAGGAGAGGGTGTCAGATCCTCTGGAACTGGAGTTCTGGATGGTTGTTAGCTGTCATGTGGTTGATGGGAATTGGAACCTGATCCTCTCTAAGAGCAGCCAGCACTCTTAGTCGCTCAGCTAACTCTCCAGCCTGATTCTCCATCTTCAACAAAGCTTTTACATTGCTCTCTGCTGCATCTGAGATTTTTCCTGCTTTTTAATTCTTTAATTGGTGGAGAAAACAAACCCAATGAAGACCCCTAGATAGTAAGAGAACAACAGAAATGATAGTGGGATTATTGTCCCGTGCCTGACCTCAATGGACACGCGTACAATATTTTCTCACTAAATATGCTTGCTGTCTATTTATTGTCATGAGTGCCCCCTGCTCCCCAAAGATATCTTGAAGTTTTAACTCCAGTACCCATCAATGTGACCTTGTTTGGAAATAGGGTTTCCTAGATGTAGTCAAGTTAAGATTAGTTCATATTGGATCAGACTAGGGCAACTCTGGCAATGGGTTCATTAGAGGGAAAATGGATACACAGAGACAGGGGAGAAGACCATTCTCCTATACACAGACACTCAACAGACATATCCACAAATCAAGGAACAGCAAGGACCACTAGGCAGAGCCTCAGAGAGAGCCTGGGCCCACTGACACCTTGGTTTGAAAGTATGCTAGCCCCAGAAATCTGAGACAAAGGGTTTCTGTTGTTTATTTAGTTTGTGGCAGCAGCAGTGAGAATAACTTTATTTTTCTATGTGCTCAGTGTCAGATCAAGGATATGCTCTTGTATTCCTTATGTGTAAAGGGCTGCTCCATCAGTGGGTGCTAAGCAATGCGTTCTGATCATAGTCTTCTGTTGCTTTTCAGCATTAAGTACAATCTCATCATATTATGTTGTTCTTTGATATTGAACTGTCCTTCATTACTAGGATAAACTGAGTAATTAAATTTGATCATGATTTTTTAATTATTTAATGCTGATATTGATAAACATCTTTTTTGCATATTGTTTAGGATTCATACTGTAACTCATAAATAAGAATAGTCTTTAATGGTAATCTGTGAAAGCATTCTTGTTCAAAATAATGTTTATACTTCTTTTCTTCTTTAAATTTATTTTTGATTGGTGCTGGGGATTGAATCCAATGTCTGATGCATGCTAGGAAAGTGCTCTATCACTGAATTTTATCCTATTTTTATTTCAAGTTTTGAGACAGATCTCATTTCATGGCCCAGGCTGGTCTTGAACTCATTCTCTATCCCAGGCAGGCCTTCCTTCAGTGCATACTTTTCCTGCTTCAACTTTCCAAGTGGCAGAGATTCCAAGCTTGTCTCATCAGGGCTGGCTTCTTTTTCTGTTCTCTGATATATTTTTTATGGATATTGACATTTGTTTCTTCAAGCTGGGAAAACTGGCCTGGTGTGTTTTATTTTTCTTTTCTTAATTAGAGGATATGAATAGACTTCTTATTATGAATTCAATTTATTAATGATTATGGGTTTGTTAGCTTTTCTATTCTTGAGTTAATTTTGTTATTATTTTCTTTTTAGAAAATCACCTATCATATTATGGCTTTCAAGTTTATTTACACCAAATATGTCATAGCATCTTACGACTTTCAAAAATCTCTGAGGCTTTAGTGACATGTCATTTGCCCCCAATATTATTTCTGACATTTCTATTCTCAGTTTATCATTCTTTCTGTGTGTGCTCATGTGTGTCTCTGAGCGCGTGTGTGTACAGGTCTATGAGTTGGTGTGAGTGTGTGCAGAGATTGACATAAGACGCCCTCCACTGCTTCCCTACCTTATTTTGTGAGATAGACTCTCTTGCTGAGCCCTGAGCTAGCTATGTTGGCTTGCCCCGCTATCCAGTGATCCCCTGGGACCCTCCTCCCCACACAGTTCTAGGGTCACAGGTGTACATGGTCAGGTCTCACTTTTGTAGATTTTTACTTGGGTGCTAGGGAATCTGAACTCAGATCCTCGTGCTTATGCAGCTAGTGCTTTACCAACTGAGCCATCTCCCCAGTTCCCTTAATCATTCTTCTTAATATCATTCTAGTTTTGAGTCATTATTTGGTATTGTTTATATCTTATGTGATCCTTTTGCTATTTCCTCTTCTCAGCTTAATTTAATTTTTCTTTTCTTTTCCCTTCCCTTCCCTTCCCTTCCCTTCCCTTCCCTTCCTTTCTTTATTTTTTGTCTTTTTGAGACAGGGTCTCCCTGTACCCCCAGCTGGCCTGGAACTCACCATGTAGACCAGGCTGGCCTTGATCTCACAAACAGCTAACTGTCTCTGCCTCCCGAATGCCACCATCCTCAGCCTTTGCTTCTACTTTTTTTGGTATTTTTGAGACAGTGTCTGCCTTTAGTCCCAGCTGGCCTGGAGCTTGCTTTGTAGACCAGGCTGGCCTTGAACTCACAGAGATCTACCTGCCTCTGCCTTCTGAGTGCTGGGATTAAAGATGTGCACCACCATGTCCAGCTTTTTTTGTTTGTTTGTTTGTGTCTACTTAAAAATTTTTATTTATTATTTTTTATGTGTATGAGTGTACTGTCTGCATGTAGGTTGGTGCACCTGTGTCATGCAATGCTGTGGAGGTCAGAAGAGGGCGTTGGATTCCCCTGGAACTGGAGTTAAAGATGGTTCTTAGTCACCACGTGGGTGCTGGGAATCGAACCCGGGTCCTCTGCAAGAGCAGTTGGCGCTCTTAACTACCGAGCCATCTCTCTAGCCCCTGTTTCTACTTTTTTAAAAGGTTGTATTTCACTTTCTCTAAATCTTTAAATTGAATTCCATTTTCCATTCTTGTTTGTTTAGATCTAGAATTTATTTGAAGCTCAACATTCCTGATATTACTATTACTAAGATTTCATATTCAGCATTTAATTGTAATTCAAATCAACAAAACCTTATAATTTTATCAATGATTATCTCCTTAAAATATATGAATGATTTTTAATAGATTTATTTTTATTTTTTTATTGTGTGTATATGTGCTTGTCTGTGTGTTGATCTGTGCACATGTGAGTGCAGAGCCCAGCTGTGTTGAATCTCCTGGAACTAGAGTTACAGGCAGTTTTGAGCCACCCCACATGGGTGCTGGGAACTGACTCAGGTCCTCTGCAAGAGTAGTATGTGCTCTTAACCACTGAGCAATCTCTCCAGCCCCAATACATGCATCTTGAGTTTTCAAACTTTTCTATGTTTGTTTGTTGAAACTAGAGCTTGGTCCTCAAAAGAAGCCTCAGTACAATCCTACCCTTAAGAGGGTAGGATTATATGAAACACATTCTCTAATCCAACATAATTGAGCAACAAACAAGAGGGAACAAAAAAGGACTCAGAATTCCTTATGTTTTGAGATCAAGAAAATACTCACATGTAACTCATGCATCAGTGAACTCACATTGGAAATTTAAAATCTTTGACTGGGATCATAGTGCAGATTTGAGACGTCAGAAATTGAGGGGTGCAGGTCAATTCTTGCTTAAAGGGAAGCTGATGGCACCACAGTGCAGACATGCATAAAGAAGGGGTCCGGGCTGCTGAGACAGCTTAGTAGGTAAAGTTGTGTGTGCTTAGTGGCCTGAGTAAGGTCTCTGAAATCCACAGAGAGGTACCAATCACATAGTTGTCCTCTGACCACCACACATACTTCATGGTATGTGTGCACTCACAGACATAATAATAATAATAAATAAAATTTATTTAAAAAGAAAGGTGAAATCAACCTGCTAAGCACCTGTCTCACAATGCTCAGGTCAGGAGGCACAAGACTTGCTCAAGCTCAAGCCAGACAAAATCTCAGCCTGGAGGGAGAGGGTGGGCACAAAGTCCCACGTCAGGCCTAGGAACTCGTGGCATTTGATAGCTGCTGGGAGAGGAAGAGTCAAGTTCCTTTGAGGATGTAACCCTTGGAAGGCCCCAGGCTCAGGGCAGGTTCCACAACCAAGAGTATTTGGGCAACACAAACTGGATTTGATGTGGTTGGGGGGGCATGAAGTTGGGTGTGTAGGGAGGTGGGGGGAGGTAGGGGAGGGGGGATATGACCAGGATACATGGTGTGAAACTCAAATAATTAATCAAAGTATTTTTTTCCCAAAGCCAATTTTTAATGACGCTTTGTGCATTACATACAACATTTCTAAATCAAATCGAGACCCATTCCCCTTCCTCGCCCCCACCCCACCCCCACCCCACCAGAGCTCATGCATTCTGCCAAACATGTTTTTCAGCTTTTTCTCAGACTCTTAAAATTTTTGATGTGAAAGTTCACCATTTCAGTCAGTTCTTTGACCCAGTCTTTCTTGTTGTTGTTGTTTCTTCCAATTTTTATCACTCCAAAATACACACATATGCTTGCCACATATATCAAGACACCATAGGTTTTAGCATCTTCAGCTTATGATTTCTTTCTTTCTTTTTTTCTTTATTAGTCTGAAAGATGTCATGTTTTCCTTAAGGAAGTGTTTGAAGGCTCCTCCTTGGCAAGCCCAAACAACCATCAGTCCTGCCCTTGTGCTCCACACTGGGGTTTTCCCTTCCCGTGGTCACCAAATGAGGTCCAGTAAGCACCACATCCTGTCTTGATCTTCCTGTACTGGTGTCAGTGATACAGCCTGGGTAGTCCAACAATGGCAGTCTATACTCTGAAGAGGCTGAAACCCCAGTAGTTGCTCAGTCCACAAGCTGGATGTCTCAGCAGTCCCCACCTAGCACTGAAGGTTTGGAGGATTCTTGGAGAGACATGAGTCTTCAGTCCATATTGGAATTAATCAAAGTATTTTAACACAGATGAGCAGCAGCAGCACTAAGGGCAGCCCTAACTTCATTTTAGCTTCTGTGATTTGTTTCTCGGCTCTCCTTCAAGGCTGGGGCACCCAGTTCCCTAGCCCCAGACTTCATCTCCATCCGCTTCTAGCAGTGAATCTTAGCCACGTCCATCTGCTGTGCATTGACTGAGTGTTTGTACTCACTCAGATTCATATGTGAAAGCTCTGACCTCTCATGTGGACCCGTGAAGATGGAACCTCTAAGGTGAAATGCAGTCACGTGGTAGAGTCCTCCTTATAAGAGGAAGCAACGAAGAACGCAAGCTCTCTCACTTCCTGTTGGAGTGTGAAGGAAAGACCATTTGATAGCCTAGTAGAAAGGGAAGGCGTCCCTAGCAGATGCTGGGTGCTGCTTAGTCTTGAGCTGGAACTTCCAGCCCTAATAACCGCGAGAAAATAAGAGTCCATTATTTAAGCCGTTTGGTCTGCAGTATTTTGTTGTTGGCTGAGCTGACCAACGGTGCCATTTGCTGCTCCTGCTTGCTTTGGGCTCAGTAGATAAATATCCAGTCGTCAGCCCCACGGCTTGGCTTCGCAACAGCTCCACACAGATGCTTATTCTCCTCCTGAGTCCCTCTATGACTTTTGTGTTTTTCAGCTCGTGGCTGGGGATGTAGCTCAGTGGTAGAGGGCTTGCTTAGCTTGCACATAGACCTAAGTTCCATTCCTAGCACTACAAGAAAACAAAAACCCATATAAAAAACTTTATCTACTGTCAGAAGGTACACCCAAGCGTGAGCATACTGTTTAAGATCCTTAGCCATCTCCAGTGAAAGGAACGAACGGAAGCGTAGGCGCCACTGAATTTTGCTCTAGGAGTGATTGTCAAGGGAGAACTATTGTCCTTTTTCCTGTGAGTAAGAGTGTTTGGAATCAGTTGGTTGCTATGCTGTAGTTACTGATCAACCTGATGTTTTTCAGGTTGTTCTGAGGGGAGAGCTGTTGTCTATGTTCCATTCAGGGGTTGAGGGGAGGCATGCCCCAGTCAGCTGGTCCCAGCATCTCTTCAAACAGAGTGCACTGTAGCTCTTGGTATTTCTCCATCCACACCCACAGTCTCCCCAGGCTTCTCTGTGGTAAGCAAGTGTGGTGAAGCAGCATCTCTTCAGTGTACCTAAGTGAAATGCACAGTGGGAAATGAAGTCACTGTGATGTGTCTGTGCAGTGCAATGACTTTGCTTTTGAAGCATAGATGGTGGGATCCACCGGCCACAGCAGGGATGTGTAACTATTGACACCTCTGGCTGTTTATGCAACAATTTTTCTTTTAGCTTGCAAATGCAAACTGTTATTGGCAGAGCTCATAGCCATTTGGAATTCTGCCTCATAGATTTAAACCGGAACTGGTACTTTCTACTTCCACCTCTTTATGTTTCAGAGCTATGCAATTGCATATTTGCAACTGTGCTTTTCTGCATGTGGCATTAAAGACTGACAAACCAAGAACCAAAGGATACAGAAAGACGCAGTTCTCCTGGCTTCTCTTTGGTTGGGGGGGGTTGGGGGGGGCAGGTGGTAAACTGGACATCTGAAGATCTTGATGGTGGTTCAAATATTCACCCTCCATTAGCTGTGGGACTTTGGGTAAGGGCAACAAGAATATCAGTGAGCTGCCCTGTACAGCAGTCTTTACAATGTATGATCCATGAGGTTAGCATAATGCAGAATGTAAAGAAAAGCACCTAGTGTGTGCTCAGATGTGCTCAGACTCACATCACAAAAATCAAAGTTGGAGTGCTCTCAGGTACAAAACGTTTACAGCATCGCATTGGCTCTCAAAAAACTTTTTCAGAGCATTTTGGATTTTGGACTTTTGGATTAGGGATACTCAAGCTGGAAAAATCTAGGCAGATATTCCAAAATCTAAAAATCTCTGAAATATGAAGAATTTCTGGTCACAAACATTTCAGGTAAGGGACACTTATCCCATATAGTTTTCTTTCCTGCCTCCTCTGACTGTTAATAGAAGCTTAGCATAGTGACATTCCTCACTGTATCTCACTCTTCTAGGCTCAGTGTGAGACATGTGAAACCTGTCACCTTCTCTGATATCTTTCTGGTTTCAGGCTTGTCCCCCACTGTCATACCTACCAGGATTAATTCTTTGACTACAGAGCCATACAGATATTTATTGCTATACTGATCAGAGAGAAAGTAAAAATAATTTTTTGGGAAAATGTAAGGGGAAATGGGATGGATGAGAAGCAACTGGAAGAGGGTATAAAAGACAGAGTTTCTAGGCGCAGCCCTGGTGACAGTCCCTCTGAGAAGCCTGGGGGATGCTTGGGGTTCTCCCCTTGGGGAACGTCATTGGAAGGAAAATAGATGTGAAAATCCATCTGCATTGTCAACCTGACTGATGCAGAATTACCTAGGAGACTAGTGATGCAAAGCTCTGGGTATGAGGGTGAGTTCGCTTCTAGATGGGATTAATTGCATGGAGAAGACGTCCCCAGCTGTGTATGGAGCATATGATGGTTTCAGATGGAACAGAAGAAAAGAACGCCAGCTGACTGCCACCATTCTGGCTGCTTCCTGTTCACTGAGGAGTGAAGAACAGCCTCACCAAATGCTCCTGCTGCCTCTGAGATGTTCCCTCAGGTGTAGGAGGCCAAGCCACCGTGGCTGAGCCCTCTGACACCATGACCCCAAATAAATCCCTCCTTCTGTACATGATTTCTGCCAGGTGTCTGGTCACAGTGGTGAGAAGAGGAACTAACACAAAGGAAAATAGTAGATTTTCAGGCAATTCTAAATTCTAGAAAAGCTAAGTTACCTCCACTTTTTGCGTCCTTCCTCCCCTCCCCTTGCTTTGGTACCGTCTGGAGCACCAGTAGACCTGGTTTCCCAAGTTCTCACAGAAACCGCCCTCTTCTCCCAAGCTGGCCATCCTTTATATGCCCAGTTGTCAGATTTCCCACCGATGGAGTAGACTGGAGAAATCAAGTCACACAAAGACGTTTCTCTCCAGAGTGTTAGATGTGAGGTCTTCCAGAGGAATTTTCATTTTAAAAGAACTGCTTTTCTGGAATCTGTAAATTGTAAAAAGAATTGCTGATGGGATGTGACTGCCGTAGGAAGCCAGTGTGACTTTAGGTGGCCTTGATATGAATAAGGAGTATAAAAATACCAGACTTGGGGCTGGAGAGATGGCTCAGCAGTTAAGAGAACAGACTGTTCTTGCAGAGGACCCAGGTTCAATTCCTAGCACACACATGGCAGATAACAACCATCTTTAACTCCAGTTCCATGGGATCCAACGCCCTCATCTGACTTCCCCCCTCCTTGGGCATTGCCCAACATGGGTGCACTTCCATATGTGCAGACAATACATACATAAAAATAATAAATAAATAAATAAAAAATCCCAAGCTGACTCTAAGGCCCAGACTCTGTTTTCAGAGGTATCTGGCCATAATGCACAGAGGAATAAAGAGGAGACCCAGGGAGGCCTGGAAGAAAACTGCTAGTGTGGTCTTAAGGAAAAGGGTAGACCTGTCCCATGTCACAGCATGAAGGGGTAGAGCAAAGTCCAAGGGTGAGAGCTACAGGGAACTGCTTCCCCACACTGTAAAATGGCTACAGCTGGAGTCAGAACTGCCCAGAGCTGCAATGGCTGTCAGCAGGGATCTCTTCGGGGATTCCAGCCCAGATGTGTGTGACCTGACCCTACCGTGCTGTCTGGCTCTTACAGCTTTTCGCTTTCTAAGTGTGACATCTAAGAGAATGATCCTTACGGTGAGGAAAGATTTCTTCTCAGGGATTTATATCGCAGTCTGCAGTCAAGTGGGAGGCTGGGCTTTGGCAGGTCTGGCAGTCTTCAGATGAAAGAAGTGACTTCCAGGGGCAAAGCTATAGTTCTTACAGTCACATAACACCTAAGCTGGAGGAAACAGACATGTCATTTATTTACTGTGGTGGCAAGTCTCTGCAGGATCCAGAATGCATACAGGTATTAATCCTTTTTATCTCTGAGAACTGAGTCCCCAGCAAGATAAGGGAGCATACTGCTAAATCTAGATATGCTAGGTAGGTCATGGAAGAAATTTGAATTTTTTTGAGGATCAAATTAATTTAACTTCTGACCTCAGAAAATCTCTCTCTTCCAAAGAAAACAAGTGGAGAGATTCACACAAAGTATTCAAGGGTCTTTAGATGTTAAACAAGCAGGACTCAAGCTTACTCAGATAAGCTTTCCATTATAGTAGAGCTTTAAGAATTAAATTTTTCTATGAACTAGCAAGAAATGAAAGTAGTATTCAATATGTGCTCTCTCCTCAGAAAAATGGGAAAAAAAAACTAGCATGCTTTTATGGGCCATATCTCATAAACTCCAAGGCTCGAAATCCAGGCAGAGGCAAACGCAGACCACAGGAAAAGCTAGTGTCTAGCTTCACCCTTCTTCACTCTGTCGTATTTGTAGAACTTTAACCTATCTATTAAGACAATGTTGCTAGCATTTTCTATAAATAGCTGGTTAGTAAATATTCTAGGCTTTCTAAATTCATTGGTGCCTTCTATTCTGAAACTGCTCAGTCCTGTTGTTGGAGAGCAAAGTACCAAGAGACAGCTCATCAATCCACATTTTTTATTACAGTAATAAACTACCAGAGGCAAGCAACTTTATAAAGAAAGGAGGTTTATTTAGCTCACAATTTTAGAATTTTAAAGTCCAAGACTGAGTGGTCCCAGAGATTGGCCTCTAAGGAGGACCTAGTAGCCGATGGCCCCATTGGGAGAGTGTGCCTGGGTATGTGGGTCCTAGCATGAGACATGAGCCTGATGTGGACCTGGGATCAGAGGTATTCTTGTAATAAGTCATTCTTCTGAGAAGTAACTTGGAGTTCCAGGAGAACTGTATTAATCCCTCTGAGGCAGTTTTCCCAGTGACCAGAGGCCCTCCCATGAGAACCCACCTTTTCAAGGTTCCAATGTGTCTCACATAGGAGGGTGCCAAATTACCAACATATGAACCTTTGGAGGACAAATTAAAACCTTTGCAAATGAAGGCAAAGACTATGTAAATAAAGGACACACTGTGCTTCTGTAAAGCTTAGTTACACAAATAGGAATTGGGTTGAGTATGATCCATTAACTGCCATCCATTGAAGCCGAGGAAGCTGCACTTTGGATTGTTAGATAATGGGCCTCTGGGGTTCCAGAGATGCATTTTAGAGACATCTTTATTTTCTGTTATTATAACAAAATGCCAGAGAGTTGGTAATTTGTAAAGAATAGAGGGTTTTTTATTTTTTATTTTATATTTGTTTAGATAGGGTCTCCCTTTAGTCCCAGCTGGCCTGGAGCTCACTATGTAGACCAGGCTGGCCTTGAACTCACAAAGATCCACCTGCCTCTGCCTCCTGAATGCTGGGATTAAAGGCGTGTGCCACCATGCCCGGCACAGAATAGAGATTTATTTAGCTCATGGTTCTAGACGATGGGAAGTCCGAGAGAATGGCAGGACTATCAGCTTGGCTCGTGATGAGAGCCTCCTTCCTTCATCATACCATACCAGAGGGTATCACACACAGAGAGGAAGTGTGCATCAGCTCAGGTCTCTCTCCCTCTTCTGATAAAGCCAGAGCAGTCTCACCAGAGCCCATTCTAATGACCTTTTTTTTTTTTTTTGGTCTTTTCGAGACAGGGTCTCCCTGTAGCCCCAGCTGTTCTGGAACTCACAATATAGATCCGCCTGCCTCTGCCTCCCAAGTGCTAGGATTAAAGGCATGCGCCACCACGCCCGGCTTCTGATGACCCTCTGTAATCTCATTTACCCCCCAAAGTTCCTATCAACAAATACAATTGACATGAGAAGTTGGAGGTTAAGTTTCAACATGAGTTTTAGATGGGACATTCAAACCACAATTGTGATAGTGTTGCAACCTGACAGGATCGAGAATCACCAGGCAGATGAGCCTCTGGACATGCCTGTGAGGAATTACCTTGATTACATTAATTGACGTGGAAAGACTCATCTTAATTTGGGAAGGAACCACTCCCTGGGCAGGGGATCCTGGACTGATTGTGGATGAGACGTGACTGCTGGCTCAGGCTCCTCTGCCTTGCCTTCCTTGCCATGATGGACTGCATCAGAACATGAGTCGAAGCTACGATAACCACAAGCATGTTTGAATCACCCATGAAAGCCCATGATCTGGAGACTTGGAAAGCCGTTCTGACATAGCTTAGCTATGGTATGTTAGGATGTGACTCTTACAACTCATGCAATGTTGTTTGGCAGTCATGTTAATGGTATAGATGGAAGAATTTGGTAAATGGGATGAGGAACAAAATGGGAGGTTTACAATACATCCTGTGAGGTTCTCAAGGCTCCCTTGTTCTAAGGCTGTAGAAGCACCTATGTGACCCGGCATCTAACGGTGCTCATGGCTACGACTTCCTGCACTAAATGAGGCATGTCTGGGGGAGCCCATATGCAGAGTCTGAGGAAGTCCACCTCCAGATTTTCTTAATCTCTCTCCCATGAGGTGTCCAGCAGAGCTCACTTGTCTCCCATCAATAAAAAATGGCAACAACATGTGTGATGTTTTAGTGCAAAGGATTCCATTATTCAGTGCCCATGGCTTCTACTGGGGACTGCTTGCATAGGTCCCCAATATGTAGCTCATGTCACAATGGCACATACCCAGGAGGAAGGTCATCCTTGAGGGAGCCCCCCCCATACACACCTGTTCTCTAAGGACAATATTGCCCTGCTTACTAATAGTGAACAGGCCCCTGCCACTTGGTTCACAAAGAGTTAACAGACTTCTTTAGGTTTTGGATGCAGAGGCTTGAGGAGGGGGCAGCCTGCTCCCAGGATGCTGGGAAGCAGAGCAGATAACCTGCCCCGGAATACCAGGGCAGGTGTTGCCCCTGTGTATGTTTCTACGTCCATGGGTAGGCCAGGCTCCACAGCCTTGGGTGCACTGCACTTGAGTTCCCACCGCTATGATGGGAAAATCCCTATGTGCTTTCCATTGCTTGAGCACTTATCATATGTGAACTCTGTGTGAACTTCAAACACCGAACTTCAATAAAAGCTCTCAAGAGGGCAGGAAACGTGCTCCCAAGCAGGATAACTGGGGACCCCAGGTCTAAGCTCAGTGTTTTGGCACTGGTCAAGCATCCAGCAGCAGGAGGGCTACACATCCTATTTCATTAATGTCACTGATATCATTCCACTTTCAGAGAATGAATCGTCCCACCATCCCATCATTCGGAGAATGCAGTATGCCCCTTGCTGCTGAAGGCTCGAGGCCTTCTGACTCTCCTTCCCTAACTCTACTTGATCTCACTCCAGCACTTAATCTTTTCCAAGATTCTCCTATCAGTAAGGACCTCAAACAAATTGTTCCAGTATCCTCTTTACCGTTTGTTTTCTCTTTATAGTCGCATTCAAACTTATGCAAGAAGTGTTTTTTAATCATCTCCTCCTTCCCAGTCAATCTTCATTATATTGCATTCGACTTCCACCTACTCAGTTTTACAGAATCTGGGATGCCTGTGAACACCTAATTGACAAATGCAATGGGAAGTTTCTATTAATTATCTTCCTTGACCTTGCGGCTAAATTTAACAGCATTAATCACACCTGCTTCTTTGGAGCTGTTAAGTCCCCTGGCTTCCATGGCACCAAGGAAAATGTCCTGGTGACTCTTCTCTTTCATGTTCTCTGATTTCTCCATTCTTCATCTTTTTTGCTGGTATGCCTTAAGATACATTGCATATTTTTCTCCCTTTTATATATATTTTCTTAAAAATTTCCCCTTATTCACATGGACTGTCTCTTTTCAATCAACAAGCCCTACTTTATAGCCGAAGCATTAGTCTAGCTCTCTGATTGGGACCCTCCTTGTTGATTTCTCCTAATCTTACCTGGATGGTTTAAAAAGCTTTCTAATTGTCCTCTAAGGAAACCATTAAACTCATTCGCCCAACAAATATCTATAGAGCATTTATATGTACTGTTCTGGAGGGACATAGTGATGAAACATAGTCTCTTTGATACCTTTGGTTAGGTTTGTTCCCAGGTTTTTTTTTTTTTTTTGAGGCTATTATTTTTTTGAGGGACGTTCTTCTTATATTCCTTCTCCAGTTGTTTACTGTTGGTGTAAACAAAGGCTATAATTTTTCTAGGTTAATTTTGTATCCTGCAACTTTATTGAAACTCTTAATCGTTTCTAGGAGTTTTCTGGTGGAGTTTTTAGCATCCCTTAGGTAAACTATCATATCATCTGCAAAAAGGGATAGTTCAACTTCCTCTTTTCTGATTAGTAGTCCTTTAATTTACTTCTCTTCTCTTATTGCCCTAGCAAGCGTTTCAAGCACTATGTTGAAGAGGAATGGTGATAAGGGGCAGCCTTGCTGGGTTCCTGCCCTTAAGGGGAATGATTCCAATTTTTCCCCATTTAGAATGATGTTGGCAGTGGGTTTGCTATATTGGCTTTGATTGTGTTGAGGGATGTTCCCTTCAGTCCACTTTCCTCTAAAACTTTAAAGATGGAGGGATGCTGGATCTTGTCAAAGGCCTTTTCTGCATCAATTGAGATGATTGTGTGGTTTTTGTCTTTCAGTTCATTTATGTGTTTTTATGATATTTATTGATTTACATATGTTGAACCATCCTTGCACCTCTGGTATGAATCCAACTTGATCATGATGGCTGTTCTTTTTGATATGGGTCTGTATGCGATTTGCAAGTATTTTGTTGAGAATTTTTGCATCTATGTTCATTAATGAGATGGGTCTATAGTTTTCTTTTTTGGTTGTATCTTTGCCTGGTTTGGGTATTAGGATGATGCTGGCTTCATAGAAGGAATTTGTAAGATTTCCCTCTGTTTCCTTCTGAACAGTTTGAGTAGTAATGGTTGTAAGACCTCTTTAAATGTTTTATAGAATTCTGCTGTGAAACCATCTGGGCCTGGGCTTTCTTCAGTTGGGAGGTTTTTTATTACATCTTCAATTTCCTCAAATATTATGAGTCTGTTTAAACTGTCAATCTCTTCTTGGTTAAGCTTTGTTGGTTCCCAGGACTTCAGATATTCATCCATTTCTCTTAGGTTTTCAAATTTAGTAGAGTATAGGTTTTTGAAGTATTCTCACATGATTGTATCTTTTTTTTGATGTTTCCCCCTTTCATCATGAATACTATTGATTTGGAGTTGCTTGCTCTTTCTTTTGGTTAACTGGGCTAGAGGTCTATTTTGTTTATCTTTTCAAAGAACCAGCTTTTGGATTCATTGATTCTTTGTATTGTTTTCTTTGTTTCTATTTCATTGATTTCTGCTCTGATTTTTGTTATTTCTT
>VZQC01007982.1:6960450-6975089 GCA_009823505.1 Rhizomys pruinosus
CTCAGCCTCCTGAGGCAGGCAGATCTCTCTGAGTTCAAGGCCAGCCTGGTCTACAGAGTGAGTTCCAGGCCAGCTGGGGCTACAGGGAGACCCTGTCTCAAAAAAAAAAAAAAGAACTGAGCAGAGTGTTAATGAAAAACAGCCCCCTGGGAGGTGGAGCAGGCGGAGGGTGGCCTTGAGCTCCTGATCTTTCCTCCATACCCCATGGGGTATGATCCTCTGTGAGTTTGAGGGATGATCCTCTGTGAGTTTGAGGGATGATCCTCTGTGAGTTTGAGGGATGATCCTCTGTGAGTTTGAGAGATGATCCTCTGTGAGTTTGAGGGATGATCCTCTGAGAGTTTGAGGGATGATCCTCTGTGAGTTTGAGGCCAGTTTGATCTGTATTGAGAATTCCAGGCCAGGCAGTGCTACATGGTAAGACCCTATCTCAAACAGATACCAAACCAAAGCAAACCAAATAAGAGAACCAGTTGTGAAGCAGTTGGAATTATTAAAGGTGAGAAATGATGGTGGCTGCATCTAAGGGGACCACAGAGAAGACAGAGAAGCTAGAAGTGCCAAATAAGTGGTGCAGATTCAGTCGGTCCTGAGAAGGAAGGCCCCAAGGCCATGCCCTTCAACCTCGTTTGTGGGGCAGAGTGATTTTCTAAGTTACATCGCTTCCACAACTCAACAGCAATCCTCACTGCTTCTTAAGGCCATACAAATTTGTTCCTGCCAGTCTCTCCAGAAACTTCTTTGAAGGCCCCCTCGCTGCTGGAGGTCTCTTGTGTCTCTCTCAGCATCTTGTGTATGGTATAGCTATCAACAGCGCTACGTTATTCTGAAATTGCCTTGGCATCTGTCTGTAACTTCAGAAGATGTGAAGATTCCATCCTGTTCATAATTTTCTTTTCATTGCTTGGAATCCTGATTCTTAAAATTTAATCCCTGGACCGGTGATATAGCATCACCAGAGTGTGCTGGAAATGCAGAATTTCAGGGTTTCAGATCTAGTGACTATTATAGACTCTGCGCGTTAGCTACGACTCGAAGAGCTGGCATATAGCAGGCACTCTCTGAACGTAGACTGAGTAGAACTAGTAAATCAACCCATACTCCTCAGGGCTTAAGAATATTTTCTTTTTGCTCAAACAAATCCAAATCTACAGAAACTAACATGCAGGCATAACAACCACACACATTTAAATCAGTTTCACCGAACTGATTTGAATTCTAGTAGACTCTAAGGAAGCTTTGAAAGCCTCTCCTACTGCATGGCTGTGAACACCTGCTTAAGGTGGTTACATTTATTTGAAACATGGGAACTATGGACATCAGTGATTTTGGAATGGATTAGGTCAAATGTATTTTTCTTAATGAATGCTTCTCTAATTTTTGTAAAGTCACCCATAATCTAACACCTAACTTTTTTCTTTGAATAGTGAATTCTGTATTTAATTAAGTGTTAACAACAAGCTTGTAAGTATCAAAGGCAGGTCCTCTGCTCATATGTGAACCATTAGCAAACAATGCATTTGTGCTAATTAGCTCATTAACACTTCACTGTTGGTCTTTGAGATACTTTTGGTTATTTTCCAACATGAATCTTTTAGCCTCAAATTTCCCAGCTTTGTTGAATCTGTCCTATAGACTTGGACAAGTTGTGGTAATTGGCACAAAAATGGGACCAACAGTCCCTTCCTGTGGAGGTAGAATTCAGGGGCCGGCAATGAACGGAGATTCAAGAAGATGCTCCAAGCCACAGGCAAATGAAGAATGCTTTATTTTCTCCAGGTGAGGTCACACAGGTGGCTGGCCAGATGGACACTTGGTCCTGAGGACTTTTTATAGGAAGTCACACAAAGTTGGCTTCTGGTCAAAACTGGTTATTTAACAGATAACATCACTGATTACCTTTGGGATGGATCCCTGGACATCTGATGTCAGTTATTTAGTGCTGACTCATAGCTCTCTGGATGTTTAGGGGCAGCCATCTTGGCTCATGCAGAAGTCTATATGAATACCATGTTGTTTAAAGGTAAACAGTGAAAATGGCTTCCAAAACCTCTACAAAATCAATGGCCTTTCTTTACATCAAGAACAAGCAACTGGAGAAAGAATTCAAAGAGACCTTCCCACTCACAATAGCCTCATAAACACTAAAATACCTAGGAACAAACCTAACCAAAGACACCAAAGATCTCTATAACAAAAATTTTAAACCTTTAAAGAAAGAAATTGAAGAAGACATCAGAAGATGGAAAAACCTCCCATGCTCATGGATTAGGAAAATTAACATTGTAAAAATGTCCATTCTACTGAAACTCTTGTACAGATTTAACGCAATCCCAATCAAAATCCCCAAGAGTTTCTTCACAGGCTTGGAAAAAAAGTCCTTAAATTCATTTGGAAAAACAAAAGGCTCCGAATAGCCAAAACAACCCTGAGCGAAAAGAGCTACACAGGGGGGATCTCTATACCAGACTTCAAACTATACTACAGGGCTATAGTCATAAAAACAGCCTGGTACTGGCACAAAAACAGACCTGTTGACCAATGGAACAAAACTGAAGATCCAAACCTGAGCACATTCAATTTCAGCCATCTCATATTGGACAAGGGGGCCAAGAAGACACAATGGAGGAAAGACAGCATCTTCAGCAAGTGGTGTTGGCAAAACTGGATCACCACGTGTAGAAGAATGAAATTAAAACCCCATACCCTCTCAGCCGTTACAACAAAGTCACTCCAGAAAGGGAGCAAAAGACTAAAAACGATGAGAAGCCCAACTCTGAAGGCATGAAGAATAGCCCCAGAGCGACATTATAAATTAGGAAAAGACTTCCTAAACTCAGATGGCAGCTGTGCAAGAATTAGGTTGACAATTGACAATGTGACCAATCAGTTAAACTCAAAAGCTTCTGTACAAATCAAAAGAAAGAAACAAGGAAAGTGAGGAGAAATCCCACAAGTGGGGGGAAGGAAATTCTTCACAAACAAAAACAGCTGACAAAGCATTGCTTTCCAGAAGTTATAACTCACCTCAAAAAACAAAGAAGACAAGGAAACAAAGGAACCCCCAATAGGATGGAGCAGAGCTTGAGAACAGGACTTCAACATGAGGAGAAAAAAAATTAAAGAGTGGGCTAGAAAACACCTTAAGAAAGAATTGTTCACAACCGGCACATAATCATTTAAGGAATAACAATGACCACACCCACTTTATATGCACTCTTGAACTCACTAAAACTGGAGAGATCAAGAAACAAATGATACCAGTGCTGGAGAGGTTTGGGGAAGGGGAAACACTCCTCCACTGGTTAGTATGTAAACTCGTGTAGTCACTATGGAAAGACGTGTGGAGAACCCTTGGAAGACGTGGACTTAACTTGCCACCCGACCAAGCCACACCACTCCTAGGCATATACACTCAAACTCATCACCCAGCCACAAGAGATACATGCTGTCTATGTATTAATTTCATCCAGCCTCTTCACAAATATCCAAGGAGCTGGACGACCAACCACAAATGCCCCTCAACTGTGATGGATAGAGACAATGTGGTACATATCTACACAATGGACAGGGCTATGCAGACACAAAGAAAGAAACAGACATCAGGAAGCTTTGCAGGAAATGTCTTGCTCTCGCGACATCCCTTCTGATGAAGTACCACAGATACCCGAAAACAACGACTAGTTGGCTATCCCTCAATCTGTGGACTGGCTAGTGGCCATTACCTCAGTTGTTATTTCTTGTGCAACGCCCCTTGAGCTTTTGTCCCCCAGACAATTGGTTGAGTTGAGCGTATTGGAAACACACAACAAAACATGACAAACCAACACAACACAACAGAAAGAAACTCTGCATCAAAGAACTGACTGAAACAGTGAACTTCTGCTCAAAACAGTCAACTTCCACATGGAGAATATTGAGAAAGACTGAGAAAGAGATGAAAAGCATGTTTGGCAGAATGCATGAGCTCTGGTGGGGTGGGGGGATGCGGGGGGACATGGGTCTAGATTTGATAAAAAAATATATAAATAAATAAATAAAAAAAATAAAGGTAAACAGGCCCTCAAGGCTTTGATTTTCTACAATTCCCTTCCAATTCCCAAGAGCCCTCTGGTGTGAAGGTTTGGGGACCCCAGATGCAGGTATTCTGGTATCTTTCTAGTCACTGTGGTCTTCAAATGTCCCTCGTGCATGGGGACTGGACATCAGAGCTGAGGATGGCTGTGCTGGGCTCCCACCTTCCTCAGCCCTGCCATGGTCAGGGCACCCAGGCTGCTTGAACTCAGGACCATCTCTTCAACTCTAATCTCTGGAGTCCACAAACCTAAACTGGCCTGCTCTCTGGAGGCAGACACTCACTCCACTTGCTGAGGGGCTTCCTAGAAATCTTGGAGGATGCAGGAAATGGCACTTTCCCATAAAGTGTTTGAAATTCATCACCATCACGACAGGGGGTTGAGCCCAGGGCTTTGCATATGCTCAAAAAGTGCTCTACCACTAAGCTATATACCCTCAGCCTGTATTGGGGAAATTAAAAAAAAAGATTTATTTTATTTTTAACCATTTGTGTGTGTGTGTCTGTGTGTGTGCGCATTTGCCTGCGCCTGTGTTGCTTGTGTGTGTTGTGGGTGTGTGCACCTGAGTGATGGGGCCTGCAGAGGCCAGACGCATAAGACTTCCCTGAAGCTGGAGTTAGAGGCTGAGGTATGATGAGTTGCCTGAGTTGTGATGTGCTGGGAATCAAACTCCGGTCTGCAAAAGTAGTTAACCTCCCTTAACCATGGAACCATTTCTTTAGTTCCCTGTATTTAGGAAATTCTTGAGCCATCCATTTGTCAGTTTGAGGAAGTTATGTTGAAAGGTGAATGTTCAGTTTTTAGGTAGGTAAACTTATTCCTGGTATGAATGAGTGAAAGCAGCTCCTGCTTTTGGCTGTTGAGTTTCTGTAGAGTCGATGTGCGACACTGCGGAAGAGCAGTCTGGAGATAGGAACCTGGCTCTGCTCCAACTCTTTGTATCTGACAGCTCTCTTGGTCAGAGTATTTTCTCCAAGTGAATTTCTAGTATCCAGTCCCACTACTTAGAACCCTCTATTTTTTATTTTTTGTTCTTTTCTGGAGAGAATCAAAAAGCAAATTGGAGTTGGGTGTGGTGGTTCATGCATGTGATCTCAACTTGACTTTCTTTCTTAACCCAAAAAACAGGTGGTACAAGGATATCCCAAATGGGGGTTGGAGGTATGGCTCCCTGGCAGAGCACTTGTTCAAGATTTCCAGGGAGGAGGCACTACATTGGCTAAGAAGCCCCTCAGCATGTGCAGGACCTGCCTCTAGGTGACGGGCAGTTTTAAGGGGTTAATAGCAAAGAGGCGGCTCCGAATTCTAGCATTCTGAGTACCTTGAACACTGCAGACATGCAGAGAGATATGACCTCAACCATTTTTTTTTTTTTTTGGTCTTTTCGAGATAGGGTCTCCCTGTAGCCCCAGCTGTCCTGGAACTTGCTCTGTAGACCAGGCTGGCCTTGAACTCACAGAGATCCGCCTGCCTCTGCCTCCCGAGTGCTAGGATTAAAGGCATGCGCCACCACACCCAGCTAACCTCAGCCATTTTTATAGTGACAAGACCTCACACATCTTTTCCCAGGCTGTGGGGTGAACCCCCTATGCCTGAAGGACACTTGGGAGACTGAAGCAGGAGAGTTGCAGAAATACGAGGCTAGCCTGGGCTAAGGGTGTTTCAGGCCAGCCTGGGCTACAGTGTGAGGTCTGTCTAAAACAAAAGCAGACCCAAAACAAAACAGAAAAACAAAAAAACAAAATTACCCCAAACTAAAAGAAGCAAATTGGCTCAAGCTCTGAACCCTCTCTGTGTATAACATCCTCAGTAACAGGTGGGGCTGTGCTGGTAAATGCTTAACAGCTAATGCTGATTTGTAGTATATTCCCATTTCTGTGGTGTAAATAGTTCCACCATGGCCAATTTCAAGCTCTCAAGGAGATATGAATTTCTTCTCAAAGTTCCTGGAAATTTAGCAGTCGGCTATAATAAGCCAGTGTGAGCTAGCTCCAACACGGTTTGTGAGCAAGCCTCCCTGTACGTTGTTCCAGGGAATGGGACCAAAGGGGCAAGGGCAGGGACGCTCAGTATCTTGGCTCTATGCCTGGCTGTTGGGTAAAGTCACTGTAAACATCAGACAATTGTACAAGGGTGGAATTGAGATGTGCAGTCAAACACTGAAAATAAGAATGATTCCCATCTATCAGGATGTCTGACAACTCTTCAGGGGCCTTCTGCCAGCAAGTCATTATTGTTTTATGCTTGTGGAAGGGCACACAAAGACACTCAGAAATTGGCTTGCCAATAGGAACTGTTGCAAGTACAGAAACAGAATCTTTTCTTATATGCCAGACATAAAAAGCGTTGGGAGTGGGGCGGGGCTTGACAATGACATTCGGGGCAGTCTGCTGTTTGTTAACTGAAATAGGCTTTTTAAAAAATTTTTTATTTTATTTATTTTTTTATGTGTATGAATGTGTCTGCATGTAGGTCTGTGCACTCGTGTCATGCAATGCCGCAGAGGTCAGAAGAGGGTGTCGGATTCCCTTGGGATTGGCGTCAAAGACGGTTCTCATCCATTATGTGGGTGCTGGGGATCAAACCCGGGTCCTCTGCAAGAGCAGTTGGTGCTCTTAACCGCTAGGCATCTCTCCAGCCCCTGAAATCAGTTTTTGATTCTGGTCCTGCATCTTTTTCTATAGGTGTGTATTCATGTCTTGTTGCTATTTCTGCGGGGGGGGGGTAGTATTTTAATTTTCCTGCCTTTGTAAAACATAAATCTTTTCTTTCCCAAGACATGCTTAGAGAGGAACTCATATTTCATTCTTATTTAACCATAACTGAAAGCATAATGGGAGGTCAGAGGTTCAATTCTGCAGCAGCCTGAGCTTACTAAGGAGAAACTCATTCCCTGGACATAGGCTGAGTGCTTGGCTCTAAGAATTTCAAGCAGAAAGGATGCTCTTGGCAAATTCTGTCTTCAAAGGAGGGGGGGCACCTGTGTGAGATGGGGCGAGGTCCTCCAGGAAGGGGAAGTGTCCATAGACTCAGAGCTCAGCTGATCTATTGTGTCCGCAGAACTTGGGGTGTGGGTTGCAGGTCTTGCTGTGAAGGGTTGCTGATGAATGGGCAGGAAATCTGCTCTAATGCCGGGCCCAGCAGTTCTACCACAGCATGGAGCAGCTGTGGAGGTTCATGGGCAGAGCTCCTGGAAGCTAAGTAGGTAAACTGAGAGTCCATGGGAGAGACTCCCACGACCTTGCATTTGTCTGTCTCATGAATAAACTTTCCTTTTTTCAAAAGTCATCACCCTGCTAGCTGTGGGGAGAACGGGCCTCACTTGGTAACACAGGGCCCAGAGGGAAGGAAACTTGACACAGACTCAAGAATCAATCTTTTAGATTAATACTGTTGGGCTCAGGAAATATGGCAAGAAAAGATAAACTGGATCCACATATTCCATTTTCTCAGTAGATAGACACACATGCCCCCTAGAGATTTAGAACCAGTATGATATATCTATTTTCTACCTATATCTGTCCATCCATCCATCCACCCATCTATCTTACACACACACACACACACACACACACACACACACACACACAATCAAGATTGGTTCATGGAACTATTGAGACTGAGAAATCCCATGATTTATTGTATGCTAGCTGGAGACTTGTGACAGTCAATGAATAATTTATTCTGAGTCTGAAGCCCTGAGAACTGGGGGAAATGGTATAAATCCCTGTCTAAGAGCCAGAGAAGATGAGATGTCTGAGCTCAAGCAAGAGGTGGGGAAAAAAAGAGGTGAAGTCTTCCTCCTTTATTTTTTATTTTTTTATTTTTTTGTCCTCCTCCTTCTTTTGCCCTGAGTGGGAAAAACCATACCAGGGAGGGCTATCTGCCTCACTCAATCTGGGTATTCAAATGCCAGTATCATCTAGAAAACACCTTCATAGCATAGCCAGAAATAGTATTTAATGTGGACAGTCCATGACTTGGTGAAGTTGACATGTCACTCCTACTCCTGCAAACAAAACTTATCCATCCCATTTCTGAAGTATGAGTAAGATTGAGGCAGAGCATGTGGAAGGACAGGAAGGACAGAACATTGATGAGGCTTTTCCTAAAAGATGGAGACGACAACTGTATGTGAAGAATGCTTCCAAGTCTTGCCCACATCAGGATTGTCATTATTATAAATCTGTAAGCATATGTGTCCTGGTTGGTTTTGCTGTCAACCTGACACACTTGGGATGAGGGAACCTCAATGAAGGAACTTCGTTCATCGATTGCTCAGAGTGTGAGGCACTTTATTTCTGGTTGGTGTAGTAGGGTCTAGCCCACTGTGGTCGGCACCATCCGTAGGCAGCTGGAGCTGGCTGTGTAGGGAAGGTTGCTGAGCAAGGCAGAGGGAACAAGCCAGCAAGCAGAATTCTTCCATGGTCTCTGCTTCAGTTCCTGCCTCCAGATTCCTGCCTTGGATTCTTGCCCCGATGTCTCTCAGTGATGGATGGTAACCTGTAAGCTGAAATGAACCTTTTTCTTCCTAAGTTGTTTTTGATCAGTGTTTTATCACAGCAGCAGAAAGCAGACTAGGACAATGTGATTAAAATTTGGAAGAAGGATCTGAAGAAAGGAAAATGAAGGTATCCTAAGGGTTACGAGTTCATGTTCTACAAGGCTTCCTTTCCTGATTTTGTAATATTGTGATAATATATTCACTGAGAACAAAACAAGCTGGAATTTCCCTGGAGAAATTAAAAGAAGACTGAATTTCAAGAAAGAAGTTCCTTGAGGGATGATTAGGTTCCAAGACATGCTCACAGGAGAGCTGGGGACCCACCGTCAAGAACAGGATCCTCTTTACCATTTGTAGCATATTGGTGGCCCCTGGTGCAGTGGGTCAACTAGATTGCTGTTAGAAGACGCAACCATCTGGGGATTTTTATGTAATTTCCATTTTACAGATGGGGTCCTGGTTCAGAGCATTAGTTAAGATGCGAAGACGGCTGGCATACACAGATCTATGGAGTTGGACAACTTTGGAGACTGTTTCAGGTCTACTGAAGACACATTTCTCTATCCCTTGAGCTAATCCAGATCCACAGCAGCCACATGTTGCCTGCATCCACAGATCCGGCCACCTCCTCCCAGAGCTCACTGTAACTTCCTAACCCTAACCCTAACCCTAGGATATTATAGAGACCCCTAGTCATAAAAATCCCCAAACACCCCAAGAACAATAATATTTTCTTCTTTCTTTTCCTAGAACATCTCTTGAATATAGGGAAGACATTAGAACTAGCTTTCCAAAGTGAGAATGGATTTTGCTGACCGAATGTGAGGTCATTTCCCCTACTTACCACTAGTCATTCCTGCACTCTCAGTTCAGTGATCTTCACCATCAACCTTCTCTCCCAGATGGGAAAGTTAATGTTGTTTTGGTGACTGGATTGTGCTGTCAACATGTCTGGTCCTACACACTTGACTTCTTTGAGGTAAGACTTTCTCCTAGAATTTAAAGGATTTAAATTGTCCCATAAGGCTCAGCTGTGTAGTGGTGAACCCATGCCTGTACTTAGGCAAATGGGCTCAGGGTGAGCTGGGTCTCCTTACTCACCAGCTCTCTAAGCTTCAATTTTCTCACTTGCAAGGAAACCATCACAGAGTAAGGAAGATGATGAGCACAGAAAGGCCCCTGGCCTGGATTAAGCCCTACTTCTCTTTAGAACTTGAGAAAACACTAGTGAGAAGATATTCATCCAGTGCACCTGCTTCGCTGCCTGGCCCTAGTCACTCGTTCTCCCTGTTGACCAGGGCACAGAGGAGTCAAACAACAGGTCTCCCTAGCTCTGAAAGCTGCTATGTTTTGATGTCTGGAAACTTTCATGATGATACTTAGTTCAGCCACAGATATTACCAGTGACTGCTTCGAAGTAACTAAGGGGCCTTTTTCCCCAGGGCTGCTGAATCCATGAATGGACCTTCCTGGCCCTCAGACTTCACAGGGTTGGGTGTTGGCTCTGAGCACCTTGCACATGCTTGGGAGGGACAAGATGGTGGCTGCAGCCTTTAGGACTCAAACTTACCAGTCCTAGCTGTTGGTAGCCAAGAGCTGACAACATGGACACCACTCAGCCAGCCTGGGGAGCTGAGAGTGAGGTCTGGGGAGCAGAGGACCATGGAAGACCTCTTCACTAAATGACCCCAGAGCTGCAGCTCAGCTACGTCATCTCCTTATAGGGTTGGGAAGGTTGAGAATGGAATACTCAAGGTCAGCCTGAGGAGGGAGTCCAACTATCCAAAGTGAGATAAGACCCAACCCCCAATAGTCAGTTCAGTCTTCCTAGATTAGTGCTTAGTTGCAGTCATTGACAGGACATGGCCTCCAGTTTAATTCTCGACTTGGCTATTTCTTACCTATATGACCTTGGATAAAGGAAGTTACCCTACACATATGTGTGCGCATGGCAGCCTACCCTACACATGTGTGTGTGCATGGCAGCCTACCCTACACATGTGTGCACATGGCAGTCTACCCTACACATATGTGGGCAGTCTTCCTTACACATATGTGTATACATGGCAGTCTTCCTTACACATATGTGTACACATGGCAGTCTACCCTACACATATTTGGGCACATGGCAGTCTACCCTACACATATGTGTGAGCATGGCAGTCTACCCTACACATATGTGTGCACATGGCAGTCTACCCTACACATATGTGTGCACATGGCAAACACACACTCAGGGCCATAGGAAGCAGTAACAATCTACTCATGAACCAACAATTACAGAGTGCCTACTGTGTCCTAGGGCTTAAGGAAAACAGACAAAACCTCTGCTCTCCCGAGTATTCTGATGAATAAGAATACTTCATGGTGCATTTACGGTACAGAGAAAACAACAGCTCAGGGAAGGGGTCCGAGTGCCATGGAGGCATCTGAACACTGCGGTGTTGCTCAGCTCTGACATCCTTGACCAAATGCCACAGACCGTGTGGATGAAACAAGAGAAACTGTGTTGTCACATTTCTGAGTGCTGAGGTGCGAGGTGGAGGCGCTGTGGTGCTGGCTCCCCTGAGCCTCTTTCTTGGCTCATAGATGGTTGCCTCTGTCTTCATATGGTTTTTCCCTCTTTCTTTGTGTCTTAATCTCCTTTCCTGGTAAGGATATCAGCCATATTAGGCTACAGCTCACCTTTAAAAAATATTTTATATATAATTTTTATTTTATGTGTATGAGCCTATTGCCTGCATGCCTGCAAGTGTACCTGTGTTGTTTAATGTCCTCTGAGGTCAGAAGAGGGCATCGTATCTCCTGGAACTGGAGTTAGGTCAGTTGTTAGGCACCATGTGGGTGCCAGGATTTGAACCAGGTCCTCTGCAAGAGCAGCCAGCGTTGTGAGTCACTGGGCCATCTCTCCAGCCCCCTACAGCTCACCTTAATAACTTCACTTTCATCTTAATTACCTCTTCATAGAGTCTATCTCTAAATACAGTGACATTCTGAGATACTAGGAGTTAGGGTTTTAATATACGAATGGTGGGGGAATGATTAAATCTAGAGAAGGTAGCAGGAGGAAGCTTCATAGATGTATCCCTTCTGCGAAAGGCCTAAAGGAAACGAAGGACCTATATGGGAGTATCTAGGGGAAAAGTGTTCCAGGGAGAGGGAACGCAGATTCAGTTTCCTCAAAGTGGCTGCTGTTCGAAAACAGCAAGGAGGTTCCGTGGCTGGAGGCAGATGAGAAAGGAAAACAGTGAAGAAGGTTGCTACAGAGGCGATGGGGCACAGATCCTAGGGGACAGCGTAGGCTGTAGTGAGGGGGGAGCTGGGGGAGTGACCAGGTCTAGCTTACAGGGCTCCTCTGCTGCGTTGAAATAGACAGAGCAGAACGATGGGACAGGACGGCGGGAATAGGAGGTGGGTAGACTCAATGTAGTTTGAAAGTAGAATTGATAAGGTTTTCTACAGAGCCAGGGATGGTGTGAAAGAGAAAGCCAAGCTGAAGATGACTCCTGGCTTGAGCAAGCAGCACTGAGGAGTCACGGTTTATGAAGATGGGAAAATCAGAAGAGAAAGATGGTGGTGGGGAAGGTGCAGAACCAGGGAGATATTTAAGTCTAGATGTGGGGTGAGAAATTCACCCATGGACCTATAAAGTTGGAGAGCTACCAGCACAGAGATGCTACTTCAACCACAAGACTGGATGAGACGGCAAGGGGAAGGGTAAATGGAAAGATGAGAGATCATCTAAAAACAAACCTATAGCCCTTCAACATTTACAGAAAAATATCCAGTGAAGGGGGCTGAGGAAATCACCCTTCCCTGGGGCCACCAGTCATTAGCGTTAGTTGAGCTACTTGTCCAATAGGCTAGGAGTGAAGCTGTGGTTTCTTGTTGAGTTACCATAACCACATCTGCCACCACCTCTGTCCTGGCCACGAGACCTTGCTTGCACCAGTTCCATGGCCACGGTGGGTCATGTAGGTCACGTGGTGCAGCTGTCCATCATCTTGGGGACCATTTTGCCCTGGCTTCACTGGGCCAGAGGGGATACAGAGCGCAGGATCAATAATTATGGAATTATGGAATGACTTGCTGCCAGGGACCAGCAAGTCTCCAGTCTGCAGCCCAGGCTGGCTATGAACCCAGGAAAAGCAAAAGTGGTGCCAGAAGCGGGGAGAGGACCATGACGCTGCCACGGAATACAACCCAGCCCTGCAGGGAGAGGACCATGACGCCGCCACGTGATACAACCCAGCCCTGCAGGGAGAGGGAGGCTGAGGTCACTCTGTGAGGTGGCACGCAAGAAGGATCCGAGTCGCTTGGAGGAGCAGGTGAAGGGTGGGCTGAAGCCAGCCTCACTATGGCCCACAAGAGGAAACCTGCCCTGAAGGAAGGCTTAAGAGATTTAGAAAGTAGATACGGGAGGCTTTGAAAAAGTATTTAAGTTTATTGAGAATCTCATACAATGTGGTTTTCATTAAATCCACCTCGTCCTCCCTCCCTCGCCCCTCCCATGCCTCTCACCACCCTCTCCCTCCTCGAACCTTTACACACTCCTTTTCTTAACCCATTGAATGCACTGAGTGCTGCCAGTGTGTGCACAGGTCCAGGAGGCTGGCATAGGACCAACCACTGGGGGCATGGGTGACTTCCCAAGGACTGCAGCCCTGAAGAAAGCTGACTCCTATTCTCTGGGCAGCCACTGGATGCCAGTCATAGTTCCTCAGCCAGGGGTGGGACTTTGTGAGCCTGTCCTGCATCCATGCTGGAAATCTGGTTGTCTTGATCTTGTGTATAGCAATTACAAATATGTTCAAGGAACTCAAAGGTGAATGAGATAAGGCAGACAATTCTCTGTATAAAAGTAGAATTTACTAAAGAGATAGACATTCTAAAGAAAGCCCAAATCAAAATGTGAAATAAAAAAAAATCAAAACAGGGTATATAAGTATTCCTGTCTAAATCAGCCGTTGAAGCTGGTAGGGGGTCAAATCCCAGTGCTTTTCTCTATTTAGTCATAGGCCACCTTGTCATTCCTCAGGCTTGCTAGCACGTGGGATGTGGCCTCTGTGTGTCCTTTCAGTACAGAGTTTCCAACCCCAGGAGCTGGTGGATAATGGGGGAATCGGGGTGTAGGAGGTGCACCAAGGCAGCATTACGTAACCGTGACTCACACAGACAATTAGTCCTTTCAAGTCGTTTTCAATCTTGATCATATCAAAAATCCTATCTGGCAATTCAGGTCCGTCACTCTGCTCTCATCCAGGTGAATCTTTCTTTATAATATAGAGAAAATAGCCTCTAGCTTTGGAGCCTATTTGATATCATTGCTTTCTTTATTTTATTATTTTATTTTCTGTTACTTTCTATTTATCACAAGTGATAGCTTGCTTTTCAGAATGAATTTTATTAGTAATTTAAGGACAAAATGTGACTCAATTGAAGAAAACACATACATTAGTCTCTGGATAGAATAAAAATCCTGATGGTAGTATGTGCATGAAATTTTAGAAATCTGCTCAGGTACAGTGTCCCCTCTGGGTATGTGGCATGCATGTGTCTTTGGAAACCAAAGGTTTCTAGGCTGAAAGTCATTGCCCCTTAGCATTGTGAAGGCACCGCCTCGCCATGTTTAGTTTCCAGAGTTGACGGGAAGTCGGAAGCCACCCCGACTCTGGAAGCCTGCAGGGTCTTCTGCCAGTTCTTGGCACTCTGCAGACTTGAGAGGACTGCCTGAGCGTGCGCCTGCTTCCGTCCTCGGTGCTGGACACTCCGTGGGCTGTTCTCATGTGCACTGGCTCTGGGGAATTGATTCATGCTGTTTCCTCTTTCCTCCGTGGGGCTTCGTGTTCTCCAGCTTTCCTCTTTAGCATCTGTTTTTCTTCCCTTTTCTTTCCAATTTTTCTTCTTTTTAGAATAATTTCTTAAATCAATCTTTCCTTCCTTCCTTCCTTCCTTCCCCTCCCTCCCTTCCTTCCTTTCTTCCTTTCCCTCCCTTCCTTCCTTTCTTCCTTTCCCTTCCTTCCTTCCTTCCTTCCTTCCCTCCCTCCTTCCTTCCTTCC
>VZQC01007982.1:6975869-6988314 GCA_009823505.1 Rhizomys pruinosus
CCTTCCTTCCTTCCTTTCCCTTCCTTCCTTCCTTTCCCTTCCTTCCTTCCTTCCTTCCTTTCCCTTCCTTCCTTCCTTCCTTCCTTTCTTCCTTTCCCTCCCTCCCTCCCTCCCTTCCTTCCTTGCTTCCTTCCTTCTTCCTTCCTTTCTGTCGGGTGGTGGGGCACATGCTGTAGTGTACCTGTGGAAGTCAGAGGACAGCCTTCCAGGAGTCGGCTCTTTTCCCTCCATATGGGCTCAGAGACGGTTTTCATCTTTGGCTTCCTTTGTGTTTTCTAGATGATTACTTCAACTTTTAACTCATATGTTGGGGTTTTTATTTCTGTTTCAATAAAATGATTTTCTGCAGAGTGCATTTTTTTTTTGTTCTAGGAAAGTTTTATTAGTCTGTGTGTTTTAGAGCAAATGCTTATTTTATAGATGCAATATTTCATTTTTCTTAGGACATGCATTATTTTTGTCTTCTTTTTTCCTTACTGGGTGGCCTTGGTTTCCTAACTGTGCTTTATTTTCTCATTAAAAATGTTTTTCTCAAGTGTCTGTTGAGCCCTGGTTCTTACTTCATGATTGTAAGGAATTACAAACCAGAACGTTAAAGAATTGAAAGGGTACTCAGATGCTTTGGTGCTATCTTGGTTAACCTCCACCGTCAGTGGATTTAGAGTTACTAGAGGACTAGCCTCTGGGAGAGTCTGCAAAGGCATTTCCGGAAGGAGTTAACTATGTGGGAGGAGCCAACCTGAAGGGAGATGAAACCACCTCAAAGAAGTAAGAGGAGAAAGATGGATGAGTGCCAGCATCCCCTTTATCTGTCCCTGAACCCCCAGGAGGTGAGGACTCCCACTCCTGTGCTCCTGCTGTTGTGGGTCATTTGCTACCATGCTTCCCTGCCTCGATGGATTTTATCCCCTTACATCATAATAAATCCTCCTCCTCAAGCTGCTTCTGACGTGTGTTTGGTCAGAGCAATGAGAAAAGTCATTCATGTACGTGCCTGTTTCAATGCAGCACCGTCTACAAAGGACAAGGAAACCAGTCATGTTGATCAACGAATGAATGGATAATAAAAGTATGCTAGGCACCTAAAGTAAGATTCGGTGATCAGAGGAATTGAATTCTGATCCATGCGACCACCTGGGTAAAACTGGCAAGATGTGGAGTGAAAGAGGCCAGACGCAGAAGGACCAGCATTGAATGATCCCACGAATACTAGACATCATGTCTAGGGGAGATTCAGAGAAACAGAAAATAAATTAAAGGTTACTGGGCTGAGTTGGAGGAAAGATAGAGGAGGCATTGCTTAACGGTTACAGAATTTCTGTTTTGAAGCCTGAAAAACTGTGGAAATCGTGGTTAATGATTGCACAACACTGTGAATGTGCTTCATGCTACTGAATTGTAAATTTTAAAATGGCTAAAATAGAATGTCTAATGTTGTATATTTAAAAAGGTTAGGAAAAAAAAAAAAAGATCATAGAAGCCCTGCATAGGGTTCATTGACTACAAATTCTGTTTGGACTATTTGTTAAAGAAGCCTGGACTGTAGAAGCTTGACTGAAGTTCCCCAGGGCAAGCTCCTCCAGGCTTTTCTGAAGCCCACAGACTGGGCTACAAGTATTCTGAGCATTTCCAAGTTTCTTTGGAATCTGTCATTCTTGTACAGCAAACACCGCCATGCCTGGTATTCCCTGCCCTTGACACCTGTGCCTGTCTCTCCAGATTCCCCTCCAAGGTGCCTCCAGGGAAGGAAGAGGTGCCCCAAGGCCCAGGCTTCTAAACTGACTAGCAGACTCTCCTCTTAGTTTCTAACTGTTCTTCATCCTTACTTCCTGATTCTGACAGCAAGTAAGATTTTGTTCAGACCTTACTTGAGATCTCTTGAGAAGAGACCTGAAGTGAAAGCTGGCTGCTTATTAGCTGCCCCACCACAGCTGTGGAATCAGACCTTATGGATTTGGATCTTTATTTTTATTTTATTTTATTTTTTTGAGACAGGGTCTCCCTATAGCTCCACTGTCCTGGAACTCACTCTGTAGACCAGGCTGGCCTTGAACTGACAGAGATCTGCCTGCCTCTGCCTCCCCAGTGCTAGGATTAAAGGCGTGTGCCCCTATGCCCCACTTAAAGAAGGTTCTTAGCTGCCATGTGGGTGCTGGGAATCAAACCTGGGTCCTCTACAAGAGCAGTCAGTGCTCTTAACCGCTGAGCCATCTCTCCAGCCCTGGATTTGTATCTTTAAAAAATCGTTTGGTTTAATAAGACATGCATGGTTTGAACTCATGACTTATTTATGAACACAAAATAAATTCCAGATCTCTTTTAAGAACTGTTTTCCGATTTAATTCTATTATGGCCAAATACATGATATTGCCATAGTCTCTTAAATTTCAGAGAACAGAGGCTTTTCCAAGATGGTGGTGGGTGCATTCTGAGCAGCTAAGGGCAAAGTACCAGAGGGGGACTTAGGGGCCCTCAAGAGCATTGGGAAATGCCGGAGGCAGCCTGAGGGCATTTGGATCCTTAGGGACTACAATTTGGCGCTATAGACATCGCCCGAGGGTGTCGGGAGACAACGGGAAAGCCCTGGTGTTGGCCAAGCTTTTCTACCAAACCCAGGTAGAGACCTTGGCACCTGGCCCTGGAGGACTGGCTGGTAAATTAAGGGTGGTGTACGGTGGTTCTGTGACTACATCTCACCCAGCCGGTGATTGGGGTTCACCCCACTTGGATGTGGGGGACTCTGGCTGCATTGCAGGGTAAGCATTGTAACCTTCCAGCCCACAGGACCAAGAGTGCCTGGAGCCCTCGAGGTGCTGGTTTTGCAGGCCTGGGGGTTTCGGGCCGGCTTGGGTGTTGTGTGGCTTAGTCTGTTGGGTGAACTGTTTGCTGGTTGGGTGAGGGATGTTGGTCTGTACAGTGTTAGGAAAAAGTTGAGATTTTGGAGTCTATAGTATCCACATCTGTACATCAATTAAGAAGTCAACAAACACCTGAAGAATATAATCAACATCAGTGTCAACTCAATAAACACCTAAGCTTCACACTAGAACCACTCCCAACAGAAACTACCCAAATGCCTAAAGGTCAACAAAAGACTCAGATGGATCTCCACCAAACACCAATACCCCTATTCAAGTACCCTCTAATGAAGACCCCTTGGATATAACTCAGGATACAGATCTCAAAAGAACAATTATGAATAGGATCAGAGAAATTAAGGAGTTGAGGGGATTTAAGGAGCTTACAAACAAGGAAGTCTGGGACCTAAAAGAAGACAGGGATAAATTGAAAGAGGACAAGGATAAATTTGGAATGAAATTACAAAAGCTATAGAAACATTGAAGAAAATTCAAGTTGAAATGAAAAAAAGAAATGCAATATTCCACAAACAACTTGGAAAGGATGGGAGAAACTCAGAATGGATGAAATAGAAAATAGAATATCAAGGTTGGAAGACAATATTGAAGAATTGGATAAATCAAGTAAAGATTATGAAAAATTAAAAAAAAAAACAAGAATGGAATAACTAGGAACTGTGGGATACTATGAAAAGACCAAACCTACCAAATTACAGGGATAGAGGAGGAAGAAAACTCACAGGATAATGATATGGCCCAGGTCTTCAACAAAATTTAGAGGAAAATTTTCCCAAATTAAAGCAAGAGATACCTATACGTGTATTAGAAGAATATAGAACTCTAAGCAGACAGAACCAGAAAAAAAATTCTCCATGCCATATCACAGTAAAAAAAATAGATGTTCAAAGCAAAGAAAGGATACTGATGGCTGCAAAAGAAAAACAAGTTACCTACAAAGGAAAACCTACCAGAATTACAGCTGATTTCTCAATGCAGACAATAAAAGCCAGAAGACCCTGGTCTAAAATATTCCCAGTTCTAAAAGACTATAAATGCCAACCCAGAGTACTTTATCCAGCAAAAATGTCTATTATAATTGAAGGATAAAGGAAAATGTTCCATGATATAAATAAGTTGAAAGAATTCCTCTCCAATAAGCCATGTCTGCAACGAATACTTCAAGCCATACAAAGCAGAGGCCAGGGATGACTATAACCAATCAACTCTAGAAAACAAATGATACTACCACTACGGAAATAAAAATCTAGGATAAGAATGTACTGGAAATCAAAATGATTGGAAACAATTTAATTCTCTCAACAACAGTTTTAAATATCAAGGGAATGAATTCTCCAATTCAGCGACAGAGACTAGAAGAATGGATTAAGAAACAAAGCCCACCTTTTTTTTTCTTCTTGTCTCCAAGAAACTTACCTCAACTTTAAAGATAGATATTATGCTGGGTGTGGGTGTGGTAGTGAACACCTTTAATCCCAGCACTTGGGAGACAGAGGCAGGAGGATCTCTGTGAGTTCAAGGCCAGCCTGGTCTACAGAGCGAGCTCCAGGCCAGCTGGGACTAAAAGGGAGACCCTGTCTCAACGATCAAAAAACAAAAAAAAAAAAAAAAAAAAAAAAAAAAAAAGATAGATATTGTCCCCAAGGTGAAAGGAGGATAAAAAATAATACAAGGAAATGGAGCTAAGAAAGAAGGATAGGAGTCGCTATGCTAATACTAGGTACATTAGCTTTGTGTTTTATGTGTGGGATATTTTATCACTAGGTGAACATCTTTGGGGCAGATAGACAGAGCTTTTTGCCAGGCCTATGTGGTGCGTTTCTGAATATCTGGAAAGATTTGGTTGGCCAGAAGGGTATGGGGGGGTCCCTGGGGGTGGGGGGGTGGGGGGGGGGCCCCTCCCCTCCCCGGGCCCCCCCTCTCTTCGGGTTGGGGCGGGCCGGGGTGGTGGGGGCTTTTATTGCCCCAGGACTATGAGCGGTCATCTTAAGGTTTTTTTTTTTTTTGTGTGTGTGTGATGTTTTTTAGGGAACTGCCCATTTCGGCTGGATGGGCATAAATAGTGCAAAGTTTAGTGGAAAATAACATACTTGTAGTAGATTGAAGTGGCTTAATTTTCTGGAGTGGAATGGTATAAACATTAAACCCAATTTACCGATGGTCTAAATGAGATTATAACCACACAGGATTGTGGTTGTTTTTTGGTCCATTCCTGGCTTGTAGTGGACTTCCAGTTGTAGATTCGGATTAAAGGGGCATAGACACGTAATGGGTTACCTTTGACTACTGAAAGATGGTTTTTGGTCTCTGTCTATTATGCAAGTGTTACTTTTGATATCTGTTCTGCCCATTTCAAGATAACTTGACTCAGGGCTGGAGAGATGGCTCAGCGGTTAATAGCACTGACTGCTCTTGCAGAGGACCTGGGTTTAATTCCCAGTACCCACATGGCAGCTAAGAACCGTTTTTTAAGCCGGGTGTGGTGGTGCACACCTTTAATCCTAGCACTTGGGAGGCAGAGGCAGGCTGATCTCTGTCAGTTCAAAGCCAGCCTGGTCTACAGAGTGAGTTCCAGGCCAGCTGGGGTGATAGGGACCCTGTCTTAAAAACCAAAAACCAAAAAACTTGACTCAAGAAAAGCCAGGTTTCCTTCCCTGAACTAGTGGCATACACCCCAGAAGGAGAAAGTTTGGATGGACTTGGTAAATTTTTTTCAGCTTAATTCTGGTCAACAGGTATGTGTGGGGTTTGAGAAAGTAGAGATTGCTTCTATTTGTAGTAAATCATTTATATTTAAGATATGCCTAAAATCGTTTATATTTCTCTTATTGGCTTTCCCTGTTTATCCTATGGTGTTAAATTTCTTTCAGTCAATGTTTATGCAAGGCTTATTAGGCTTTTCTTCAAGCTTTATCTAAATATGATACAGTAATTAAAAGTACCAGATTGGTGTAACTTATCTTTTTTGGTTGCTTAATGCCCATATTTAAGTCCCATACCAATTTGGCCAAGGGATTTAAGGGACAATTTTGTTCCTTGCCCTCTGAGGTCAAGGTCCCAGGGGATTTTGGATGGGGGCATCTTTTAAAATGTTCTGCAATATGGGCTGGAGAGATAGCCTAGCGGTTAAGAGCACTGACTGCTCTTGCAGAGGACCCGGGTTCGATCCCCAGCACCCACATGGCGGCTGAGAACCGTCTGTAACTCCAGTTCCAGGAGAACTCCAGTTCCAGGGGAATCCGAGACCCTCTTCTGACCTCTGCGGCCTTGCACGACATGGGTGCACAAACCTACATGCAGACAGTACACTCATACACATATAAAAAAATAAATAAAATTAAAAAAAATGTTCTGCAATTGTGAGTCACCAGCCTTCCTGTGCAGGGAGGTCCTGGAGATCCACCAACAGAATCCTAGCCAGTGTCCAGTGTATAAAGAGGAAGCTCAATATAGAGGAAAGTTGCCTGTGCTCCAAAGGGAAGGCTGCTCTAGCAAGACCTGACCTTGTCCTCAGTAGATGGAACTGGTTAAGAATGGCCAGAAGGAGACAGGTGCCCCCTCAAAAAACTACCAAGTGTCCCCTGAAGACCAGAACCTCAAATGACCTTGAGAAAACAAAGTTTGGTTAATCTGAGCTAACTGTGTGGACTTAAGCACCCAAAAAGAAAGTATAACCAAAAATAAAGTATAACCAAAAGATAGTCAATATATTTCTTTTAAAGCCTGAAAAATTGTGCCTCTACATATTGGGCATAAAGTTATATGAAATAATGTTAAACAGGCATAAAAACTTTAGACTTGGCCTTGATTAACAGAGTAGGGTCACCTACAGCCAAAGGACAAGTCCATTATTGTTGATAATTAATGTTCAATAATAAAATTTCCTTTCTTTCTAGCAACTATCTAAGTGGAAACTCATATCCTGACTATTAAAAAGTCTGAAAAGCAGATCTTGAGTCCAGATGTCATGTCCAAATGAACAGAAGGAGAAACCTAATAAATGGACACTTAAAACCCTGGTCAAGAAATTCTAATGGGCATTTAAGTTGGACATTGGAATTCACCCTGTTCTTACTTCTCCTGGTCCCCTGCCTAGATCATGTACCTAACTGCTTCTGCCTTCATTTCGCTTTCATAGGCACCAGTCAAGGATTTTTTTCCCTTCTATAGTTATGCTTGGGGGTCCTTTAGATTGACCTGAATGGGAGACACCCCAGCTGCCACACCCAATGTCCTTTTCAGCATAGAAGAAGTCAGAGTGGTCGGCATCCTGATTCCCTTCTGGTGATTGGGGTGACCCTCTTTAGAGGGTAACATAACTAACCAGGAGCTAGAAATTGATTAGGCAGTTTAGGGTTGAGACCCCCAAATTAACCAGACTTTTTCTCAGCTGAGAACTAAAGGCTTCCTGGACCAGCCAGTAAATACATATCCTTCTGGTAGCCCTGAAAGAGTAGGAGAAGAAGAAAGAAAAGAAAGAGAGAAGAGAAAAAAAGAGAAATACATGCTAAGCCCTGCAGATTGATTCTTTATTTTACCAGAATAAGAAATGGAAATCCCCCTTTTTTGCTTTGTTTTGTTATTGTTTTTTATATTGTTTCTGTTTTCCCATGGGGAAAAAAAAATTCAGAGAACGTCATCTTTTGTGATAGACTGCATATTCAACTTCAGTAAATGATCTCTTATGTAACTGACTCTTAAAAAAGGCAAGATGAGACTATTATTCCCCTATTACATAAGAAGGTAATCAGGGGCCCAGAAAATGAAAAAAAAATATAAAGTATATATATGTATGTATATATATACTTTTTATTAATCAAGTTTTTTCTTTGACAACTTCATTCATGTACATAGTGCATTCTTATCTTCCTCCCACCTCTACTGTCCCCCCAACCCTCTAGTGCCCTCCCCAGCTCCCTGCATGGGTCTCTTTCCCACATTCATGTCTTTTTGATTTTAACCAGGACTGTCTATGTGGCCAACAGTTTGGAATTATCCCTTGGAGCCTGGCAGGCTCACTATGAGCACATAACTGAATACAATGGCTCCTCCCCCCTTAAAATCCATCAGTAGCAAGAAGCTCAGCAGGGAAGGATAGGGCCCAGGATCCCTTCCCAGATTTGTGGTTGTCTGTTGACAGTCCTAGTCCTGTTCAGGCAACTGCAGCTGCTGAGAGATCACATCTGCAAAGGCTCTGTGATGCCCAGAAGACAGCATTTCCAGCCCCTCTCACTATCCTCTGGCTCTTACATTCTTCCTACTGCTTCTTCCTCAGTGTTCCCTGAGCCTTTGACAGTGGTATGAATGTTCTGTTTAAGGCTGAGCACTTGACTGTAATTCATTCCCAGCATCCTGAGCAGCCATGAATCGCTATATTCTCTCCCATTCACTGAAACGAGGAGCTCCTCTGATTAGGCCTGAGTACTTTGCCCACAGGTATAAAGATAAATATTCAGAATGTAATCTGATTCCATGTAAATTTAGCTAAACAACATTAGTGAATTCCCTGCTAGGGCCCGCAACTTCCTTAACTTACCAGGTTTACAGTTACCAAGCATGTGGTTCCTCCTGCGGATGGGCCTCAAATTCAATCACAGAGTGGTTGGTTATGACCACTGCTCTGTACCACTATTGCACCAGGGGGACCTCTTGCCTGGTAGGTTGGTATTGTAGTTTGTACAATTCACAGTTGCTTTATCTCCCAACAGCAGCCTGCATAGCATTTTCTGGCACGATGAAAACTAGCTAGAAGGAAGCTTCCAGCTCAGTTCTAGCTTGCTTGCTTTATATATTGCAACCAAGGGTTTTATCATTTAGTTCTTGTGGGAAACCAAGAACAATGGCAATAGTCTGTATTGACTTAGGGGTTCTTTGGGGACCTCCCCGAATAATTTATAAGGAGGATTCCACATCTGGTACTGGATTCTTATTTGATAATCAAAGGCTTCTGGGAACAGCATTGTGTGGACATGTGGGAGATCTCCCTTATAACTATTTATTATTATTTATTTACTTTTATTTTATGTGTATGCGTGTTATACCTGCATGTACATAAGTGGATCTGTGTCATGCAGTGCCCACAAAGGACAGAAGAGGATGTCAGATCCCCTGGAACTGAGTTATAGATGGTTGTTACCCACCATGTGAGTACTGGAATTTGAACCTGAGTCCTCTAGAAGACCAGTCAGTGTTCTTAACCATTGAGCTATGGCTCTAACTCAGAACTACTTTTTAACTCATATTTTTAACTGGCTTACAGAATGGTGGATTTTCCTGTTTTTCCATAGCTCCTTCCCTTTGGTTAACTCCCCCTTCTCACCTTATCTTCCCCATCACCTCACCCCCATTCTTGCTAAAACTCCTCCCCTCCCCTGGTGTTCTCCTTTTGACTTTCATGTCATCTATGATCTACTTGTTCCCTCCTCTTAAGGCATCACCTCCAATCGCCCCTCCTAGTTTCCTGGCTTCTACAGGTACCCTGGCCCCAAGCTAAACATACATAAGATTTAAAGCTAGGTTCTACATTGAGATGCTTGTTTCATCCCAGAGAAGTTTAAAGACATTCCCAAAGTCTCATGGTAAAGACGGGTCAGAAGTATGGAATGTGGAAGGAGCAATAAGGTCAAGAACAAAGAGCCCGTTTGGTTACATGTGTTACATGTAGGTTGTGACATTCACCTACCTGTTGGAGAGTTTAGCAGTTCCTACTTAGTAAAAGTTTTGGGAGAGTTAACACACAGGTATAGTAAACCCTCAGAACCTGGCTGTTTTCATTTCTTGTGGGCCGTTCCATTTATTCCCCCAGTGAGCTATGTAGAAAACACACATGGGAATGCACAGCACATGGAGGCATTGTAAGGTATTCACATACAGAGAGAGCTTTATTCAAAAATGACTGGGTTTTATAGCCAGTGTGACTCATTTCCCAGGGCCAAATCCTAGACCTTTGCATCATCACATCCCATCCCATGGGTGTGGCCAGGGAGGTCCTATGACTCCCGCTTATGCATTAGGGGGCACTGGTTAGAATGCTAACCTATTCATACCTAACTTAACTGAATTTTCCCACAATTTCTGTCTTTGCTCTTCATCCAAGTTTATAGTGTCTCTTGTAAGACGACTCATTCAATTTACAACCTTATCTTTAGAAAGAGCACTAAAGTCAGTTCATCGCATTCTTTCTCTCTCTCTCTCTCTGTCTCTCTACTAGAAATTGAATTCACGGCCTTTACCACTGATATACATTGATAGCCTCTATTGATCACTCTTATTCAAGACTTATTTTGTGTTTTCTGGGGTTCATTTCTGCTTCGAACTATTCAAAAGATGCTTAAATACTGTTGCATGATAAACAAAAACAAGGAAGATGCATAGGGAAGAGTAGAGGAGGCTGAGAGGGAGGCGCAGGCGTGTGGGGAGCAGCCATACATTTTATGCTGGGTCTCCTTGAATGAGAGGAGTTAACTGGGTTGTGCAGTCTTTTGGGGGCTTGTTTCTATAACAATTAGCCACAAAACTCTCAGAGCTATGGAGTCATCCATCTTGGTGAGAGCAGCCTGTGACATTTGCTGAGCTGTTGGGATAGAAGCCCAGTCCTCCTCCTCCTCCCTTTCCCCTTTGTGGACATGAAAAGCTGAGTCTCTCTCTCTCTCTCTCTCTCTCTCTCTCTCTCTCTCTCTCTCTCTCTCTCTGTGTGTGTGTGTGTGTGTACATGTCCTAGCGTTTTTGGAGGCCAGAGGGCCACCCTTTAGTCCTGTCTTAGTTTTTTTTTCTGGTTGCTGTGATCAAATAACTTGACAAAAGCAACTTAAGGGAGGAGCTTCACAGTTCAGTGTCTCATGTTGGGGGTCGTCAAGGCAACAGGGGCCTGAAGCAGTGGGTCACGTTACATTTGCAGTTAGAAGAGAGCAAGGAACGTGCGCGCATGCTGGTGCTCAGCCAGCCTCCTTCTACACAGTCCAGGATCCTCTGACAAGAGACAATTAAGACTAGTCTTCACACATCAGTTAACACTATCAAGATAATCCCCCACAGTCTAGAGGTGCATCTTAGGCAATTCAAGAGTCTGTGAGAGATTATCTTGATTAGTCAGATGATTTAGCACTGTGGAGGACACTATTCCCTAGGCAGGGGTCCTGGGTTGTAGAAGCAAGCTGAGCAATAGCAGGCAGGCATGAATTCCCAGCTCTCTGTTCTCCACTATGGATTCTCAGGTTTTCGCTGCCCTAGCTTCTCTGCAATGACAGACAGCAGCCTGGAGCTGTGGGCTGAATAAGCCCTCCCTCCCTTAAGTTGCTTTTGTCAGAATATTGTATTGTAGCAACAGGAAAGGACACTAAGACACTAGAGTTGGGGGTGTGGCTCAGTGGTAGAGTACTTGTCTACCACGCTGAGGACCCTAGGTTTTATCTCCAGCATCAATGTTTTGTTATTTGCTTCTAACTGTCATAGTGCCTGGAATTCTGGGACCCCCTAGAAAGCAGTCTGATGGTCAGCCCACTACACTGCAGATACCTCTCAAGATGGATCCTTAGGTCTTGAAGGCTGTGCAGCCACTTGTTAACATAGTCTTCCATTGATTATCTGAATATGTAACACTACCTGCTCTGTGCTGGGAGTCTAGGAGTGGCCATGGCTCATAGCTGCCACATTGGAGGCAGAAGGGGATTAGTAAGTGGTCATCAGCAGCTGTTGGCACTTACACATTTCCTTAAGGCTGAGTCTATTCTTCAATCCATCTTTTTACATTCCTGTATTGAGTATGCCAAGGACAGAACATTGGCAAGTGTCTGAAGAATCCTTGATAACTTTTGAGCCATTTTAACCTCAAAATGCACTTAAGATGTTTTAATTATATATATATATAGATATATATAATTATATATATATATTTATATATATAATTATATCTATCTATCTATCTATCTATCTATCTATCTATCTATGTACAAGTATGTAGGTCTGTGCATGAGTCTAGGCGCCCTTGGAGTCCAGAACAGGATCAGATGCTCTAGAGCTGGGTCACAGGGAGCTGGGAGCTGCCTGATGTGGTACTGTGAGCAGTTTGTGTTCTTGACTCTGAGCCATCTCTCCAGCCCCTCCACACCCACTTTTATTATTTTTTAATTTTATTTCTGTACGTGCATGAATGTACTGTCTGCTCGCAGGTCTGTGCACCCGTGTCGTGCAATGCTGTGGAGGTCAGAAGAGGGCGTCGGATTCCCCTGGAACTGGAGCTCTCCTGGAATTGGAGTTTTGGATGACTCTCGGCTGCCATGTGGGTGCTGGGGATCGAACCTGGGTCCTCTGCATGAGCGGTTGGCACTCTTAACCGCTAGGCCATCTCTCCAGCCCCACACCCACTTTTAAAAATGTGTTCCCTTTTTTAAAAGTGGGTGTGGAGCTGGAGAGATGGCCTAGCGGTTTAAAAATGTGTTCCCTTTAATCCTAGCACTTGGGAGGCAGAGGCAGGCGGATCTTTGTGAGTTCAAGGCCAGCCTGGTCTACAGAGCGAGTTCCAGGACAGCTGGGGCTACAGGGAGACCCTGTCTCGAAAAGACCAAAAAAAA
>VZQC01007982.1:6988361-7005757 GCA_009823505.1 Rhizomys pruinosus
AAAAAAAAAAAAAAAAAGTGTTCCCTTGCAAAAATCTCAAAAAAGATTTGACCTACTCCTGAGATCTGGGACTTTAATGGATCTCTGCTTTTTTTTTCCCTTTCAGAAAATCATCTCTTTTGTTAATCTGTATTCCATTTTTTTGGCTTTTAACTATCTTCCAAGGTTAGACTTTCCTACCCCTTTTTCCCAAATCCTCAAAATATCTAGTGGGTAGTGAGGGTATTTGTCTTTTAAGTGTTAAGACATAAAGCCAAAGAAATACCAACACATTGATTGGTTCATTCCCAGCCTTGGAGAATGGCAGAGAGATAGGGTAGGGGGAAACAAGAGCACTGGCGGGCGGGTAAGGGTCGGAACGGTAGCCATTTTCTGGGCCCCTTACCTGACTCATACCCTCAAGTCACACCGTGGTCCCTGCAGGCCTGTGGGTGCTTGCATCCTGATTTTTTTTTTTTTCTATTTTTGAGACAGGGTCTCCCTGTAGCTCCAGTTGTCCTGGAACTATGTAGACCAGGCTGGCCTTGAACTGCCTCCCAAGTGCTGGGAACACATCCTGATCTTAATGACTTACCTGCTGAGGTAAAGTCCTCTTCCCTGCTAAGGTGGGGACCATGCAAAGCACACTGCACAGCTGTGTACCAGAAGTACTTGAAGACTGTGGCCACCGTGACTCGCTAAGCGTCTCTGAATAGAGGACAGCCCCCCCCACCCGCCCAACCCCTACCCCTACTTGGCATTTGTTGTGGCAAATCGTGTCCAGGAGAGCTGTCAAGATCCACAACACTGACAAAGTCCTGGGGTAAGGAGACCAGCCAATTATCATTTATTGATGCTTTCAAAGGATGACTCCGGAAGCACAGGTAGCAATGGGTGTAAGAATCAGTCTGTCATGTATTAATAAACAGGAAGGCTGACCACAGGTGGGAGTTCTCCTCTAAAATGGGTCACCAGAGACTAATGGGCTCCCTGGAGCTTCAGGTCAGGCCTTCTAATGACTTATTAGTGAGGCTGCTAAAGAAAGAAAATTGGTTCCCTATCCTTCTCTGCCCCCTACTGCTTTGGGCACTTTTGTCTAAAGAACTCAAGGTATAGGAAGTTCTTTCAAAGAAGACATGTGGCGCCAGTTTACCTGGGATAGACCCAGAACACATATTGCATGCTGGAATTTTCAAATAAAACATTTACTGAGTGACTATGAAATGCCAGACTGTGCTAGAACAGTAAGTAGTCCCAGAAGCTTAGTTCAGTCTTTCTGGGTATTCTGGGTTCAGGACAAAATTAGTCGAAAGGCTACCAGATCAATTTGCTTACAACAAGGACATTTATGGTATTTATGTGCTCAGGGGAACTGAAAATAATGATCAGTCTCAAGTGGCTTATGGGCTGACAGAGCAGGAGGAAATGATGATATTCAGCATAGTGGGAGGACAGTGCAGTGAGACAAAGGCGAGAAGACTCTTTAGAAGAGGTGGGTGTGGCTGGTGTTTGGAGGTCATAAAGAAACAGTGGGCGATGCTTTTGTAGAGGGGACGAGATGGGAAGACAGAACGCCTCCAGGGCCTGGACAAGAACTGAACTTGGTCTGATGGGGAGTAGGAAGACATTCAAGTTTTAGAAAGGAAGGGGGCGGGGCTGGTTTTCCAGGGCTGTGGGAATGAGGCGGCAGAACCCAGATGGTTTAATATCACAGGACTTTGTCTCCGGAAGCTAGAGGATTTAAGTCAGAAACCAGGGTGTTGGCAGGGCTGCAATCCCTCTTCTGAGACTCCAGAATCTTCTCCTGCTTCCTTCTGGTTTCTTGCAGCTGCCAAGCCTTTACTTCCCTTGACTGGCAGCTGTACTGCACCAGTGTCTGCCTCCTCTTTACTCGGAAACCTGTCTTCATGTCTTTACATTGCATTACAATAAAAGCTCTGGCTGTTTCCAATTCTGAAGCACTGGAAAGGACTTCAATTTAGCTTATTTTAGGGATACAACTGAACCCACGATGGATGAGGGGGTAAAAGTGAGATATGGTGAGTTTAAATGGCAGATCCATTAGAGTGTGAGAGACTTCTTGTTGGGAATTGGGACAGTTGGGACTGCAACCAGGTCTGTGTATAGCACATTCAGCTTGACATGGGCATTTTGTGAAAGAAATGACTGAGAAGGAAACCAAGACAGTGGTCACAGGTGAAATACAGCATTTGAATTTATGTGATAAAAAGAATAGTGAGCCTACATTTAATTTTAATGAGCACTGTATTTGGAAGACAAATATTTGGTGAAGGTGCGTGGGTAGTGAAAATTGCTAGGACAAAGGAGGTAGCTGGAGCTGAGGGCCTACTGCTTGAGTGAGTCTGGGGAGATGGGGTCTGGGAAACTCCCTGGATGGGTTAAGGCCAGACAGGTGCTGTCAAGTTTTGTGCAGTCTCCACTGGCCTGGCTCTTGGTCTTTGTTCTGTTTTGAGGTCAAACATCACTATTACTAAGACCCCATCCGGGGCTGGAGGAATGGCCTACCAGTTAAGAGTGCCGACCACTCTTGCAGAGGACCTGGGATGGATCCCCAGCACCCACATGGCGGCTGAGAACGGTCTGTAACTCCAATTCCAGGAGAACTCCAGTTCCAGGGGAATCCAACGCCCTCTTCTGACCTCCGTGGCATTGCACGACACGGGTGCACAGACCTACATGCAGACAGTACATTCATATACATAAAAAAAAAAAAAAAGACCCCATCCGATTGTGCACGGTTTCTCTCTCCAGAAGGTGCTAGGCTCCTAATGAGTCACTTGCTGTGGGAATGACAGACAAGCCCCAGGAGGCAGTGCTCCAAGATGGTCTATCATCTTTCTTTTGGGAACACTGTTCCCCCATCCACACTTTTAGAACCCTCATTTAGGCTTAGAAATAAAATGCTTTTGGATACAGTCCGTGATGAAAAGGGAAATATCACAACAGACAAGGAAAAGATCCAGAAAATCATACGGGAATACTTCAAAAACCTATACTCTACCAAGTTTGAAAACCTAGAAGAAATGGATGAATATCTGAAATCCTGGGAATCACCAAAGCTCAACCAAGAAGAGATCCACAGCTTAAACAGACCCATAATATATGAAGAAATTGAAGATGCAATTAATAAGAAACCTCCCAACTAAAAAAAGCCCAGGCCCAGAAGGTTTCAAGGCAGAATTCTACAAAACATTTCAAAAAGACCTACAACCATTATTACTGAAATTGTTTAGAAGGATACAAACAGAGGGAATTCTCCCAAATTCCTTCTATGAAGCATCACTCTATTACCAAAACCAGGCAAAGATACAACCAAAAAGGAGAACTATAGACCCATCTCCCTAATGAACACAGATGCCAAAATTCTAAACAGGATACTGGCAAATCGCACACAGACTCACATCAAGAAGATCATCCATCATGACAAAGTTGGATTTATACCAGAGATGCAGGGATGGTTCAACATATGAAAATCAATAAATATCATCAAGCATATAAATGGACTAAAAGACAAAAACCACAGGATCGATCATCTCAATTGATGCTGAAAAAGCCTTCGACAAAATCCAGCATCCCTTCATGCCTAAAGTCCTAGAGGGAATTGGATTGGAGGGATCATTCCTCAGTGTAATCAAAGCCATATATAGGAAACCCACAGCCAATATCATCCTAAATGGGGAAATGACAGAAACATTCCCTTTAAAGGTAGGAACTTAGCAAGGCTGCCCCCTGTCACCACTCCTCTTCAATATAGTGCTTGAAACACTTGCTAGAGCAATAAGACAAGAAAAGGAAATTAAAGGAGTACTAATTGGAAAAGAGGAAGTCAAGCTATCCCTATTTGCTGATGATATGATTGTTTACTTAAGGGATGCTAAAAACTCCACCAGAAAACTCCTAGAAACGATTAACAGCTTCAGCAAAGTGGCAGGATACAAAATTAACCTAAAAAAATCAGTGGCCTTTCTTTACACCAACAACAAGCAACTGGAGAAGCAATTCAAGGAGACCTTCCCACTCTCAATAGCCTCAAAAAACAATAAAATACCTAGGAACAAACCTAACCAAAGACACCAAAGATCTCTACAACAAAAATTTTAAGCCCTTAAAGAAAGAAATTGAAGAAGACATCAGAAGATGGAAAAACCTCCCATGCTCATGGATTGGGAAAATTAACATTGTAAAAATGTCCATTCTACCGAAACTCTTGTACAGATTTAACGCGATCCCAATTAAAATCCCCAAGAGTTTCTTCACAGGCTTGGAAAAAAAAAAATCCTTAAATTCATTTGGAAAAACAAAAGACTCCGAATAGCCAAAACAACCCTGAGCGAAAAGAGCAACACAGGGGGGATCACTATACTAGACTTCAAATTATACTACAGGGCTATAGTCATAAAAAACAGCCTGGTACTGGCACAAAAACAGACCTGTTGATCAATGGAACAAAACTGAAGATCCAAACTTGAGCACATACAATTTCAGCCATCTCATATTTGACAAGGGGGCCAAGAAGACACAATGGAGAAAAGACAGCATCTTCATCAAGTGGTGTTGGCAAAACTGGATTACCACTTGCAGAAGAATGAAATTAAACCCCTACCTCTCGCCCTGTACAAAAGTCAACTCCAGATGGATCAAAGACCTCAACATGAAACCCCAAACTCTGAAGGTGATAGAAGGAAAAGTTGGAGACATAGGCATAGGAAAAGACTTCCTAAATCACACAGCAGCTGTGCAAGAATTAAGGTTGACAATTGACAAATGGGACCTCATTAAACTCAAAAGCTTCTGAAACAATCAAGGAAGTGAAGAGAAATCCCAGAGTGGGAGGAAACCTTCACCACAGAAACATCTGACAAAGCATTGATTTCCAGAATATATAAACTACTCAAAAAACAAAGAAGAAAACAAATGACCCACTCAATAGATGGAGCAAAGAACTGAACAGAGACTTCACAAGTGAGGAGTTAGAGATGGCTCAGAAACACCTTAAGAAGTGTTCAACATCACTAATCATTAAGGAAATGCAAATCAAAACCACTTTAAGATATCATCTTACTCCAATAAGACTGGCAAGGATCAAGAAAACAAATGATACCAAGTGCTGGAGAGGTTGTGGGGAAAGGGGAACACTCATCCACTGCTGGTGGGAATGTAAACTCATACAGCCCCTCCTAACCCAGTGTGGAGAAGACTTGGAATGAACTTGCCACCTGACCCAGCCATACCACTCCTAGGCATGTACCCTCAATACTCACCCCACCACAGATACATGCACGGCCATGTTTATTTCAGCTCTCTTCACAATAGCAAGGAGCTGGAACCAACCCAAATGCCCCTCAACTGATGAGTGGATAGAGAAAATGTGGTACATCTACACAATGGAGTTCTATGCAGCAGTAAAGAAAGATGACATCATGAGCTTTGCAGGAAAATGGCTGGAGCTAGAAGACATCATGCTGAGTGAAGTAACACAGTCCCAGAAAAACAAACGATGAATGGTATCGCTCATCTGTGGATGCTAGTGCCATTTACCTAGTAGTAGGTATTTCTTGTGCACAGCCCCTTGAGCTTTTGTCCAAGCAGTTGGGAGTGATGCATATTGGAAACAACAACAACAACAACAACAACAACAACAACAGAAAGGACTGCATCAAAGAACTGACTGAAATAGTGAACTTGAAGCTCAAAACAGTCAACTTCCACATGGAGAATATTGAGAAAGACTGAGAAAGAGATGAAAAGCATGTTTGGCAGAATGCATGAGCTCTGGTGGGGTGGGGGGATGGGGGGAACACAGGTCTAGATTTGATAATTACATATATATATATAATCATATATATATATATAATAAAAAATAAAAAGCAAAAATCTCTGGATCTCTGGAAACTTAGCCCAATTCCTTTTTCCAAATAGATTGCTCTAAGCATTTAAAATTGTTTCACACTGGGTGTGGTGGTACACGCCTTTAATCCTAGCACTTGGGAGGCAGAGGCAGGCGGATCTTTGTGAGTTCAAGGCCAGCCTGGTCTACAGAGTGAGTTCCAGGACAGCTGGAGCTACAGGGAGACCCTGTCTCTAAAAGACCAAAAAAAAAAAAAAAAAAAAAAAAATCGTTTCACAACCTTTTTGTGCCCCAAACACATGTGTTATCAGGGTTCTCAGAGCTTCTGGCTCAAGTACAGGTACTTGAAATTTTTGACTTTTTTAGTAAATTCAGTTGAAATTGCAGCACTGACATCTCAAGATACTGTATTGTCCTGCGGAGACCTGGGAGAACAAAACTGTGTTTTATTGGACCCACTGAACATCACTGGGGAGGGAAGCAGGGATGGGTAAAGACCTTTTAATTCAGTTTTCACTGCATGGGTATGTTTATGGATCTGGGGAAGTACTGCTCAACAGTGGTGGGCCGAGCTCCTGCGGTCTAGCACCCTGCACTTGGAATCTGCTTCCACACCCTCACCTTTGACATAATTAGCCCGGAGGCTTAGGAAAATGTATTTTCTTTTACAGACAACTTCAAAGAGAAAGTAGAGCCAAAATATGAATGTGATTTTTTAGCAAAAACGATTGTTAGGGTTGACTCACAGCATGACAAAACTCTATAAACATGTCAGAAAGGAACAGGCCAGCATTAACCCACATAAGCACTGAGACACTGTCCTGTTCCTGTCGCTCAGCACTCCTGTGGCAGGCAAGCCGAGTCACACCTCTGAGTTGAATAATAAGTGGGCATCTCGGCAAAGGAAAATACATTCCATCAAGTGAAAGTGCTGTGGGTGAAGATTGTTACAATTCTCTACTACTGTTCAACTAGTTTGATTTCCTCTTAAAGTCATGCCCTTTAAATTAAAAGCAATTTTTCATTTAAAAAGCTCTTCTGTGTTTATGTATTTGTATCTTTATATTTTTTTTCCTTTGAACCTTCTGAGGTAAAGTTTAAATTTTTAAACAATAATCTACTTGGGTCACAAACCCAAAGTGCTGTATTAGGGTTAGACTCAGAGAGGAACTGCTTTCCCCCTGTACTATCAAACCACGGCAACACTGCCCAAGTGGGTGAGTGGGTTGCCTGTGACAACCAGGTGGCAACTATCCAGATGTCCATTGTTTTGAATTGATTACCATTATGGGAAGAACCACTGATAGCAAATGGGATTTTCAAAGTTACAAAGGAGAGATGAACTATAGCTTTATGTAGAGGTATAGTCAGGAGGCGAAAACAGATGAAAACCAATTTGCCATGTCCCCTGTGCTTGGGGAGACAAGTGGATGTTGGAAAACACTGCATCCTTTAGTGGTACAGCCTCGGGACATGCTCCTATTTTGTAAAGCATGTGAAATGACAGTGATCCTCTCCAAGTCTAAAAGCACTGTTAGGTCCCTGCATAGAAACATAGAGTGCTGGGCCTCTGTCTGCTGTGATTAGGACAATCAAGTTAGAACATTGGAGCAGAACACACCAGGTCTCTCTCCTTCTCCACCTGCAGACTGAGTGGAGGGCCCACTCAGCCTATACTCTACTCTCAGCAGATTTAGATCTTAGTACTTTCGAGCTTCCTGAGACCTGACCAGCAAGTCACAAGCCATTGCAGCAGACTTGGTAGCTTGCCAGAAGTGCATGAATGCTGAACATTGACTCAGGAGGACATGTGATGATTCCTTTCAGATATTAGTAAAAACTAGAATTTCTTTTAAAAATAGTTATCTAGTTGCATTCTCATAATCAGCACCCTGTAGCTGGAGCTCTCTATTATCTCCCTTTGTGTGAGATGCTGTTAATACTGCCAGACTTATGAGCACCACTCTATCTAGAACTGTGCAGACAGCTATCCTTACTGTTGCAGCAGCTGAAGTTGCTAGGGTGGCTGAATGGATCTTTTGTTCTGCTGTGTCATTTACAGCTGTGCTTAGTATGTCCTGCAATGGCTGAAAGTGACCAGCATTTGACCTCATAGTCAGCATTTCCTCAATGAATTATTATGTGTCTGTTACTGGTAGATTTTCATCTCATCCATTGTTTGTACTACTTCTACTTAGGGGGTTCCTTGACCAGGGCCAGGGACACTGGCTCTCACATAGTCTCCTGTTTCAAATAGGTTTTCTTCAGCAGAACTTGGTGAATCAGAGCTGCTCTCACATTCTCTTGTATAACAGCTTAACATCCTTAACATCTTGAGCTCCAGATAGTGAATGTATGTCACGGTAAAGCGCCATTAGAGTTGCTCACAACCTTTTTCTCTATTAGCAACTATACTTCAATGAAGTAAAAAAAAAAAAAAAGCAAAAAGCTTTAGATACTTAGGTGTGATAGATGCTCTGACTTGTACCTGGGGACAATCACTGGGTAAAGGTGGCACCCATACAGAAAAGGAGGAAAAAGGGGCTTTCCTGCTGCAGCTGGACAGGTGGACACAAAGCATACCCGCTGGAGCAATCCTATCTGGACCTGCAGGGAAGGAAGTGTGAAACTGGCTCATATCTCAAGTATTCCTGTCAACTCCCCTTTTTGAGAATTTAAGAAAAGGACATAAGACCTGGGTCTCAAGAAATCAGCTGTAGAGACTGCAACTCTGGGCTAGTAGACTATGGGAATACTGTCCATTGCAAGTGATGATTTACATCAGAAAAGAACATCCCTTGGGGCTGGAGAGACGGCTCAGCGGTTAAGAACACCAACTGCTCTTGCAGAGGACCGGGGTTCGATTCCCAGCACCCACATGGCGGCTAAGAACCATCTTTAACTCCACTTCCAGTGGAATCTGAAACCCTCTTCTGACTTCCAGGGCATTGCATGACACTGGTGCACCAACCTACATGCAGACAGTACACTAAAACACATAAGAAGAAAAAAAAAAAGTCCCAAGAAAAACAATAAAGGGTCATTCTCACCAGTGTGAAATCTTTTGGCCAGAGCACATAACCCGGAAGCTCATCTTCAGAACTTACCCAGTTCTGCTGCACTTCATAATGAAGATGCCTCGTCTCCCTATCTCTGGCCAAGTCTTGCTGATAGAACCCAACCTGCTCCCTTCTCTTTATATCCATAAACATGGTTCCCTCTTCAGTGTGCATCAGAATCACCTAGAAGGATTGTCACAACAGACCACTGGGCCCAACCTAGAATTTCATACAGTACATCCCAGCTGGGTTTAAAAAAATTGTTGATGTCAGCTTTCTAAGTTATGGTGACGTAGCTTGTCCAGGGAGCACATGTGGAGATCACTGTGGGAGGACCATCGTGGTACATGGTAATGTGGGAAAGGTACATGCTAGCTGCTCTTGGATGACAAAAGCAATCTGGTCTAAGCTCACTCTTCCTCCAGGTATAACTTTCATTTACACCAACTGGCTTGTTTTTCAATCGTTATATTTAACCAGATTTAAACCTCTACTTTATAGATTCTAATTCTTAAAATGAAAATTGTATTTGAAAATGTTCCTATGAGCCAGTAGTGGTGCACTGCACGCCTTTAATCCCAGGGCGTAGAGGTAGGCAGATATCTGAGTTCCAGGCCAGCCTGGTCTTCAGAGTGTCAGAGTGAGTTCAGGCCAGCTAGAGCTACAGGGAGACCCTGTCTCAAAAAAAAAAAAAAAAAAAAAAGACATAAAAATAAAAAGAGAAAGAGTTTCTATGAATACACTTGCCGAAAGCCATACCAGCTACCTGTTTATACTTTAGCCAATGACAGGACCGTCTCAAGGGCAGCTTTTGCCATATCTTGGTATGCGCATGTACTTTCTTCCCTTTTTCATTAATGGATACCTTCAAAAAGTAAACTATCATACAATCTTCTGATATTGACCAGACTGCAACATAATCAAACCAATTTCATATAATCTGGTTCAGTTTGGGGGTTCAATAAGATCAATCATCTAGAAATGAACATTCCAAAAAATGCCAGTGGTCATAAATTTGGGAAATTCCAGGTCTGCAAGAAATACAGAACACCTTAAAAGAGCAATGAAAGGCTGGAAAAGCAGGCCCATGGTCTTGCTTTCTTCAACCTCTTATGCCCCCTTGGCTGTAGCTTGCTACCAGTCAGCTAGGAGGGCTACTGGACCTATGTGTTGCAACGCTGTGTACTAGAAGACTGACATGGCAGAAAAACCTTTCCATGACTAGTGTCACCTATTTCCGTTAGGTCTTTAGTATGCTTGGCTTCTCTCTCCACCTATTTATTCAAGTCAATCAAGGTTTTGGTATAGTTGTAGGGGAAGACTGGAAAGGAAGATGACAGTAGCTGAGGACCACAAATGCTGCTGACATGTTCTCTATAGCACAATTCAAGTTTATTCCATTTGTTCTTGCAACACGAAACTTAAACACAGTATTAGTTAGCATTCGAATGTACATGAACTAGGATACTTATGAGAAACCCAACTGTGTCAAAAGTAATTATATTGTGGAAAAATGAACTCAAATATACCAAAAGTGCACAAAGCACTAGTCTTCTTCCATACTGCTTAGAAAGATATGATTGTTTCTCCATTTACAAAATAGAATCAGGACAATTTAATTTTTTAAAATTTTGCATGCACAACACTGCAATTGCGTATGTAGGAGGGCATCTTACCAGCTTCTTCTATACACAACCAAGTACACAACATTGCATGGAAGAAAACAGCAGCTCAGCTCAAGTTAAAAAAATGTAATAGGTACATGTAAATTTAAGATCCTTTATCTGGAGAAAGAAAGAAAAAGGCTACTTGTTTGCTGCTTCCACACACTGCAGTTGCTGCCTTTCCTCTGCGTCCAGCTGGGTCTAGAGAGGTGAGCTGCACATGGAGAACTACGCTGGGTATCAATGCTGCACTGGAGCACTATCTACAGACGCCAGCCTGAAGCTACGGGGCAGGGCTGGGAGGATTTGCTAGGTTACTAACTGCAAACAGGCAAATGACCTGTCTGTACTTGATACAGTGCATATGAAATGACAGATTTAATACAAAACTATAGAACATGCAAGTTTTTTTTCTGAGATGTTAAATAGTACTTCAGTGGAGAACAAAACTTAACCTTTTGCTAATGCCTGTAGTACCAAAAGCGGACATTTTAGCTTTCTTTAGTCAAAAATATGAACATTAAGTGTTATGAATTTCTCTGCCAAGTGGTTCAGAAATACATTATAAATAACCTAGTTGTTTTTTGTTTTTTTTTTTTAGAAAGAAACTGTAAACCATCCTGGTCAGTCTATCCTATGCTATGTTTACATGTTATTTTCTCAAGCAATGTGTCATAGCTACGGGTTTACAAAATGGCCAACGAAGGAGGAAGGAAGGCAGAGCAGCCTCTACTGCATTACAAGGAACATGAGGATAAACTGTATAAGAATCACATGGTTTCAGTACCATAATGACTGTAGAAAGCAAAACAAAGCTTAGGAATGTTAAGACAATGTGTTCTCTGCAACAGCCAATTACAACAGAGCACTTTGAGAGAAAAGGTGGAAACTGTCTAAAGGGTAAAATTCAAGCCTTTAAATAGAGTATTCCAAGAGGTGAGAAGACAGCAAAATACTCTGTTGCATTATGTCAATTAATTCCAGACTGACAAGAGTGCCCCCATTTCTGAGCAGGCTGCACAACAGTATCACTTCTTGGCCTTTTGGCTGAGATCAAGTATAGAATGTTTAACTCTAATGGGCTATGTTGCGACAGCAGAATTGGCCAAATATATTTAAACTACTGTTTTGTGATTGCTTTCTTGGATATAGGAAAGTTACAGGGTTAGGCCAATTGAAAATGAAAAATCCACAGGATAAAAAAGGGTTCATGGGAGAAAACACACACAGACACACACACACACGCCAACCAATTATCAGCAACTGATCACTAGTTATTAGCCAGGCTGACTGCTCTTGATAATTGTTTAACCCTGCTATAGAATGCAACATTGCCTTAAAAAAAAAATCATTATTCTTTTTATTACCCACGATCTGAATATAAGTCCCTATCCCACCCGCCCCCTTAAAAATTTGAGGTACATTCAATTATTGCATGATTTGGCTAAGGAAAAGTTGTATTGTTTTTAGTAAACTTATATGGATGGCAAGTCAAAGAAATCTTAATACTTTAAATGAAAGATATCAAATTTAAGATTATATGTTTTAATTAATTTTACTGTTTAAGGAATAAAAATTTGGAGATGTATCTAAATTTTCTGCAGGTCCTAAGAACACCATTTTAGGGCATTATATTCTAAGAACAAAGAATATATTCTGGTGTTGTCACATTTATGCAACAAATGATTAATAATAGAAACAAAAACATACTATGCAGGTGGGGTGGCTATGTTCAGCAGAAGTCTATCAACAACTGAGGGAAACCTGGTAACAAGCACATGTTTGAAGGGATGGGGGCTACATTTGTCCAAATAGTAAATCTCACCCCAGTGATAGCTTTGGTGCACTAAGTAACCAGCATCCATGGTGGATCTTGGAGAGGCTTTCCAAAGACTGTTTTGATTCTCCAAATACAACTGAGTTCAATTCTTTCAAACAGCAAATGAAGAAAGTCCATAGGTACTAAGACAACTGTTCTTTCTTTATATGATACTAACACACTTATGGCTATGATTCTATTTTTAAATCTCCTTTTACTACCAGCAGGAGTCTCAAAGTGTTTCAATGTTATATAAATGTCTGAGTCTAGAGGAGGAAAAAAATAAGCATACTGGAATGATCCTTCCTTTAGACTCCTAGAATTTAAGATTTTATAAATAAAACTAGTCAGTTTTATCTAAAGAGACATGAAATCCACGTCAAAGGGGAGAGAAAATCCAGTTTCATCATCTCGCAATTTAGGGGTGTGCCCCTCCTCATCTTATCTGAGCTTCCACATAAAGCTTAAAGTCACTCAGGAAAGAGTTTGGTCACCAACCGCAGGTAGCACTTGTAACTAGCCAGGAACCCCAGGAGAGTGCATTCTTAAGGCAGAAGGCTATAGCTAATTGCTTATCTCAGCACCCTAAAGTTTACATCGCAGCAGCCACTACTGCTCACAGCTAGGGCTACCAAGTAAGTACAGCTGGCCTTTGTATATTCAGACCTTCAACACACTGATTAATAAATTATCTAGGGAGCTGAGAAGGTCCAATGATCCCAGTACAGTGAATCTTTGCTCTCCCTTGGGTGAAAGCTGTATATTTTACTAGGAATGGGAAAGAGGCTGGCTTGATCAGGAATCCCAGTCAAAGCCTGATCAATACATCCCCCTCCAAACATGGTTTTTCCCCTGGTAATCTGATTTGCTATGAATTTCTCTCTCCCCTCACCCCTCTTAAAGTATTTAGCTGAAGAAGCTGGCAGATAGAGAGTGACAGACAGACAGGCAGCAGTGTGAGGCCACAGGAGAGTCATTCTTCCCAAGTTATCAGTCATCAGTCCGTCTATCCATCACTGGAGAAGAGCTTTGATTGCCTGGTTGTCAGTGGCTTCAAGGGCAGTCAGTCCATCTGGACCTTTCACAGTCTTATCAGCACCCTGGAAAAGAGGAGAGAAACTTCATGATACAAAGTCAAGGTGGGGAGAAGAGAAGGCCAGAGGAGCTGTCTGTGTGGCCTGGGCTGTTACTCTGATTTCTGAAACCCATGGTTAAGAGGAGAGAAGTAACTCTGCAAAGGTTTCCTCTGACCTCTACACTTGTGCCAGCCATGTCATCTTCCTCTACTACCTCTCTTTTTCTTTCAGATACACTCACACATGAATAATTTAAAAAATTTTAAATGCTGTGCTATTTTGCAGGTCCTAGAAATTATAAGCAACTGCCGGGCGTGGTGGCGCACGCCTTTAATCCTAGCACTTGGGAGGCAGAGGCAGCGGATCTTTGTGAGTTCAAGGCCAGCCTGGTCCTACAGAGTGAGTTCCAGGACAGCTGGGGCTACAGGGAGACCCTGTCTCAAAAAGACAAAAAAAAAAAAAAAAAAAAGAAATTATAAGCAACAATACAACATTAGCAAACACGACAGTTAATTGGCTTTTACCTATCATCTTTACCCGATTAACTAAGCTTTTAAAAAAATCCCTTGGCAGTTTTCATTTTAAGGATATGGCCCCTGGTAGGTGGACCACAAGCGCCAAATGGACTCCAAAAGTTGTAAGTCTGAAGAGGATGTGGCAGGAGAGTCTTCGGGCAAGTCTTCATGACGAAGCAGTGCTGTTACCTGCAGCTTGGCCTTGGTCAGTAATACAAGCTGACTTGGCACACCAAGGAGGAAGAGGCAACAGACATTCTCTAGGTCTTAAATTATCACACAGCGCTGCTCATTAGCATGACAGAAATCTCTATTTTCTCATTTTCCAGTGGAGTTTCTTTTGTAGAAGACATTAGTGCTCAATCCAGTGGGAGAGAAATAATTGAAAATTTCAACTCAACGTGGTGAGTTTTACAACACAGATTAAATGACAATCACTGGGATTGCTCATCTCTTATTCATTTTGATGCCTGCTGTTTTTATGACCAGCTTTAAAATTTTTAATTCTGTATTACTAAAAAGTTATATACCGTGGGGAACACCTGCTTTTTTTTTTTTTTTTTTTAATTTTATTTCTTTCTGTATGTAGTATGAATGTACTGTCTGCATGCAAGTCTGTGCACCCGTGTCGTGCAATGCCGCAGAGGTCAGAAGAGGGCTTCGGATTCCCCTGGAACTGTAGTTCTCCTGGAACCGGAGTTCCAGACGGCCCTCGGCCGCCATGTGGGCACTGGGGATCGAACCCGGGTCCTCTGCAAGAGCGGTCGGCGCTCTTAACCGCTAGGCCATCTCTCCAGCCCGAACACCTGCTTTTTAGCCATCTGATTTTCCTGCCTTCTTCTGACACCAGCAACCTTGGTTTTATCTTGGGGAATCTTTACCACTTGACTGAGTCCTAGGACTATAAATCAAGGCACACTTTGCTTGCCAAGTGTCAAATCTCTATTTAACGCAAGCAACACACTCTCCCTAAATTTTGAATCTTGACTGGAAAGAACACAGGGAGTTGGAGCTCATTTATCACTCTGGCTTAGCCTAAATGAAACAGCCGCAAGGTTCCTGCTCCTCAAAGCCTTAAGCTGCCCATCTTCCATCTCTTCTCAGCTTCTCTAACTCTCTGACCAGTCCAACATCTTTTTAAAAAGTGCCTATTGGGGGACTGGACAGATAGCCTAATGGTTAAGAGCACCGACTGCTCTTGCAGAGGACCTGGGTTCGATCCCCAGCACCCACATGGCGGCTAAGAACTGTCTGTAACTCCAATTCCAGGAGAACTCCAGTTCCAGGGGAATCCGACACCCTCTTCTGACCTCCGAGGCATTGCGCGACACGGGTGCACAAACCTGCGTTGCAGACAGTACACTCATACACATACAAAAAATAAATAAATAAAAAAAGTGCCTATTGGAATGAAGTTTTATTACACCAAAAATATTTAGCTGATAAAATACTTAAAAAGGTTAAAATCACCTCCTTCCCTAAATTACAATGCCTGTTCATCACAGAAAGCTCAGACTATAAAGGGAAATATAATAGTTCTACACGCCAGATACAACTAATATTAATATTCTATTATTTTTATTTTATGTGTATAAGTGTATCGCCTGCATGTGTGTAAGTGCACCAGAAGAGGGTGTCATATCTCCTAGAACTGGAGTTAGGACAGTTTTTAGGCACCATATGGGTCCTTGGACTTGAATCTGGGTCCTCTGCAAGAGCAACTGCTGAGCATCTCTCTAGCCCTCTATAGCTCACTGGTGGCTCATTATTTGTAACTCTAGTTGCTGGGGATTGGATGCCTTGTTCTGGCCTCTGTGAGTATCAGACACACACATGGGACACATACATACATGCAGGCTAAATACTAATATACATGAAATAAGAATAAATAAAAATCAAACAACAGAGTAGGGAGTTATAGTGGAGTACATACTGCACCCATGGGAGCAGCCAGAGTGTTCTCAGTCTTCTTCATTTGCAAAAAGTAGACTTTCGAACTTATGTTTTAAGCGTAGATAAAGCACCATTTACTTCCCAATCATCAAATAATTTGGTGACAACTACATCTAGGGTAGGTAGAGGGCTTTGCCCTTTGTCATTTAAGGATTCAGGTTCCTTCAGTCTGTTGTGTTCCCATGAGTACTTTCTGTGTCTCTTTGGTAGAGCTAGTTCACGTCTACCTCAACTTAATCTTGTAAGACTGGGAGTGGTAGCAGTGAGTGTGTCTGTGTGGATGCGGAGGAGGGGGAGGACCTAGAGTAACTGGCTTCCCATGCCAGGTGGTAAGTTGCAAGTGACGTGCATCTTCTGTGCCTGTCTTACTGCCTCAAACTTTAAGACCCCAGCCATACTCCTGCAAGGGAAGCAAAACATGAGGTTATCTTCCTAAAAAGAAGAGAAAAAAAAATAAACACAGCAGACAATTTGGAATCTGACTTAAACTGTTCTGAAAATGCTTTGTGATAAGTTATTAATATCCTCTAAAAGATGAGTTCATTCAGCATTAATGTATCTGTGCAGCGAGGACAGACATACTTCTAGTAATAAAGCCACTTCAAGACAGGATCTCCACAGCCTCTGCTTGGTATGGCCAGCCTTTCCTTCCTGCCTTCTCCTTGGCCCTTCTTTCCATCCTCTCTGGCTGTTTTACACATATTCCCTCTTCTCTATGGTTCTGGGTTTGGAACTCTTGAATACTTGCTTAGCTGTTTGTCATTAGCCATCTCAATTATATCCAACTTTCACCCTCATCCTGAAAACATTTCAAGTTCAACATCTCTTGAAGAACACTGCCACCTTCTAAGACTTTCCACATAATCAGTCGCCAAGCTTTTGGATTGTAATATTCTTAACTTTTCCCACCTGCCCTTACTTCTCCAACTGCTATCATTACTTTGAAACATTCTTAGGCAAACATTCTATCTGGTTTTAGTTCTTTCACCATGTAGTTCAGACTATTCACATCTGTCTGGGTGATTTTTCTCAAACACCAAGCTAACAATCCCGTTCCCTGTCCTGGTTAGTTTTTACTGTTAACACAATGTAAGAGTACTCCAGGAGGAGAGAACTTCAACTGAATAACTGTCTTGATCAGACTGGCCTTTGGCCATCCATGTCAACGAGACTGTCTTGACTGATGACTGACACAGGAGGGCACAGCCCATTGTGGGTGGCACCAACCCTAGCTAGGTAGTCCTCATCTGTATAAGAAAGCCAGCAGAAGCCAGTGTGGTGGTGCATGCCTTTAATCCCAGCATGTGGGAGGCAGAGGCAGGTGGATCTTTGCGAGTTCAAAGCCAGTCTGGTCTACATAGTGAGTTCCAGGACAGCTGAAACTACAAGGAGACCCTATCTCAAAAAGACCAAAAAAAGCTGGGCGTGGTGGCACACGCCTTTATTCCTAGCACTTGGGAGG
>VZQC01007982.1:7021093-7078648 GCA_009823505.1 Rhizomys pruinosus
GAAGACCCTGTCATACTTAACAGAAGAAAATGTAATTCATGGATTAGCATACCATCCAAACATCTGTGTCTATACCAAGGTAACCTACCATAACAATTAGTACTGTTTAAATCCTATATATCTAATTGCGTGTGCTTCATTTGTAGGATTGAAAGGCTATATATTATACTGTTTAAGTACCTATATATCTAATTGCATGTGCCTCATTAGTAGGATTGAAAGGTTATGCCTGGACAAGCTGGCAGCCCATGAAAGAAAACAGCCAGAATTGACTAGAGACCAAGACAACAGCTCCAGAGAAAGCAGACTGTTTTGCTTCTCATCCACCTGTGCCCCTTTTCTAAGCCTAGGGAACAATCTGCGGAAGAGGGGGTGTGGTAGAATGTAAGGGCTACGATTGGGGTGAATGGTGAAACTACAACAATATAGACTGGACACTCATTTGATCAACTTGATTGAACATACAAGCCCCCCCTTGCTGGATGGTGGGACCCATGAGCTGTGTGGGTTTGGGCACAACTGCTCGTAAATTGGTTTTACATGAAGGATGCTTGTACTCACAGATTATCACCTACTGTTAAAAAAAATGAAAACAAAACAAAACAACAAAAAAACAGAGATAGATGCAGAAAAGTTATGGCAGAATACATGATCTGGGATGGGTAGGGGTGGGGGAAGGGAAGGGGATATATGCCTGAACTGAATTGGAAAATGATGTATGAAATACACAAAACATCAATAAAAAAAAAAAAAAAGGAAAAAAAAATAAATAAAATGATGCCCACTATAAAATCCAAACTACAGTGGGGGTTGGCCAGGAAACTACACCCAAGTATTTGTTCTTGTAAATGACATTTTACTTGAATAAAGTAAAATCACTCATTGATGTATTGTCTTTGGGAACTCTGGAGTCGCTAAGGCAAAATTTTGCTGTGGCCATATGGTCTGCAAAGACATACCTGACTAAAAGAATATGTAAAAAACTACATCAAATACACGTATGTATATCTGTTTATGAGATATCTGGACTGGCCTTGAACTCACTATATGTGTGGCTTGTCTCCACTTCCCAAGTGCTTAGATTACAAGCACCTGGCCTAGAGGGCATTTTTATAGCACCTGTTATGCTCATATTTCTAAAATTCCCTGGTTAGGACTTTTTAGAGCAAAAAGGGAGAACTTTATTCAATAATTACAATTATATGACACATGATTACAGTCTAACTGTTCTTGCTTTCATAAAAACAGAATGAGGAATGCTAGGCCTGGCATTTACACTGACTGCTGTGCTGAGTTGCCACTCCTCTCACACATGCATCAACTTTATACATTCACTTCAGTTTTTTCCTTTTCACATTTACTCTGCTATTGTCAAATCTCCCAAGATGCATCTTTAGCTTGTCTTTTATTTATTTATTTATTTTTGTATGTGTATGAGTGTACTGTCTGCATGTAGGTCTGTGCACTAGTGTCATGCAATGCTGCGGAGTTCAGAAGAGGGTCTCGCATTCCCCTGGAACTGGAGTTCTTCTGGAATTGGAGTTACAGACGGTTCTTAGCCGCCATGTGGGTGCTGGGGATCGAATCCGGGTCCTCTGCAAGGGCAGTCGGTGCTCTTAACAGCTAGGCTATCTCTCCAGCCCCTAGCTTGTCTTTTCTCCTGTATCTTCTCACTAGCTATGCTAATGTTCCTCATGTACTCTGGGTTTTGTGAAAGCACTAAGAGATGTGGCCACCCCCTTGCTTTGCTATTATTATTATCCTAGCTAATACTCATTTTTGTATTTAAGATTTGCTTGGATTTATTCCCCTTCTAACTCTTCTTTCTGATTCCTGCATCTTTCCTTCTTGAAGCATAGCCACCTCCAATTGTTGATCAGGGGCACCAACTCCTTTAGGCTTGGAGCAGCCTTGGAGCAGCTCCTGCCTTTTGTAAAACACTCTCTGGTACATGGCTAGAAATGTTTTCTTGACTATACCTTCCTTGCTTTCTGTATTCACTATCGATTCTTGTCTGATGAATTCCCTTTGTAAGGTACAATGCAGGTATGAAGTCATTCATTTTGAAAACATCTTTTCTGTCATTATAGGGGAAATAGGCTAGCTAGCACATGTGGTCAGAGCCCAGTCCTGAAATGGCTCTTATTTGTAGATCTCTGTTTTTCTAGTTTATCAATTCAATAATTAAAGATGAGTCTGCATGTCTCTCTACCTACAGATATGGGTAGCTTCCATGCCTCACAACTGTTCTAATTCCAAAAGGCATTCTTTAGTAGAGATAACAGACTGTTCAAATCATACATCTTGGGACAGATCTTGATTCCATTACATTCTGCTTGGAATCATTCCAAGCAGTTAGATTTCCTTGAAGCAAATGGTCTCCTAATCCATCAAAGGAGATAATAATATCACCTGCCATCTTTGACTTGAGAGTAGTAAATTATTGGTTATTACATAAAGTTTTGATTTAAAATATCTTAGCCATTTTGATTTTGTGATCATACCGAGTTTCCAAATTGCTACTATTTGCTTTCCTTTTTACACTAATAATACAGCAACTTATAAAAAGTGAGAGCTGTGAATGAGTCTAGAATCCATAAGGATTTTACTTTTGATAACAAGCAAAACTAGACTTAATGGAAATACTGTTATCTTTGAAAATATTCATAGGAATTGCCCTATCTCAGCAATTAATAATTTTTGAAAAAGTACTATTGCTTAAAAAAATTTTTTTTGGCTAACAAAACAGGGTGTCCATTAAAAAGCTCATGCAATAATAAAGTCACAGAATTTAATTTTGAGGAGAACTAAAACTTTCTCCATTGCTTTCAAAAATGTTAAAATTAAGATACCAGCTCCATAGTTATATCAATACAGTCTTTTTTGAATGTTAGCTGACAACAACAACAACAAAAAAACAAGGCTTAGCCACAAAAGAATATAAGTATTAAAAACAAACTAGTTAAAGAGAACTCTAAAATTTAGCAACATAATAAATTTAGAGGATTAATTTTAGGAATTCTTTATTGTAGAAGAATCCTCAACAATGGAAATTACAAACACAAGGTCTAAATGAGTTGAAGAAGTATACTTTGAAAAAGGAATGCAGAGTGGTGGTTTAGATCCTCTCTAGGATAACTGTTGTTTTATTTTGTTCTGATCTATATAGTTCAAGATATGGTTAAGAGGAAAGAGCATTATTTAGGAGCAGCTAGTTTAGTAAATAATCCTAAACTAAAAGGATCCCACAAAGGTTTTTATTTTCACAGAACAAAACACTTGGCTGAACGGAACAGGTCAGTCCAAGAAAATATGTCCCCTGCTGCCACCCTTACCTACTGATAGGGAGAGTTCATGGAAATAGAGTCAACACTGAGAAAGAACTTGATAGGCAAAAAGAAATCATGCCATGTGGCTTAAGTGCAGGACTAAGTTGTCCCTCAGCTACACAGCTACACAAACCTTAAGACTTCTTTATTGTTGAAGTCTGTTTAAACTGGGTTTAGGTACCTGTAATATAGACAGCCCTAACTAATACGATATTAGAACGATATAAATCTTTCATGAACTTTGAATCAATATTTGTAGCCTTTATTAGTAAGTAAAAAAATATTTCTCCAGGTAAGAAATTGGATAATGACCCAGTAAATGGAAATGTTTGTAAGCACATGCTCTCATAGATACCGGACCCACTAGAGCGGCAAAGAATATTATTTTCACTTATTTGGGTTTGGAAGGTCTGTATTATTTATAGCAGTATGGTATGCAGGACCCAAGAACGTTGATATTTATGCAGATAACAAAATGAAAAGTGGCCCCAGGAGAGCACCCTTTGCAAGTAGTGCCCCTGCCCATGGCCAAGTTACCCAAGCCAGACCTCAGGGCAACCGAGGGTGCAGTGGAGCTGTCTGGAGATGCTAGGCTGGAAGGCTTTGAATGATGTAGCCCTGGGCCTGGAAGTTAGGAGATCTGCCACTACAGACCAGCCACGTGGGTCAGCATTTTGCGTGGAGTCTATGAACCAGGACTTAGCCATCTAGACTGGCTTTACAAAACTGAACAGTCACATTCAAGGCAAAAAGAGAAAAGTCTTTCAAAGGATTCTCAAGTGGTCAAAAGAACAACTTTTGATATTAGCAAGCATTTTGAGGAAAGGAAGAGTTTTCAATGAAAAGTTCTATACTGCAGGTTACAACAGGCCTTTCCAATTACTCAACAGATATAATGAAATATGGTTGACTCAGAAGAATGAACCCTTCAAATAAAGTGAGAAATGAAAAGAAAGTCAGGGCCAGAGGCAACCTCCTGTTTACATCATCACCATCATGTTGCCTTCCCCCACTTTGACTTATGACATTTGAATGTTATCCACTCCAGATAACAGCACTAAAATATTAAAGATTGAAAAGCACACATTTACAAATACCTAGTAACGCCCTATTTAATATGACTCTAAGAGTAGAAAAAATACTAGTGCTATAGGACCTGTTTTTAGAGCTATAGCTTTAAGAAGTTGTGGAGAGGGGATGGAGAGATGGCTCAGCGGTTAAGAGCGCCGACTGCTCTTGTAGAGGACCTGGGTTTGATTCCCAGCACCCATATGGCGGCTAAGAACCATCTTTGACTCCAGTTCCAGGGGAATCCAATGCCCTCTTCTGACCTCCATGGCATTGCACTGCATGACACCGGAGCACCAACCTACATACAGACAGTACACTCATACACATAGAAAATAATAAATAAAAAAATTAAAAAAAAAGTTGTGGAGAAAGTGCTATAATGTACTACTTCTTTCCTAATTCTCTCATATTTTCTGAAGTTCAAGCTATGAAAACATAAAAGGCCCCTTCAGTTTTAGTTATAATGAATGGGACTATTCACTGACTAAATATTTTCTGTCAGGCACTCTTGAAAACCTTTATGTACATTTACTAATTTAATTCCTATTTCTTTTTTCTTGCCTCTTCCTTTTAAAGCAGACTTAAGTCTAATGATATGATGATTAGTATTTTCCAGTGTATGCTTGGGATTAATATTTGTGCCTCATTTTATAAGTTTCTTCCCTTACAACATGCAATAACAGCTAGCAAGGTCATTACTGATGGGTTGCTTCTATGGCTGAATTCTGAACTCTATCTTAGCCTATATTAGCAAAGATGAGAACATGAGAAAACTCCTAGAACCATAACTATGTCATCACATCAACAAACTAGATGTCTTGGAAAACTCTTGACAGCAAAACATGTTTGACAATCTTTTTCAGTGTGGACTACAGAAAATAAAGCTTAAAATTTCACCCCAGTGTGACTCAAAGCAGATCTGTGACCCCATCAAGTGTGAAGCTGTGCTCATCCATGGCAACATTTTCCATACCTGCTTCACTAATGCCTGCTCACTTTTGCTGACTTCTTTTCCTTACAATATTTTCTTCATGAAAGAGAGACTAGGCCAAGCTCTTATCAGTTTGTAGCCAGCTATTATAATTAACACTGTTCTTGACCCCAGTTTTGGATCCTGCCTCTAGCTTTTTGTCACTGCAGCTATACATATTTTAAACAAATTTAAAAATTCTTAGCTTAAATAGTTACACAGTAATAAGGGTTTAAAAAAATGCATTAAAAATGAGCAATTAACCTCACCTTTGACAGAAGCAATTTCACACAGGAAACATGACCCTCATAGACAGCAGACAGAAGAGGGGTAATATGATGTTTATCTGGAGCCTATAGAACAACAAAGACATCATCTTACGTACTTTTCATTTTTTAGTCTTTCTACACCTAATTAGGCAATTCTTATGATTATTTCAAAACTAATACCTACTTCCTATCTATATCAATGTCACTCCAGAAAGATGTTTCTAGTCTGTTAGAAAATTACCAAGCTCAAGCACACAAGTACTGTATCTTCTTCAGAGACATTGTAGAACAGGGCTCTGACCCAAGCTCAACCCTCTATCTGGCATGGTTATGAGAATAGTTCAGTCTCACTTCACTTCACTTGCCCTCTGTTGCAGAAATGCCAGTGTGGCTCGGGAAGTTATGAGAGGGGCAAAACAATCAATGAGGAAGCAAAAGAAGACTGCCAAATTGGGACATGATGGAAAGCTCATCTCTTTTACTATCTATCACAGTTACTGACACAATTTTCTAAAACCCTGAATACGGAAGTTACAAAAGCTCAAGTTAGGAGATTAACTACTCTGACATCTTTTTCCCCTTTGTCTGATAATACAGTTTAGATATGACCCATCGGGGCTGGAGAGATAGCCTAGCGGTTAAGAGCACCGACGCTCTTGCAGAGGACCCGGGTTCGATCCCCAGCACCCACATGGCGGCTAAGAACCATCTGTAACTCCAATTCCAGGAGAACTCCAGTTCCAGGGGAATCCGAGACCCTCTTCTGACCTCCGCAGCATTGCATGACATGGGTGCACAGACCTGCATGCAGACAGTACATTCATACACATACAAAAATAAATAAATAAATAAATAATAGATATGACCCATCACTTCAGGGTCCTATGCTCCAGTCCATGGCAGCATTTACTACCTATAGTGCTAACTCCCCAAACTTAGAAACTTGAAAAGCAACAGCCATGGGGAAACAATAAGTTCTCAATTCATCACCTTAAAAATGAGTAATTTTATAGGACTATATAATTCAGAGCAACTATTCCATAAACCCACAATTACCAAAGGACACAACATATTTTTTCCTACAATGACATAATTATATATATGGTACTAAGTGTTAATGTATGTTTTGTACATACATTAATATCTGCTCCTTTCAGGAGCAGAAATTCCAGGATTTCAAGCTGTCCACAATCTGCTGCATAATGAAGAGGCTTCCTTCCACCTTCAAGTGTCCGGTTGACATCTTCTCCCTTTGTAAGAAAAGCCAAACAAAAAGAACAATTATTGAAGAAGGAAACAAAGCACCTGATTATTATTATTATTTTTTTTGACATCTTAAAACCTCTGAAGAGTTTCAAGAAATGGTTTTTTGCAAACTGAAATAAAAACTTGAAAAAGTCACATCTTATGTAGTTCAAGTCATGATTAGTCAAGCTGGAAACAATATATAATAATGTTAAATACTGAGCTCCATGACCTCTTAGGAGATCTGTCAGCATCACCAGTAGGTAACCACAGAAGACTATTTCAAGTACTGAAATTTTGCACTTTGTATATAACATGTTTTAATTCTTCAGGGAAACCATCATTACTTTGATGGAGGCTGCCATCATTCATTATCAGAAATACTATCATGTGTAGTTATAAAGCAGGCACTGCTAGGCACTGTGAAGGCAATGTGAAGCTTACAAAATAATCATACAATTTGATTGAAAGTATTAGTGCTCTGTGAACAAAAACAAAGGAATTCAGACTTACACAGTTACCACAGGACTATGTCAGGGGATATTATGTCAGAAAATGAACTTAAGGCCTCAGAAAGTTTTCAGGCATGGACAATTAAAGAGACTATCTTTTCTAGTGACCAGCTCTTATGTTTTTGGTATTGTGCTAATATTTAAATTACTCAGGATAAGGGACTCTGCAGACATCAAGTGTGAAGCTGAACTAGATGACTAATTTTAAAATGTGGTTCAGTTAGTAACAGATTATAGCTCTAGTGCCATTCTCTTTTTGCCATTTTCGTTCTATATACCACCATGATGCTTCTAATTTAGAATCTGCTTCCACTTGGAGACCAGATATTACAAGTAGTTAAATGCCTAAAAGATTATTTTCTCAATTTGCCAAACCAAATCCTGAATAAAGATCGACAGAGTCCTATAGTTCGCAGCCATTAGCACCTAAATTTTCAAACACCTAAATTCCCCTTTTCCTATAGGCCAGTCCTTTTCTTCCTTTTCAGTAATTTGTATACTATAGATTCCCCAAGTCCAACCAAATTCAAGATTTCTCTTTTCTATATAATCTTCCATAATTAAGGTGTACTCTTCCTCCCTTAAGTCCACAGCAATCATTTAGGTATATGGTATTTCTGCTTTTTATATTTTGGTTGTTAGCCTTAGCCTTTAAGGGCTGTGCTATCCCTCCAGCCCTCTGCTGCTTTTTATATCACAAAAGGATGCAAATTCTGAGAGCAGAATCACATACTTTCTTTTTTATGTCTTCCTACAGTATGATGTATGGGTTAAGAATATATGCTTTAATCACATTAGACATAAGGCAAGTTTCTTATGCTGTATATGCATAAGCTTAAGGAGATAAGCCGGGCTTGGTGGCGCAGGCCTTTAATCCCAGCACTCCGGGAGGCAGAGGCGGGCGGATTTCTGTGAGTTCAAGGCCAGCCTGGTGTACAGAGTGAGCTCCAGGCCAGCTGGGACTAAAGGGAGACCCTGTCTCAAAAAGACCAAAAAAAACCCCAAAACAAAACAAAACAACAAAAAAACAAAAACAAAGAAAAGAAAAAAAGGAGACAAAAGAGCTTAGCTCTCATGTCATTGTCTTAGGGATTAAATTGGATGACCCAAGTAAAACATATAAGATATTATTAGCTAACGGTAATACTTTTAAATATTACCTATGTACTTAATAGCCATACTCAAATACTAAGTTCCAGGAGGGCTGGCATCATGCATCTGCATCAGTCAACTGGGGATCAGACCATTAAGTCAGGGAAACAAAACTCAACTGTGATTTCAAGTCTCAAAAGCGTGTTTCGAATATATTTCCTCTTTAGAAGACTTTCACCAGGAATCATTTTCCTTTTCTGAGATAACAGATAAAAAAACAACTCGTGACTTCTAATATGCTGCTATTCAAGTTAATACAGCCAAACCACTGAGGACAGGGACATGCCCTGAAAAATGTGTGGTTAGGTGTTTCATAGTTAAATGAGTCTGTTATTAGGCAAACATCATAGAAAATACTTTATAGAAAATATACTTAAAAGCCTTTACTCTCAGCACTCGAGAGTGTGGTGGTAACATGCCTTTAATCCCAGCACTCGTGAGGCAGAGCTCTGTAAGATCAAGGCCAGCCTGGTCTACACAGTGAGACTAGCTATAAATGTCCAACTTCACCATGTCGTTACTGAACCACACACTACTGTCTAAATCTTTCCTTAATTGTAAAACAGAATAAAAATATCTATACCTCACATTTAGAGTTTAACTAAGGTAGTTTACGTATTAGGCATAGTACCTGACACATGGCAAAATGTTTAATAAAGGCTATTACTTTTGACCAAAAAAAAAAAAAAATAGCTGGGCGTGGTGGTGCACGCCTTTAATCCTAGCACTTGGGAGGCAGAGGCAGCGGATCTTTGTGAGTTCAAGGCCAGTCTGGTCTACAGAGTGAGTTCCAGAACAGCTGGGGCTACAACAGGGAGACCCTGTCTCGAAAAGACCAAAAAAAAAAAAAAAAAAAAAAAAGAACAAAGACTATACTTTATGGACCAACTGGTATTATTTTTTATTCCATCCATCCATCCATCCATCCATCCATCCATCCATCCATCCATCCATCCATCTCTTTGAGACAGGGATGCATGTAGCGTAGGCTGGCCTTGAACTCATTATGTAGCTAAAGATGATAGGCTCTCAGGGCATATACACCACCATATACATTTTATGGGTTTTATGTGGTGCTGAGGAGGATCAAAACTCGGGCTTCATGCATGCCAGGCAAGCACTCTGAGTCCCTCTGTCAGTTTATACTTGAACTACTAGACTACCAAAATTGTGTTAAGGCAAGTTTCTGAAAAAAACGGTTGGAATACAAAAATAAATAAATAAATAAATAAATAAATAAATAAATAAAGGTTTAACCTAATTTATTGTAGAAACAAATTTAAATAAGGGTGATTTGGTATACCTTCTTAATCCTAATCTATTCACAACCAAAGAGTGTTTGCCCTGCTGGTTTTTGGTCTTGTTTTGGTCCAGTATTTCCTCACTATGCCTCTATTGCTCCCTTTTGGAATGGGAATGTGTATTCGATTCCACTGTATGTTGGGAGTATGTAATTCGTCTTTTGATTTTACAGGAGCTTACACTTAAGAGATTGGCCTGGGTCTCAGAAGAGACTTTGGACTGCAGACTTTTGAATAGAATTGAGACTGGTAAAGACTATGGGGACTTTTAAAGTTGGACTAAATGCATTTTGCATTTTATATGGTCACAAGCCTATGGGGGCCAGGGAGTAGAATGTAGTGGTTTGAATGAGAATGTCCCCCATAGGCTTTAAGTATTCAGACATTTTGTCCCCAGTTGGTGGTGCTGTTTGGGGAGATCTTAGAAGGTGTGGCCATGCTGGAGGAAGTACGTCACTGGGGGGCAGGCTTAGAGAGCTTAACAAGCCTTGCTAGTCTCCAGAGGCTCTCTCTCAACTTCCTGTGCTCATTGGGAACCTAGGCTTTCTGCTCCAGCTCTGGCCACCATGCCTCCTGCCACAATGGACTCTGATGCCCTGGAACAATCAATCGTAAGCTCAAATAAGCTCTTCCGTTTATAAGTTCCCTTGGTCATGATAGTTTTATCACAGCAACAGAAAAGTGACATACAGTTAGGCTTGCAGCAATATAAAATACTGATTAAGCTGGGTGTAGTGGTATGCGCCTTTAATCCCAACACTAGGGAGGCAAAGGCTGGTTTATCTCTTGCGTTCAAGGCCAGCCTGCTCTATATAGTGACTTTCAGGCCAGCTGGGGCTACAGGGAGACCTTGTCTCAAAAAGAGCAGGGAGGTGGGTGGGGGGGAGACTGATTAAACCAATCACTTATAAAGTTAGTTTTTCTTCCATTATTATTTCTTTTCCATCATTAGTATTATATGAATAGATCTTTGTATTCAAATATAGTAAATAAAAACTCTTAATATGTACCCATCAAGATGGCATTGACAAAAAGGTTATTTCCCTGAATCAAAATGTTGCATTCTACATAAGAAAAAGAGTTGAGTTTAAACCTTCTCTTTTATTCCTTTTAGACCACCTGTATTACAATTCTTATTTTAGCAGACAACTGCAAAGACTATGTGACTGACAAAAGAAGAAAGGATTCTCATGCACTGGGCCCTTTGCAAGGCAGCATGAAGAGGAAATTTATAGCACTAAATGTCTACTATTTTTATTTTGTGTATGAGTGTATTGTCTGCACATGTGTTAAGTGCACCCATGCTGTGCAGTGCCCATGGAGGCCAGAAGAGGGTGCTGGATCACCTGGAACTGGAGTTATGGATGGTTGTTAGCTGCCATGAGGGTGCTAGGGATTGAACCCAGGTCCTCTGCAAGAGCAGCAAGTCAATCTGTATCTGTGACTTCTTTCACACCCTAAACCAGGGAAGGTTTTTTTTCTTTTCTTTTCTTTTTCCTGCACTTGTGGCTATGAAAATTACTTGAAAGACAAAGTGCTAAAAATGACCATGACTGTATTTAACATTCAATACAAACTGGTTCAACCAAACAGATTTAATATAACACAGGGAGGAAAAAGCAAACAAACAAGAATCATTCATAACTTTGAAGGAAAAAATGTTTTAAATGTACTATTATTTTGAATTGCTTTAACCAAAAAAAGTAGGCATGGGTTTGAAAAGACTGACAAAATTTGGTATCAGAAAAAGGCATAATACTAACTTTGACTTATTTCAACAAATATTTACTGGACTGTAAGGCATAGTTTTTCTTGCTTGGGATGAAACAGGAAGGGCTGATCCTGACTCAGTGAATTAAGCAAACATGTAAACAATGGGTGCCATTTAGTTTGTGTCACAGAACAGTATAAATTCTAGGAACTCAACCAAAATGCTCAAGAACTTTCTTGTTGACATTTACCTTTCACTTTGACTTAAATTTTCAGGCATTTGTGTCTCATGTTGTTAAAATTTTTAAGGTCTTTAAGGGTCAGAGACTGTATCTCTTACTTCTCTTATTTCTACTACAATGACTCATATGGTGCTTTTAAACCTCAACCACAGTTTTGTGACTGCTGATTATGATAGCACATTATAATAGCAGTTATTTGGTAAGATGCTGATCTAGTATGTGTATATACATGTAGGTACAAGAATCTGGCTGGAGGAAATAATATATATTACGGTATATGAATTCCTATCAGCCAGCTAGAAATCCAACATGTTCTGTACTTTTCATGTGTGAAGCACAGCAGGATGCAGATCCTTATGAGTACTATTTGTCAACAGCAGTGCAGGTGGAAGTAATGCTCCATGCAGCCTCAACCTTATCTTTTAGGAACCTCCACTCAAGTAAAGCAGGATTTTTGGATTCACCGTAGAAAATAATTTCAGAATGTGTCAATATTGAGTTGGAGTTATCAATGTTAAGAAGTGGAGTTAAGACACTTTAAAGCACAGGGGTTGATAGAAAGGGCTCAGGAAGATACACCTCTGAGAGCTTGGGTGTGGGCTTCTCAAAGGAAGAACTGTGTCTTATTAGCTGTAGAAGAGTTGTATGTAAGATTCTGGTGATTTCTGAAATTATTCTCTTCAAAGTGTTGCTCAAGAATTTAAAGGAAATCACAGGGTGGTTCCTGAGGGGCACCTGATGGGATTACAGATAAGGTAAAATTCTGGATCACAGAGATGCAGGAAGCTATGATATCTTTACTGTAAAGAATGGTTAATAGTTTTAAAATTCCCAGAAAATACTGGGGAGAAGGGTGAGGCCATAAGGGAGATCAAATATATTAAACGTTTAAGCCTGGGTTATTGTCATTTCAACATTTTTTTTTGTCTTTTTTGAGACAGGGTCTTCCTGTAGCCCCAGCTGTCCTAGAACTCGCTCTGTAGACCAGGCTGGCCTTGAACTCACAAAGATCCGCCTGCCTCTGCCTCCTGAGTGCTAGGATTAAAGGCATGTGCCACCATGCCCAGCTTCAACATTTTTAAAAGAAACATTGTCTCTATGTTAGCAGTTCATACCAAATGTTGTTAGTTGTACTAGAATTCTTTATTTTCAGGGGGGTGAGGTGGGAGCCTGGAGGGCTCCATTCTCTTCCTATGTCTCCATAATTTTTCCTGTCTTTCTATTCTGCCTCAGTATGACTCCATTTATTTTAAAATTCAGAAAAGAATGTTTGAATGTAATCATAAATAAAATCTTGGAAAAAATGCACAACAGCTCATTGGGAGTTGAAGCTATTCTCATCTTCCAAATTTTATATCTTTCAAATACTTATATTTATAACTAATGAAAATAACCCAGATATTTTTGTTTTGAAAAGATTTGTTTTTATATGAAAAATACCAAGAAAACAAAAAATAATCACAACCACAAAAGCACTGTAAGGAGAGGCTATCTTCATTTCAACCTCTAGTAGATACAGTACAGCAGCAGCACAATGAATAATTAATGAGACTTTATATCAAACTTTGTAAAACTTGACTGTAAAAGACAAAAGAAAATATATATGCCAAGTTTAAAACCACACAAAAAAGTATTCTCTAGGAGGAAAACCATGACTGAAGAACAAAAATAACATACCATGCACAAACCAGTACTGAATGTCCTGAATTATTGATAGAACAGAGATAAATTGAATATCAAAATTCTGGACCACTCTGAAAATAGTTAAAACTAATTGTAATAAAGATACGATCATAGAACCAAAACTGATTGGAAGAAAATAATATTAAACAACCAACTGAGCCATCTGTGAAATGGTTAATTTCATATGCAACCAAGTTTTTCTTAAAACTGGCACAATGTACAAGATTTCCCAGCCTATTCCAATCTTTGTCTCCTACTAGTTTTCTAATTGGCTTTAATATGTAATATAAACATATTGAACAAATATGTAGCATTTTTTAAAAAATATTTTTTATTAATTTTTTTAATTTATTTCTGTATGTGTATGAATGTACTGTCTGCATGCAAGTTTGTGCACCCGTGTCGTGCAATGCCGCGGAGGTCAGAAGAGGGTCTCGGATTCCCCTGGAACTGGAGTTCTCCTGGAATTGGAGTTTCGGACGGTTCTCGGCCGCCATGTGGGTGCTGGGGATCGAACCCGGGTCCTCTGTAAGAGCGGTCGGCGCTCTTAACCGCTAGGCCATCTCTCCAGCCCCATATGTAGCATATTTAAAAATATTCTAATTACCTCCTAAAGAAAAATCACATAGCTTGTTTAAGGAAGCTACTAGTTGCAGACTTCTTTATATATGCTCAAATTACACAACATTAAGGTGATGTGGAAAAGGACTCAGAGAAGCATTCTTTTTTTTTTTAATTTTATTTATTTTTTATGTGTACTAGTGTACTGTCTGCATGTAGGTCTGTGCACCCATGTCGTGCAATGTTGCAGAGGTCAGAAGAGGGCGTCAGATTCCCCCGGAACTAGAGTTAAAGAAGGTTCTTAGCTGCCATCTGGGTGCTGGGGATCGAACCCGGGTCCTCTGCAAGAGCAGTCGGAGCTCTTAGCCGCCAGGTCATCTCTCCAGTCCCCAGAGAAGCATTCTTTATACTTCTAAATTAAATGGCCACCTGACTCCTGCTGATAACCTTGTTTAGGCCTTTCTTTAGATGAAAAGCAAAATAGTTCTCTTCCTTTGATTTCCGAATGTGTATGCTTTGTGCAATTGAAATCTAAGGCATAAGTTCACACTGTACTGTCACCACAGACCAATGTCCCCCAAAGCTACTAAAAAGTTAAATTAGCATATGTGTGACAATTTTGTAGCACAGCCTGTAAATTAATACTGGACACCTGACTGAGTAGAAAGCAGCAGTATTAAATTTACTAAATTCTACAGCTGAGCCAATGTTCCCAGTCATTCAGCTAACCTTAAGTATTTCCTGTCCCTATTAGAATAGCTTAAGACTGAGGTGTTTTAATACCTTTTTAATGACAGGCCCTTTTGAAAAGACTGCTCTGGTCCATCATTTCTATCTCTTTCCCTCTGTCTCATTCCCCCTACTCCTACCACTTTCCTACTTAAAAACTTTTGCGGGCTGGGTGTGGTGGCACACGCCTGTAATCCCAGCATTTGGTAGGATTAAAGGCATGCACCACCACACCAAGCCGCTAAGGACTCTTAGTATACGAAGCCTTATCAGAACTAAATTCATTCACAACATTATATGTTTCTGTTTGCAAAAGTAAGAAAAGGGAAAAAAGATATCAAAATCAGCTTCATTTACAAAATGAAATTTCTTCTTTAAAGTTCTGCAGCTTAGGGGCTGGGAGGGATGACTAGAACACTGGCTGCTCTTGCAGAGGACCAGGGTTCAGTTCCTAGCACCTACATGGCAACTTGACAACTCCAGTTTCATGACCTCAAACACCTTCTTCTGGCCTTGGAGGGCACCGCACACAAGTGGTGCACTTACGTACAAGCAGGCAAAACAGTCATACACATAAAATAAAATAAATTTAAAAAAATAATTCAAAAAGTTTTGTAGTTTATAGAGTATCTGTGCCTTATTTCAGTGGGTTACAGATTAAAAGCTGTATCTGTAAATGAACTATGACAAGGAGGGAAACCAGTGGGGAGAGGGGTGGGGGCGGAATAAGACTATTTTTTTCCATCCATGTATTTTACTTGTAGTTCTGAAATATTTCAATGCAAAATAATAGGGAGGAACAGAAATACTCTTTGGAATGACTTAGATCAGAGCTGAGATCCTGTCCTTCCACAACATTAGCTGTGAGAACTCTGCAGTGTTAATTACCATTCCCATGACTGTAAAGTAAGATAAGGCCTACTTGGGTAGTTAAATGAGGCATTCTTTCTCTTTACTTTCTGATTTGAATTTAATACTCAAGAGTGTTGATTCTTGGAACCAACCAATTGGGCTAAAACCAAATACAAATTTATCATGGATCTTATAGAACCCTATTTTTATACAGCTGTGCTTTCTTAACAAAATATACAGCTGCTTTCTAATTTTTATTCATATTTCATCTATTAAAGGGAAATAATATATTCAGAATCCATGCAATTATCTACTGTTTTTCCATACACTCAAATAAACCTCAAAAGTAAAGGCCTCCTTAGGAGTAGTCTTCTCACAGTATTATCTTATCCAACACAATGGCCGGCACTATAGGTGTTCAATTGCTGTTTACTGAATGCATTATAAATGAACCAGAGAAAACTGCGCTAACTAGCCTTGTCTTTCACTGCTGGAGTTAGCAACTAAGCCAGGTCATGGGATTCGAATGAGGGCTAGGGAGAGAATTCTAGAATATTTTTATTTTTAGTGACCATTTGATGAGAAAAACATTTCTCGAAATACCTTTTAGTTTAAGAACCTAAATTAATTCCTGTTTACACATTTAAGAATAATGATCCCCATTTCCCAACTTATAGAGTAATTCTATGCCTCTTGCCTAAGATTCAAATTCGCTAGAGGTTCTTTGCTTTTTTTGGGGGGGGGGGTGGCTTGAGACAAGGTCTCCCTGTAGCCCCAGCTGGAATTCGATCTGTAGACCAGGCTGGCCTTGAATCCACAGAGCTCTGCCTGCCTCTGACTCCAGGAGTGCTGGGATTCAAGGTATGCACCACCATGCCTGGCTGCTATTTATTATTTATTTATTCATTTATTTATTTTTTGAGGCAGGGTCTCCCTGGCCTGGAACTTATTCTGTAGACCAGGCTGGCCTTGAACTCACAGAGACCCACCTGTCTTTGCCTTCTGAGTGCTAGGATTAAAGGCTTGCGCCACCATGTCCGGCTTAAAGAAGGTTCTTAACTGCTATGTGGGTGCTGGAAATGGAACTCGGGTCCTCTGCAGTCGGTGCTCTTAACCACTGAGCCATCTCTCCAGCCCCCTCTTCTTTTTTTTTTTAACAGGGAATTTAATTGAACTTCTCTCTCTTCCATCTACCCACACATGGCTTTTTGCGCTTCCCTTTTCTTTACAGTTTAACATCTTTCAACCATAAAGATTTCTGAAATGTACTTTTGGGAATTCTCGTGCAGAAAATAAAATTTCCATTTTATCATATTTCTTATTTTAGACCTCGAAACCATGAGGATAAAGAAGAAATTTAGTCTACTGGACAAATTAGTTTTTCCATCTTTAGTCTTTTTCAGGGATGAGCAATCTATGGCCAACGTGCCAAATCAAGCCTGTCCATTTTTGTAAATAAAGTATTATTGAAACATATTCAACTGCTCAACTATTTACATATTATCTATTCTGCTTCTTTACCACAGCAGAGATGGAGACCAAATGGCCCACAAGCCCTAGAATATGTACTAGCTGGTCATTTATAAAAACTAAACCAAGTTTGCCAATCCCTGCCTTAGCCTCCTCTCTAAGCTGTCACCTAGGAAATACTCTATATGCACAATATTAATAGCAAACACTACTACGCAGATGCAATGTGTAGGCTCTGCTTTGTTTATATACCATTTATTCTCTCTCTCTCTCTCTCTCTCTCTCTCTCTCTCTCTCTCTCTCTTTCTCTCTGTCTCTCTCTCTCCAAGGTCTCCCTTTAGCTGGCCTGGAATTTGCTATGTAGACCAGGCTGGCCTTGAACTCACAGAGATCTATCTGCCTGCCTTTGCCTTCTGAGTGCTGGGAATAATGGTGTGTGCCACCACACCTGGCACATATATCATCTCTTAAAACTATAAAACACATGAACTAGTTACTATTATGATCCACTTCTACATATGAGAGCTGAGGTTTGATAAAAGCTCTTAATCTTACTGGGGCGTTTATACTGTTATTAAAAAAAAACACCGAGGATTCTTATTTTTCTAAAGGAATAAGCTAAAAAGCTCTAAAAAAGACTGTTTTTTCCACAAAAATTCAATAAAAACATACTCTAAAAAAGGACTGGTTTCAAAAATACCTAACTAAAATCCCAAAATCATGGTCATAAGAGCTTATAATTCAAAGCTGGCAGGATATTTATATAACCATTGCCACTAAAATTGTGGAGAAATGGATAAAATTCATTGAGCTTGGAATATCAGAGTCTGAACATTAAGAGCCATTTCTAAGAGATGTATAATGTACACCAAGAAGAGGTATACATGGTAAACCAACTTTGAAAATAAGAAAAGGGCTGGTTTCTGTAAATATCAATCTGACCCACTCAATTTTAACTATGGTGTATGGCAGATAATGGACAATAACAATTACTGGGAATACAAAGATAATTTTTATCCTCAACTCAGAATACAACTGGGGAGGATTGATATGTAGAAATATGCAAGGAACAGTTACCCATTCAGACTGATTAACAGATAAATGTAATGCAGTAAACATAAGGACTACAGGCAAGAAATAAAACCGAAAATCTGGGTCCTGGGAATCGAACCAAGGTCTTCTGCAAGGGCAGTTTGTGCTCTTAACTGCTGAGCCATCCCTCTTCTGACCTCCAAGGCACTGCACGACATGGGTGCACCTACATGCAGACAGTACACTCATACACATAAAAATTAAAAAAAAAAACACCTGAAAATCGGTTACAAGAACCACAGGGACAGAGGGACAGAGAAGAGATGACACAGCTGGCGTTCCTACAGTGGTTTTGGAAACTGGACGCTTTCTTGTGGCCACTCCATCCTTTACTGTCCTTCACTGTGCTTAAACCTTTATATTCAGCTCTCGCCAGAAGCATCTAATTAGTTATATTTGGGTTTTGAGCCCATTTCCTGTGTGGACAGGAGCAAGCAATTTATTTCTTGGCCTTTTTGGTGGTGTGAGCCAGGCTTTGCATTTCATCAAGATTCGGATTATAGAGCAGGGAACACCAGCAGATAGGAAAGGTGTTCATTGCTGGGAATCCTCCCTCACAAAACAAGTGCTCCACCATAAGCACTGTACCTCATACAGATTAGCTGAATACTTATTTGTGAGGAGGGTCACTGAGCTCTATAGAAGCACTATTTCAATTTATATATTTAAATATATAAATGATACTAATTGATCAATAGTTATAAATGCACCTTTGAAGTTTCACTGTTTTTTTAAGCAGTAATTAAGACAAAATTCTTTTCGAACATTCAAAACTTTCTTGGAACAAGATTTGAACTTTTTCCCCTCCTACTTTCCCTTCTTAAGTTCCTGAGTGCTGGCATTTATTCTGCAAAATTAGACTTTCTTATCAGTTAACTCTGGCCCTGGTAAGTTTAAAATTTTCTTCGGCATAAACACAGCAAGAAAGCCCTGTATTACATGCCACAGTGAACAAATGAAGGATTAACTGCACAAATAGGGAATACTATGTAGAACAAAAACAGTTTGGAAGTGGTTCATTCCCCAAGGATCCACGTAGAGTACAAGCTTGTTTCTCAATGTGTTGATGTGAGAGCTGATGGAACTTGGGACCAGGCCTGCTACTAGGAGGCTCAGAACAACTGAGGGTGCTGCCCCCTTGGAAGGGGTTATCAAAGCCCTGAGTCTGGCCTCTCCCATGTCTCTAGCTTTCTGTCAGACTGTTTCTCCCACATACTCTCAACCTTGCCATGCTCTATGATGTGACACAGCCAATAGGCCCTCACTAGACCTGAGCCAATGCCAGCTCCATAGCTTGTTTTCAAAAATTTTCAGAACTGCACTAATTAAGCTTCTTAATACTGTTAGCAATGAAAAAGCTGATTGACACAAGGAGATGGGATAGGACAAAAAAGAATATTCCGGTAGAGACAGTAGCTAGTATAAAGTACTTCATTAGAACACAGTAGAACACAGTAGATGAAAAACTAATGCATTTCAGGTTTAGGAAAATTAAAGTCCCAATACTAATTGTAAGAACCCAGTCAAGACCACCAACACCCAAGTTCTCCTTACATGTGAGCTAGATTACAGTATCCTTTTCTTTGTTCTTAAAATTTTTAAGGTAGCATATGAAGTAATGGGCTTCACCATGGGATTTCTACAAGTGTCATTATACTGTTTTAATTTGTCCTCTGTCCCACTGCACCCTGCCACTGTTTCCTAGTTAACCCTTATTCTGTATTCACAGTATATGTATTCTATTGCCTTATCTTTGCCATCCTTTAAGAGTTCTCCCTGTCTTCTCATAACCTACCTTCTGGTTTCAAAACTCACTCTCTCTCTCTCTCTCTCTCCCCACATGTGCATATATAATTTTAAGTATAGGTACGACATGACAGAAAACATGCAGTATGTCTCTTTCTAAAGTTTTGCTTACAAAACAATTCCATCTATTTCCCTGAAAATATCATGATTTCATTTTTCTTGGAATAAAATTTTACTGTGTATGTGTGCCTCATTTTCTTATCCATTCACCTGTTGATGGACAGCTAGGCTAATTCATTTCCTAGCTCTTATGAATAGGTACAGCAATAAACATGAAATGTATAGGTGAACTGTACACTTTTTAAGGAATTTTGCTTATAAGCATATTATTAACAATAGGTTATAAATACTGTCACTCACCATGAGAGGCACAATATCACATATTTCAATAATCTACATTCCTATTACTTCCAAAGAACACAAAGGATATAATAGGCAAGTCACAAGACTGCTGAAGAACATCAAAAAATCAAGAGACAAACTGAGAACAATATTTGCATGACAAAAACTTATTTCCTTATTTCTTATACGAATCTGTAAGAAATAAGTGAACTACATATTTTAAAAAAAATGAACACAAGGTATAACTAGGAAAACAGGAGCCAGGTGTGATGTGACACACCTGTAATCCTAAGAGTAGGGAGACTGAGGCAGGAAGATCCCAAGTTCATGGCCAGCCTGGGTTACAAAGCAAGTTCTGGGTAGCCTTGGCTAAAAGCAAGACCTAAAATCAAAGAAGGGGATGATGGAAGGGTGAGGTAGAAAAAGAAAAACATGGGGGAAAAATATAAAGGGCTAATAAAGTTCTGTCAATCTCTTTATTAAAGAATTGTAAATTAGAACAATATATTGCTTTCTAACCATCCAATGGGAAAACCAAAAGTTTAATGATGCCAAGTACTGTTTATGGTGTGTTGTCTATGTGTGCCTAAATCCATGAAACTCGTAATAGGAATTTATTCTCAAAAGTTAAGACATTCAAAGGTGATCATTATCATACTGCTTAATTGTAAAAATAACCTGGAAATAAAAGGTTTACCATAGAGAACTGGTGGAACAGATTACAGCATACCTACAAAATGGAACACTATGCACTACTTCAAAAAGAATAATCAATTCATTTCAATATGAAGCATCTTTAAGACAGATTATTAAGGAATTAAGAGGAACAAGTACAGAATCCAAAAACTTTTAAGTGGGAGAAATGGATGAGTAGGTGAATGTCCAGTATTTTTCTGATATTAACTATACAAACCCCTTGAATATTGTTAACTCTGCTGCCTGAGTACTAGGATTACAGGCAGGCAGCATACCCACCTGGAATGTACATGAGTCCTAGGGACCTGAATTCTGGTCTTTATGCTTCTGCAGCAAGCGCTTTACCCCCATGACTACCTCCCCAAGTCCGGTTTTACTATCTATCTATCTATCTATCTATCTATCTATCAATCAATCAATCATCTATCGAGTGTTATGCCTGCCTGTGTGTAAGTGCACCTATGTCATGCATTGCCTGTGGAAGAAAGAAGATTGTTGGATCCCTTGGAACTGAAGTTACAGACAGTTGTTAGCTGCCATGTAGGTGCTGGGATTCGAACTCAGGTCTTCTGCAAGAACAGCCAGTGCTCTTAACTGCCAAGCCAGAGCTCCAGCCCCAATTTACTTCTTAAAATTAACAGGGTAGTAGAATTGGCTAATTTTTGTCTTCTGTATGTATGTATATATATTTATATATGTCCATATATTTTTATTGAATTTTTGTTCATTTCATATGCTACATCTTGGTATTTAGACATCCCTTCTCTATCTGCCCCCTCCCATATTCCTCCCACCAGATTTCATGCATTCTGTCTTAACTGTTAAAGCCTATTAAGTTGAGTCTGTGTCCCCAGATGTCCCATGGTGGGAGATCATCCACTGGAGCCTGGTCAGCCTATCTAGTGTCACTGTCTTAAAGATCAAGTCTCCCTCACCCAGCAGTGATCAGCTACCAATAGTTCCTCAGCTCAGGCTGGGGTTTCTTACCCCTTTCCCTACTACTATGCTGGGCTTTTGCCTGGTTTGAGTTTGCATGGGTGTTGTACATGGTGTCAGCATTGCTGTAAGTGTCTCCTTGTGGTTGTCCACCATACCTGGTTCTTACAGTCTTTCTGGTCCCTCTTCCATAATGAATGATCCCTGAGCGACAGAGGTTTTTAATATAGTAGTCCTATCCACAGACAGGCACTTAAAAAAAAACAAAAAAAACTGGACATATAATAGAAAATTATCTATACTGTACTAAATGCTCTGCATTTATTGAAGGCATCTCTACCTTATACAAACTGGTATTAGCTTTCTTTTGGGTTGTAAGAAGAGGAAAAAAACTGATAAAATTCTATAAGAAAAGAACCTTGCTAATTTAAAGGTTTTTAAGATACTACCTAAACTCAATAAAACCAATAAATGTAAAATGACTGAGGAGCCCTTTGAAATTGGCTATTTTAGCAGGGCGTGGTGGTACACGCCTTTAATCCTAGCACTCAGGAGGCAGAGGCAGGAGGATCTTTGTGAGTTCCAGGACAGCTCGGGCCACAGGAAGACCCTGTCTCGAAAAGACCAAAAAAAAAAAAAAGCTATTTTATTAGGAGAGTGAAAAATGATACCCCCAAATCTTGTAATTTCTAAAAATTAGTACTGATACCTTTCTCAGCTTCAAGAGATCTTATCCTTTCAGAGTGCACAATTGTTTTTCAAGCTTATTAGAGTGTCAAAGGCAGATGTAATTAGAATGGGGGCTGGAGAGAAACCACCTAGAAAGGGAAGTTAGAAACCTGATGTATAGTGTTTCACAGCCAGTGAAATAGAAGTACATGTAACCAAGAGATTCCATGTATCAAACCTGCTGGAGATTTTGTCTACTTACCAATGCCCAATGCAACATAGGAGCATTCCCCTGAAGGAACCTTGGATTTGCAAAAGGCCATGGCAAAACTTATCTCTAAGTAGCTACAAGGGACCATTACCATCCTACTCTGATTATCATTTTCAAGATTTATATACACAATAACCACATATCCGAGTTACTGGAATTGTTTATACATGAAGACCAAGTGTATGTGAAGTGGTTGATAGTGTGGAATTCTGAAGGCCCTGCAGAACCCAAGAAACTGAGTTCAAATATGTTTTACCACTCAGGAGCTTCATGACCTTGGGCAAGATACTTAATGGTTTTTTTTTCAATCTCCAAAATCTCCAAAATGTTAATATTAATCATGCTCATGGGTTGACGTAAGTTAATAATTATCTGTATACTGCATTCGCAAGGGTCACATATATAAAATGGAAATAATATGTTCTTTCTAAAGTGCTTAAACAATTATGACTAGAAATCTCATGAATTCAGTTGTTTCTTTCTTCCTAAGGCTGACACAACCAAAGTTTTCTGGGCTGTTGTACAGGATCACAATCACAATTACAAACACAAACTCCAAGATTATGACTATAAAAACAAATTATAACAAGTTATTAAATAATCAGTGTTAGAAACACACATTAAACAAGAGAGCCTCTGGTGAAAATTTAAGTTTACCAGATATTTGTCTTTATGCCAATTATTTCTAAACTGTTACACTTACAGGGAAAAAGTTCTCTATACTTTTCTGTCTTCATTCAAAGAGGCAGAGAGCCCTTAATGAAAGATGTAGCAAAATCACAGCGACCTGATAAATGAAACAGAAGAAACTGAGCTCCATTTGAAGTTGAAATGTTTTTATGGAAGAGGTGATATTTATGCTAAGGATGAACATGAGTTCACCCACCTGGGGGCTAGTGACTCGTGAAGCCAACTTGGTCAAACAGGATGTAAGAGCGCAAGATCTGCTCTAAGAAATGCATGCTGGGGCTGGAGAGATGGCTCAGTGGTTAAGAGCACCAGATGCTCTTGCAGAGAACCTGGGTTCGATTCCCAGCACCCACATGGTGGCTAAGAACCATCTTTAACTCCAGTTCCAGGGGAATCCGACATCCTCTTCTGACCTCCGTGGCATTGCATGACAGGGGTGCATCAACCTACATGCAGACGGTACACTCATACACATAAGAAAATAATAAATTAAATAATGCTAAGCCGGGTGTGGTGCTACACCCCTTTAATCCCAGCACTGGAGGGATTAAAGAGAAGCACATGATCTTTGTGAGTTCAAGGCCAGGCCACCCTGGTCTACATAGTGAGTTCTAGGCAAAATAAACACATGCTAAGGTCTGGGCAGACAGTTTCCAAACAGGTGAGTTTAGGAAGGCAAGCCTGGAACACACCTGCCTCTACCTCCTAGGTCATGGTCAAAAGCCCATGACCATGCCCTGAGTAAGTGATGTAGAGCCACAAGTGTGTGTGAAAGGAAGCAAAGGAAGTTCTCTGAGAAAAAGTAACATGCTTAAATAGGTATCATAGAGATCCTTTCACCTAAGCTGAACTGGAAGGGTCAAAGAAAATCAAGAAAAATGCAGACTGTGGTAGAAAATTGTAGCAATGAACCTGAAATAGTAGAGCTGAGAATGTAGCATAGATGGTTGTCTTGCCAACCCTCAGAATCGTAGGGAAATCCCCCAATTTCTAGTCTGGGTAAATAGTTGGGTCATAACAAGGAGACACCATGAATAGAAGCAGTTTTAAGTATATTAGTTTTGTAATTGTAAATTTAGTTCTTATGAATGTTTTGTTATTCAAATCACAGTTTTACTATGACAGGAAAACCAAAGGCCAGAGTTGTGCATACTTCACTATTAGTTAATGTATCTTTAGTTTACCCTACATTGAAATAGGCAGTAATTCAGTTTCAGCTAAGGCAGAGAACAGAAGGCAGTCTTAAAAATCCACTGCAATACCTGAGCAGATCAAATGTGAAAAGGTCTATATTTTAATGGTATTAAGTAGAGGAAAAACTATCAGAAGCTTGCCTTGACAATCTTTTTTTTTTTAGTCTTTTTTGAGACAGGGTCTCCCCTGTAGCCCCAGCTGTCCTGGAACTCACTCTGTAGACCAGGCTGGCCTTGAACTCACAGAGATCCGCCTGCCTCTGCCTCCCGAGTGCTAGGATTAAAGGTTTTAAGAAGCTGTGTCTGTTTATACATTTCCTAACAGGCCTGTGAAACAGGAAGGATACCACTGGTCATTCCCTTTGAAGAACTGAAAGCTTGACTGAATGTGATCAAGATGTTCTTCATTGTCGTCATAAAGAATACTTTCCAAAGACATTAAACAAAATGATCACCCTATGAAAATCATGCTAGGTTCTCCTTATACTAACAAAAGGCAAATTTCAGGCCCCAAGGCAGGCTAGCATTCCTAGTCCTACACAAAGTGGGTTTACTTCTATATTTTGGGCTTAATCTTGAATTTGGGCTTTCATAATCATAATTTTTGCCCCCAAATCCAGAATGACTAAACTGCAGTACTGTTTATCACACATGTATGTGTTTCAGATGAAATCATGGAGAAGAATGGAGTAACCAAAGTTAAAAGTGCTAGTTGAAAAACTACTCAGATTTCCTCACACTCAGATGCCAAATGACAATCTTAGCACTTGAAGCAAAAAAAATTTTTTTTTTTTTTGTGGTAGGGGAGAGGAAAAAAGCCACACCCAAAGTTAAGACTTCACAGTGAAGTGACACCAAGTTGCAGAATTTTAACCATGGCTATTTTGGGTACTCAATTTTACGGTTAAAGAATGCTTCAGAATTCTTTAAATTCCTTCTGGGCCTTAAGCTCAAGAAAACGTTCCTCAGACCCTAATTATTTAGGTTACTGCCCTCAGTCATCAGCAAATCCAAGATGAAGAATTACCTCATTCAAAAAAAAAAAAAAAAGTCTTAAGTAACTCCAATGCAGAAAGGGCCCGATTCAAAGACGACCCAAAGTTTAGGAGACAGTCCACCCCGTCACCCGACACCCCCTCCTCCCCCAGTCCCCAGGGGAGTTACACAGGCAGAAGGCCAGCCTGGGGCAACTCGGCAGCTCCCTCCGGACTCCCGGGCCCCCGAGGATCGGGACCCCCAGGCTGGCTGCCAGGCTTCTGGCTTTCACGACCGTGCTCGGGCCCCGTGCCAGCAGCCCCCTCGGCCTCCCTCCGCCCAGCCCGGCAGCCCCGCGTACCTTGGCCACATAGTCCTTCACCTCGTCCAAGTCTCCGTTCTTCAGAGCCCACATGAACTCCTTGTCGCACATCGCTGCAGCGGGGCGAACAGCGGGCCGGGCAGGGGCGGCGTCGGCGGGCTGGAACCGCGGGGCGAGGGGACACCGGGCCGCGTGAAACCTGCAGGGCGAGCAGACGGCACGAAGGGGCCGCGCGGGAAGGGCCGAAGGCCGTCGGGACCGTGGGGCGGGAGAAAGTTCTTTTGCGGCCACTGGGCCCAACGGAGCAGGTTCCGCCTGGCTGAGAAGCGACCGGACCGTTGCACTTCCGGTTCACGCCCCGCTAGGACCCGCCCTCCGCTTCCTCTTCCTCTTCCTCTCAGAGGAACGCCCTGCTCTCGACCCCGCCTCGGCAGCCGCCTCAGTGGGACTCTAGTGCGCAAGCGTAGTATCCCGGAGGGCCGGAGCCTAGAGGGGAGGAGCGGAATCCGGTGGGCGGGACCGGGAGGCTGAGTGACAGGAGAGTCTTGGGCTAGACCTGGGAAGGTTAGCACATTTCAAATGAGATTAAGACATTACTACTCCACTGCAGATGGGAAAAAATTAAAATCTGGGTGGGCAAACTTTCTAAAAATAGTCAAAAATGTTTGACTTAGATTGTCTTTCTCCCACTTTAAATCATTAACAAAACAAAAACAACCCACTCTCAAAAGAAATTTTATTAAGAATTTCATACTTACAAATGTGCTTGATCAAATCCAGCCCCCATTCCGCTCTCTCCAGTTCTCCGTCCTCCCGTTATTTTTCCTTCCAACTTCATGTGCATGCGACCTCTCTCTTTCTCTCTCTTTTTTAAACCCACTGAGTCCATTTAGAGCTGCCTCTCTATTCTTTGAGTATAGAATCCACAAATTATTCCAGACAGCTTTGCTTTGCCTTGAAGCATCAAACTGTACTTTTACTCCTGCAGGTCACTGGCTGGCCAGGAGATGAGTTCTATCCTCCCTCCCCCCTCCCTTCGCCTCCTCACCTTCTCTTCATTTGCCTTCCTTCCTTCTCTTCATTCACTGAGCAGTATAGTTTGGGATAGCAGATCCTGCTACTCACCAGAAAGTAGTAAAAAGGAAGGAATAAAACAAGTGATTTCTTCCCAGAAGGAAATCTTCAACTCTTAAGACAATAGTGTGACTTTATTTTTAATTGTGCATGTATGTGTGCATGTGTGTGTATGTATGTGGATGTGAGCATGTGATGGCACACATGTAAAGATCAGAGGACAACTTGTGGGAGTTAATACTCTCCTTCCACTATGTGGGTCTGAGAGATGGAACTTAGGTAATCAGGTTTGGCAGTAAGCATCTTTACTCGCTGAATCGGCCCAATCATGCAAATTTAGTGCATCACTACTATGATTTATGTCCTGTGATGAGAAATACTTCAGTGTGTGATAGGGATAAAATCTTACTTTCTTATCTACCAAATGACATCAAGAAAACCTGTCTGGCACAATTTGCATTCCAAAAATTCTATGTTTGGGGCTAGAGAAATGTTCAGTGAATAAGAGCACACCAGCTGCTCTTGCAGAGGATCTGGGTTCAGTCCCCAGCACCCACATGACAGCTAACAACCATCTGTAACTCTGGTTCCAGGGAATCTGCTGCCCTCTTCTGGCTTCTATGGCCATTGAATAGATGTGGTACACTTAAATACATGCAGACAAAACACTCATACACATAAAATAAATAACTAAAAAAATTTTTTTGGTCTTTTTGAGATAGAGTCTCCCTGTAGCCTCAGCTGGCCTGAAACTCTTTATGTAGACCAGGCTGGCCTTGAACTCCTAGAGATCTGTCTGCCTCTGCCAGGGAGGGCTGGAATCAAAGGTGCCACCATATCTGGCAATTTTTTTTTATATTCTGTATTTTGAAAAAACACTTGCTTTTTAAATGATTTATAACTGCAAAACAGTTCTGTTTTTCCTAAGGTTTGGGTGAAATACCTTAGAGCACATCCAACTAGTGACTTTTATCTTAGAATCCTAGTGATTCAAATTTATACATGTGAACATCAAGCAATCTAGTAAAATTTCTTATTAAGCTCTTATACATAGAGGCTATTATTTATTACTCACTAAACAAGTAAACCAAGGGACTTTACCACTGTTACCACATTGTACAGAAGTTGAAACCCACAGCACAGCCTTTTTTAAATATTGTATGCACTTTGACTTATTTTGTATCCTCTACAGTAAGTTATTTAACTCTTCTGCTTCTGTTCTCCAAGATAACAAGGAGAATGCTGTTAGCATATATGTATTTGCTACCATTTAGTAACAATTGGTAAAGAAAGACTCAACGTCAAAAGAAAAACCTCTAAATATTTAACCCTGGCTTGCATTTTTATTCTGTTAATTTTACTTCTGACAGTTGGGACTACAAATCTACATACCAATGATGATGGTGCTTTTCTGGAAGGAAATTTCAGGGAGGGATCTGATAGGCAAATTCTGGTTTCTCAGCAACACCTCTGTGATCTCTGCTGTCTATCACAGTGACAGCTCTTGGTTTATCACTAACCTAAATTTCTGCTATGCCACCCACTGTTATGTTTAATCTTCCATTTGAATATCTGGAGCTTAAGGTGTTTAAAATAGGCTCTTGTCTCTTACAAATTCCAAGTTTAGCTAACACCCTATACTTCCTCTTTCTATAAATGGCCTCACCAACTACCCTGTCACTAAAACACAGGCAGGAGTCACAATTGCTTTTGTTGTTGTCACTCTTCTCTAACTCAACCTTTAAAGTCATTCAAAATACTATTTTATTTTATGTATGAGTGTATTTCCTGCATGTGTGTATCCTATAATGTCCATGATGGTCAGAAGAGGATCCCCTGGAACTGGAGTTAGAGACAATTGTTAGTAGCCATGTGGGGCTGAAAATCAAACCTAGGTCAAGAGCAGTCAGTGCTCTTAACTGCTGGACCATCTCTCCAGCTCTGTTATCTATTTCTATTTTTATGTGTTTGAATGTTTTATGTGTATGCATATAAATGCACTACTTCTGTGAAATATCCACAGAGGTCAGAAGATGCTGTCAGATACCCTGGAACTGGAGTTACCAATGTTTTTTACCTGCCATATGGGAGCTGGGAACTGAACCAGAGTTTCCTGCAAGAGCGGCCAATGCTCTTAAGTACTGAGCCATCTCTCTAGCCCCTTAAATGCTTTGTTTAAAAAACATGTGTATGTATGAGTGTTTTGCCTGCATGTATATAAGTGCACCATATGCATACATTGCCCAGAGAGGTCAGAAGAGGGTTCAGATCTCCTGGATCTTGAGTCACAGATGGTTGCTATCTGCCTTGGAGATTCTGAGAATTAAACCCAGGTTTTCTGCAAGAGTAGTTGGCGCTCTTAACTGTTGAGCTGTCTCTCCAGCTTCTTGAAATACTTATAAATTGGTTGACTTCTTATAGTTTTCCATACCTGAATTCTCCCAGGCTGCTCTCTATCTCTCCTACAAAGATATCATACTGCCTGGTCTCATTTTTAATCTTATCCTTTTCCAGGTAGTTTCCCCTTTAAAACATAAGCAAAATGTCACTTCTTACTCTAACCTTTCAGTAACTTCCTATTATACTTAGGACAACATCCTGTTTGTTGTGTCCATCAGAGCCCTCTGTGACCTGCCCAAGGAAAGTCTCTTCTATTCCATAACACTGTCTCCCACCCATTGCTTCTTGAGTTCCCACATGTCTTATCTTCTGTCTGTTTCAGGAAAAGCCAAGCACATTCCAGCCTATGGCCTTTATGTGTGTTATTTCCTGTCTAGGATGTTCCTTTAATTCTTGTTGGCTCCTTCTGATCTTAGAGATCTTAGTGCAAATACAACTTTGAAGAGAAGCCTCTGAAACTCACCTTTAAATTAAATACTTGAGAATTTTTTCTAATTCATGGTGTTTATCCCAAAGATTTACTTTATTTTTATTTTCCTATATTGGAAGATATTCATGGTATTCAATGAATAAATACATCATTTTGTCTGTCAATGCCATTCTGGGTGCAAGAAAGAATTGCCCTTTCTGGCTTCTTTATGGTTGAGTAATTTGATGGTTAATCCTGGGTGTCAACTTGACTGGATTAAGGAACAAATAAGAGAAAAAGGATCTTCGGATTGGACTACCTCAACCTGGATGGCCCACCCCAAATGTGGGTATTACCTTCTGCTGGCAGGCAGTATTAAAGGCCATGGCAGAGGGAGCTGGTCACTTTTTTCCTGCGGCTTGCCTCTCTCTCACTGGTGAGTTTGTCTTGCTGCTGTGATCAGCCCTTCGGATCCTAGCATGTACTGAGACCGGCAGAGCTCCTGGAATCCATCAGGCTTTCAGCACCAGATTGGGACTACTGAGACATCCAGCCTTGTGGACTGAGCAGTTCCCTGGATTCTCAGCCTCTCCCATGCAGCACAGCTACTGTTGGACTCCTTGAACTCTGTCATGTGAGCTAATCAATAAATTGTATATAGCTATATATTCGTCCTGTTGCTTCTGTTTCTTTAGAGAACCCTGACTAATCCAAGTAATATCATGTAACTAATTTTAGCCTATTACTTATGAGTAAAGTAATATGAGTCACTGCTAGGCTGCCAATTCAAGATCCTTTATAGCTCAATTATTCCTTTTGCTGTAGCAATGAATAGCATTTAAAAATTTTTTATTTATTATTATTTTTTATTTTTATTTATTTTTTAAGGGATTCACAATATAAAAGCACAGTTGTTTTCAGATCACATGAATGTTGCTCAGTTTGCCATACAACTAGGTAATTGGCACTAGCATCCACAGATGAGAGATACCATTCGTTGTTTGTTTTTCTGGGACTTTGTTACTCCACTTAGTATGATATCTTCTAGCTCCATCCATTTACCTGCAAAGTTCATGATGTCATCTTTCTTTACCGCTGCATAGAACTCCATTGTGTAGATGTACCACATTTTTCTCTATCCACTCATCAGTTGAGGGCCACTTGGGTTGGTTCCAGCTCCTCACTATTGTGAAGAGAGCTGCAATAAACATGGCTGTGCATGTATCTCTGTGGTAAGATGAGTCTTGTGGTATATACCCAGGAGTAGTATGACTGGGTCAGGTGGTAGGCTTATTTTGAGTGTTTTAAGGGTTCTCTACACTGTTTTCCATAGTGGCTGTACAAGTTTACATTCCCACCAGTAGTGGATGTTATTTATTATTTTCTATGTGTATGAGTGTATTGTCTGCATGTAGGTTGGTGCACCTGTGTCATGCAAGGCTGTGGAGGTCAGAAGAGGGTGTCAGATTCCCCTGGAACTGGAGTTAAAGACAGTTCTTAGCCACCATGGGGTGCTGGGGATCGAACCTGGGTCCTCTGCAAGAGCAGTCGGTGCTCTTAACTGCTGAGCCATCTCTCCAGCCCCCACAATGAATAACATTTAAGACAGTGGTTACATAGACAGTCAGGGGCCTGAGAGAGAGCATCGTGCATGGAGCTCTCCCCATCCCATGATGGATATGTATAATGAATGAGATATTAATTGTTTCAAACCACCAAGAGTTTAATGTTTATTCTTGCAGCAACACTTAGGGCAGGTGGTCCTGTACTGTGTATAAGAAAGCAAGCCAGGGCTGGAGAGATGGCCTAGCAGTTAAGAGCACTGACCGCTCTTGCAGAGGACCCGGGTTTGATCCCCAGCACCCACATGGTGGCCTAGAACCGTCTGAAACTCCAATTCCAGGAGAACTCCAGTTCCAGGGGAATCCGACGCCCTCTCCTGACCTCCGCAGCATTGCACAACACGGGTGCACAGACCTGCATGCAGGCAGTATATTTCTACACATACAGAAATAAATAAAATTAAAAAAAAAGAAAGCAGGCCAAAGCAACACTTAGCCAATTTAATTGTTTGTTTTGCCTTTTTTTTTTTTTTTTTTTTTTTTTTTTGAGACAAGGTCTTTCTATGTAGCCCTAGCTGGCCTGGAACTCACTATGTAGACCAGGCTTGCCTAGAAATGGAACTCACAGAGATCCACCCACCTTTGCCTCCCAAGGTGCTAGGATTAAAGACATGTACCTCCATGCCTGGCTCACTTAGCTAATCTTGATTAATACAGAAATGATTGCAAGGATGGGAATGTGGCTAGGATAAATTGAATAAATTGCATTGGCTTCAGGAAGTGATGGAAGTCACAGGGTGGTGATTCATATTCACAGGAGTGAACGATCTGGATGAAATCTCATGATAGCACGCTGAAAAGGTGAGGCAGGTCCTGTAGTTCAAGAAGCTTATAGCTGTAGTGGAATAGGCTGGAAATGGAAGATTGGTCCTATGTATTGGTAGCTATTGATTATATTAAATAGCACAGGAAAAGATGAGTTTAGAAAATAATTTTTCTGCCTTGCAAATTGTGCTGGATAGCTTTAGTTGTCAACTTGACACACCTGGTTAGAGAGAAACTCAACTGAGGAACTGTCTCTATTAGACTGGCCTGTGACTCTGTCTGTGGGGCATTTTCTTGATTGTTGAGTGATGAGGAAGGGCCAAGCCCACTGTGGGCAATGCCTCCCCTGGGCAGGTGGTGGTGTATTGTATAAGAAGGCAGGTTGAGCATTAATGATGGTCTGTGCACTGTGGGCAGTGCCTCCCCTGGGCAGGTCGTGGTGTATTGTATAAGAAGGCAGGTTGAGCATTGATGATGGACTGTGCTTTAAGCCAAGTAAACCCTTTCCTCCTGAAGTTGTTTATGATCAGTGTTTTTATCACAACAATTGAAAGCAAATTAGAATGCAAATAAAATAAAAGTGATGGGGCTGGAGAAATTGTTCAGTAATATAGAGTGCTTGCTGTCTGGCAAAGGACCAGAACACACACACACACACACACACACACACACATGCATAAAAAATATGATAAAATCATTTAAGTGGAAGTGATTCTAGGGAGTCTGAAAGTGTGGAAACTTGAACAAGTGATTCTCACCTTCAGTTATTAAAATATAAGCAAACAAAAAAAGAGCAACAAAGGCTTATTGGAATGTAACACATTAAAAGAGTTTAATTCTAGAATAACATGGTCTTTCAGTGAAAAATTTCAGTAGAGCAAAAAAGGTATTCCTGGTCCAATAGTCTGAAAGTAACAAGAAAGACAAAAGATTGAAAATGATGTCTGGCTGGAATTAGAGGACACGGAACTGACTTGAGTGCAGAAACAGTTTATTAAAGGTCTGAGTGTAATGTTGAAATATATACTAGTCATATTTATAGAAAACTGTGGATTAACGTGAAACAACTCAGGGCCTCTTCCTCTGTGACAGGGAGTAGCCTCGGAAAATTGCTCAGCTGCCAAGACCATATTCTCCAATTTGAGGTGACAAGTGAGACTATGTTAAAGAATTCTAGAAGGTATAGCTAAGGACTACCAGATGTCATGCACTGGAGGACGAGGGTAACATGGCTTAGAGTTGGGGCCTAATTAGAGCATATTACTCACCATAGGGGCCTTTTGCAATATCTGCCTGGGTAAGGTTCCAGAATTGCCATAGAACAATTTGATTGGCGACTGTGTCATTCTTCCTCTTTTTGAAGGAGTGTGGTTTCTGTGGTTATCATGTTCCCACTCTGCTATTACATATTAGGTGTAAAGGAAGGATACTTTGCTATTTAGTTCATATGTAGCCCTGGCTGGGCTGGAACTCATTACATAGACCAGGCTTGCCTAGAAATGGAACTCACAGAGATCCACACACCTAAGTCCTACTATGAGATCCTGGACTTTGAACTTAATATTCTCATAGCATAAAACTTTTTGGATTATTTTCCCCAGAAGACAATATATACATGTTTTGCATGTGGGAAAAACAATAATCTCAACATCTAAGGACCAAAGGGGCAAATGATGATTATGAATAGATTTTGCTTATGCATCCTCCTTGGGGGAGGGGGCACATTCCGGCCTATGGTATTTGATGGGACATAAGTTTTGTCACCAGTTTTGGCAGGTGAGGTGTGAACAGAATATTTAACATTTAACGAAGCATCTAAACATCTGATTGTTGTTATTACTTTCCTCATGGTGTGATAAAGCACCATCACCAAGGAAACTTGTAGACAGAAGAGTTTATTTGAGCTTATGGTTCCAGAGAGGTAAGAGTCCATTGTGATGGGAAGTATGATGGCTAGAGGAGAAAGCTGAGAGCACACATCTTCAAATACAGGCAAGAAGCCGAGCACACAAGTGGGACTGCGGCAAGGGTATCAACTCTCAAAACCTGCCCCCAGCGGCATGCTTCCTCCAATGAGGCCGAACCTACTAAAGGTTCCATGACCCCCTCCAAGCAGCATCCCCAACTGACCATGTGTTCAAATACTTGAACCTATGGGGGACCCCTCTCATTTAAACCACCACATTCCACTCCCTGTTCCCCATAGCCTCATGGCCATATCGTAAAGAAAACTGCATTTAGTCCAACTTTAAAAGTCCCCATAGTCTTTAACAGTCTCAATACCATTCAGAAGTCTAACATCTGAAGTCTCTTCTGAGACTCAAGGCAGTCTCTTAGGTGTAACCCCCTGTCAAATCAAAAAGCAAATTACATACTTCCAACATAGAATGGCACAGAATATACGTTCCTATTCCCCAAAGGAGGAATGCATGCATAGTGAGGAGGACGTATGACAGCAAAGCAAGATTGGAACCCAGCAGGACAAATACCAAATCCCGTAACACTAAGTCTGATGTCTGAGATTTTAGTTCTCAAGGGCTTAGATGGCTTTATCTCTCCAGCTTTGTATGTCTCTCTCTTGGGCTGTCTGTTCCCTTTATGCCGCTCTTCTTGGCAGATGTCCCAGCTCTGGCACCTAAACATCTTTTGGAGTCTCCCAGCTCTGGCACCTAAACATCTTTTGGAGTCTCCATTGCAACCCAGACTTTACCTTCATAGCTTCATACAATAGCTTTTCATGCCTTCTTGGTCTATCGGGGCCTTTTTTTTCTTTTACATAGGGACTTCCCTGCTACATGCTGTCTGGCCTCAGCAGCTCTAGGAAACCAGCTAGGAAGAATTGATGACCCCTCATTCTTGCATCTTTAATGTCTCTAAAGCCAGCACCATGTGGTGACACTGCTAACTTGGGATGGAGCCTGTCTCCCCTCCCACTCCTCAGCAGCTTTTGTATGTAGTAGACTTTCATAAGTTGGAAATTTAGCTGGGTAGGGTCTTCCCCCTAGGGCAGTCTTTCCATTGTTCAAGTGCAGACCAGGGGGCCTCTGCTTATGGCTCTGATCTCCACAATTACAACCTCTCCTCTATGACGCACCTTGGCTGCAACATTAAGCTTCCTTGTGCTCTCTTTCCCTGAAAACTGCACATTTTGTATTTCTTACTGCTCAACTTGCTCTTTTTCATTATACACTCAAATAAAATTTATCAGTAATAACCAAGCCACAGATTCAGTTAGTCTGTCTTAGAATTTCTTCCACCAAGAAAATTAGTCCATTATTTTAAAATTAAACCTTAGGAAAGTTCTTCGACCTCAGGCAGGCAGAAGGCAGTCAAATTCTTTACTAAAATATCACACGAATGACCCCTAGCCCAGTTGTTAAGTCCTTGTTTCCCCTGAGGGAACTACATTGCTTTCAGCATTCTTCCAATCTCCTACTAGAATGGGTTGTTAAGTTCTGCTTACAGCATTCAACTGCTTCCAAAGTTTTCCACAGTTCTCTAAAGAACAACATGGTCAGATTCTTCACAGCAACACCCAATGCTTAGTACCAACTTCTGTATAGTTACTTTTCTGTTGCTGTGGTAAAACACCATGACCAATACAGTCTATTATATATATATATTATATACTACTATTATATATATATATGAGTTCATTTGGTCTTATAGTTCCAGGGGGATATGACTCCATCATGGAAGGATGCATGGTAGTGGGAGCAGAAGGCTAAGGTGCTCCCATCTTCAAGTATGTGTAAGAAGCAGAGCGAGAGAGAAACTAGAAGTGAGGCAAGGCTGTAAACTCTCACCCCCCCCCCAGTGATAGGCTTTCTCCACCCCGATGGGCATACCTCTTAAAGAGTCCACAGACCTGGGCTGGAGGATAGCCTAGCGGTTTGGGAGCACCGACGCTCTTGCAGAGGACCCTGGGTTCGATCCCCAGCACCCAATGGCGGCTAAGAACCGTCTGTAACTCCAATTCCGGGAGAACTCCAGTTCCAGGGAATCTGAGACCCTCTTCTGACCTCCGCGGCATTGCACGACACGGGTGCACAGACCTGCATGCAAAAACAATACATTCATACACATACAAAAATAAAAAAATAAAAAAAAAAAATTAAAAAAAAAAAAAGAGTCCAAGACCTCCCTCAAATAGTGCCAGCAACTGACCAAGCATTCAAGTACTTGAGCTTATTGGGACGTTTCTCATTCAAAGCACCTTAATGACCACTGTGAGCTCCCCTAGCATAATTTTCCCAATAGAGTGGCAACCATCAACCTGGGTTCTGGAGTAACTATGTTGAGCAGATTCCCTTGTCATCCATGGTAGATGTGTAACTTCACTGAGAAATGGTTTATGTGGAATACCACTAAAATTTTGGGCACTGTATAACATAACTATATATAACTATATAATCACTCATCTATATATATATATATATATAAACTATATATATATATATCAGATATATCAGATATATAATGGCTATGAATAACATGGGCCATCTTGAGTAATACAACTGTTTATTGCCTGTCTCTTGCATTGAAATGCCAGAGTATGTTTGGCAGCCTGTGTGCTATTTGTATATTACTACTAAGGCAACGGCTTAAACAAGAAACACTGTTCAATCATTTTGAAGGCCAGGAAGTCCAAGATTAGGTGTCGGTATGGTTGAGTTCTGGTGAGAGTCCATTTCCTGATTTTTTTCACATGGAGGAGAGACAGAGGTAGAGATAGATAGATAGATAGATAGATAGATAGATGATAATGATAGAGAGCTCTATCTTGCCTTGTATTTCTTCTTCTGAGTGTATCCATCCCATTAGAGCCTACTCACTTTCCAAAGGCCCCATTTTCAAATACCATCACATTGGGGATTAAGGTTTCAAAATATACATTTTTGGGGATACAAACATGTAATCTATAACACAGTCTTAAAAATGACAAGAAATTTGTCAATCTTGCTTTAACTTATATACTACATATTTATCATTACACTTGGCTCGTAGTAGATATTTAATATTTATTGAGGTACCGAACAGGTGAATTTTCTTTTTTTATGTTTGTCTGTTTTAGACATTTTAATAATCATATATTAGTTGCACAAAATTATTTCACCATGACATTTTCATACAAGGTTATGCATTTATAAGCAGAGCTGGATGACATCCACAAAGTAGAAATTGGGAGGCAAACGTAATCCCCACTGCCACTGAGACAGCAAACTCTTGTCTAATATTTTGCACATTTCCTCGTTTTATATTTAAATATTTTCCTGCAAGGAATTTTTTTTGAAGCTCACTGACACAGCCTAGAACAGGATATTAAAGGATTATGACCATTTTGATGATGGGATATTTTGATGAAATGTGTACCAATGAAAAAAGGAGATCCCATTGAATCCTAATTCTGCAACTTCACCATTTTTCTAAGAACTAGTCCTAAAGCCACATCATAGTAACTCACCTCCTAGCTTTCTCTTGCCTACGTTGAATTTTTTACTTTTTTATTGAAGCCTTCCATACATTTCTTAATCAAATTTAGACCCATTGCCCCTTCCTTACCCTCCACCTTGCCAGAGCTCATGCATAAGTTGGTTTTTAATCCTGGTTTCAATTTCCTCCTTTATTATTGGTCTGTTTAAGTTATTGATCTCTTCCTGGTTAAGTACTGGTGAATTCCATGATTTCAGATGTCCATCCATTTCTCTTGGGTTTTCAAATTTAGTAGAGTATAGGTTTTTTGAAAAATTTCTTGTATAATTCTGTTGAAGATCTGGTCCATGCCATTATCTTAGGATTCTTCTCTTTCCTCTATACCTATGATGTGGAGGTTTGTTCTCTTTGTAGTGTCCCACTCATGTTTTTTTTTTTCATAGTCTTTGCTTGAGCTCTCCAGTTCTTCCATGTTATCTTCCATGTGATCTTCTATTTTCTGTTTCATCCATTTTGTTACTGAGGCTTTCTCCCATCCTTTCCTGTTGACTATATGTGTGTTCAATTTCCCTTTTTCATTTCATCCTGAGATTTCTTTGGTATATCCAATTCCTTCTGAAGTTTGTCATTCTCTTCTTTTAGATCTTTGGTTTGCTTGTCTCTGTCCTTTATCCTTTCATTGTAGGATCTCTTCGGCTTTTCCATTTCCTTCCAAAGTTGGTAGTTCTCTCCCTTTAGCTCTTTGATTTATTCCTTGATTTCTTTGAGAATGTCTGTGATTGTTCTTTTAATATCTGTGTCCTGGGTTACCTCCAGGAAGATCTTCTGCAGATTCTCCTCCTGCAGTCCAGAAGCCCTGCTTTGCCACGTGGGGCTCTGTCGAAGGGCCTCAGAGGAGATGTCAGGAAGGCGCGCCACCAGCTGCTTGCTCAGCTCTGAACAGGTGAATTTTCTTAGCATAAGTAAGAACTGAATTGACCAAGATTCACACCTAGATGAACAGTCATTTTAATTTTGCATGGTTGTGGGTCAAGATAACATCTGAAAATTGTCTAAATATTCTTCAAATTTTTTTAAACTTTATTATTTTTTTATTGATGCTTTGTGTATTTCATACATCATTTTCCAATTCAGTTCAGGCATATTTCCCCTTCCCTTCCCCCCATCCCACCCCACCCCATCCCAGATCATGCATTCTGCCATAACTGTCCTGCATCTTTCTCTCAGTTTTTTTTCCCATTTTTTAGCAATAGGTGATAATATATGAGTACAAGCATCCTTCATGTAAAACCAATTTGCAAGCAGTTGTGCCCAAACCCACACAGCCCAAGGGTCCCACCATCCAGCAGGGGGGGCTTGTATGTTCAATCAAGTTGATCAAATGAGCGTCCAGGCTATATTGCTGTAGGTTCACCGTTCACCCCAATCACAGCCCTTACATTCTACCATGCCCCCTCTTCCGCAGATTTTTCCCTAAGCTTAGACAAGGGACACAGGTGGATGAGAGAGTAGGAAAAGACTCTTCAAATTTTTTTAACTCTGTTTCAAAAAACAAATAGAAGAATGACTATAAAGATGACCATGGTTATTAGCTGAGACTTCAATCTTTAATTTTCATGTTACAGAATTAACACATGAATGCATATTTGTATTTTAAAATTCTAAGAGAACGTCATTGTATAGATAGTAAAATGTAAAAATACACTGCAGTCCATGCTTACAGCACCTCACTTACTCCTCTGTGGCTAATCACTAGCAATATCCAGTGTAATTTGTAAACTATCATATGTAGTTTTTATTTAAATTAGGAAATACATAAAATAATGGGTTTATAAGTATTTATACATATTATATATACATTATATATACATACTTATAAAATGCTAAAATAATTAGATATTAAACATGGTGTTTTCCACTCAGTGTGGTAACATATGCCTTTGAATCCAGCACTTGGGAGGCAGAAGCAAACAGATCTCTGTGAGTTCAGGGCTAGCCTGGTCTACATAGCAAGTTGCAGGCCATCTGGGGCTATAGGGAGACTCTGTTTCAAAAAGACCAAAAACAATGGTATTTTCCGAGTTATGGGTTCGTAGCTGGTTCCTTCCAATTTCATACACACGAATTTTAATTTTATATGTATATAGGGTAGAACAGGACCAATTCAGTTGGAAGAATTTAAAATCATTACAATGAGAAGTTTACAAAGGCTGCATAGAAAGAAAGAGTGATGAAACAGGCCCAAATAGTAGATTGTCAACATAACACACATTTAGAACAAATTATTCAAACATTTTTATTTGCTGCCTAACACTCAGAAATTGAGAAGAGAGTGGTGATTAAGATCTCTCCTCTCATGGAGATAAATATTTTAATGGCAAAGACTGGTAATAAACAAGTAAATTAATAAGGCAATTCAGTATATGTTAAGTGTTATAAAGAAGCTAAAGAGGGTGTCATCATAATGAGTGTTATTGGTGGGAAGCCATTCATGGGCTAGATAAGGTAGTCAAAGAAAGCCCGTCAAAGAGGGATATTTTCAGTGACACAAAGAGCAAGTCATTTGACCTTCCACAACAGAATATTCCAGGCAGGAGAAATAGCAATTGCAAATGTCAAGGTAAGTAATAGACTTGGTGGAATTAGAGATTGGGTTGACTCTGATAGTAGATATGGATAAGTGTGAAAAGTCAAGAGATGACAATAATGTAGACCTGCCTGCTAAGAGCACTGTCTGCTCTTGCAGAGGACCTGGGTTTGATTCCCAGAACCTATATGGTTGCTAAGGATTCCAGTTCCAGGGGGATCTAATGCTCTCTTCTGACCTCTGCAGGCATTGCAGGACATTGGTGCACTTATATGTGGGCAATACACTCATAAACATAAAATAAAAATAATAAACTTTTTTTAATTAAAAAAAATTTTAATTTTTTGTGTGTATGAATCTACTGTCTGCATGTAGGTTGGTGCACCCATGTCATGCAGTGCCGCGGAGGTCAGAAGGGGGTGTTGCATTCCCCTGGAAATGGAGTTAAAGACCATTCTCAGCCTCCATTTGGGTGCTGGGTGTCTAACCTGGGTCCTCTGCAAGAGCAGTCGGCGCTCTTAACGGCTGAGTCATCTCTCCAGCCCCAATAACAATTTTTTTTAAAAAAGGAAGAAAAACACCTAACCTATAAAATATTACAGACACTTTTCCATGTGGTAGCAATCACTGTAGCATTAAAATAGCAGTAGAAACATATAGAAAGTCTACATGGCTGTAAACATCCATTTCCCATTCTCCATAAATTATATAGGTTATTATGTAGATTCAGTGTCCTGAACATCTATGTTCCTAGCACAGTATCCTGTACATCTTATAATTGTATGTTGTACAATTTTAATGAAGAGCTATAGAGGTTTGATGGAGAAATGTTCCCCACAGGCCCATGTACTGGAACACTTGGTTTCTAGTTGGTGGTGCTGTTTGGAGAGGGTATGGAGCCTTTTGGATGTAAAGCTTTGCTGGAGGAAGTATACCACTGGGGCTTTGAGAGAATGTGGCCTCCATGTGCTTCTAGCTTACTGCTTGGCTTCCTGTGTGATGAAATGTCATCAGCTAGCTTCTTGCTCTGGCTCCCCACTGTCTGGCCTTCCTAATCACTATGGTCTCTCCCTCTGGAACCATAAGACAAAATAAGCTCTTTCATCTCTAAGTTGTTTTGGCCATGGTGTTTTTACCACAGCAACAGAAAAATAACTTATACAGAATCTAAATGTATTGTTATAGACAAAAATGGAATCGATTGGAAAGTACGGTGTTTCTCCTTTCAGTAATCCATACCTGTGTGGAATTACATAGGTTCCACTATTCACCTTTGCCCGTAAATTTTGGGTACAGTCCTAGGTTGGAATGAATTATTTCTGAAACGTTAACTTTGCATTCCTAAACTTAACAACTGAAAACTTAAATGCTAAACTGCTTCATTAAAATGACAGCAATGCTGAAGTGGGCCCTTGAGAATTACATACAGACTAGTGAATTAAGAGACAGAGATTAAATAATTTTTTAAAAAGATTAAAAAAAAAAAGCCGGGTGTGGTGGCACATGCCTTTAATCCTAGCACTTGGGAGGCAGAGGCAGGTGAATCTCTGTGGGTTCAAGGCCAGCCTGATCTATAGAGTGAGTTCCAGGCCAACTGAGACTAAAGGGAGACCCTGTCTCAAAAATATTAAAAGAGAGAGAGAGAGAGAGAGAGAGAGAGAGAGAGAGAGAGAGAGAGAGAGAGAGAGATTTAGAAGCTGGGGACATGGCTCAGTGTTGAGAGCATTGGCTGCTCTTTGGAGAGGACCTGGGTTCAGTTCCCAGCACCACATGGCAGCTAATACCTGTCTCTAACTCCAGTTCCAGGGGTCCAACCCCTCTTCTGGCCTCCTCAGGTACTGGATACACATGTGGTACACTTACAGGCAAAATGCTCATACACAGACGATAAAAATAAATAAAATCTTTTTAAAAAGAGACAGATATAGCTGGCAAAGTTTGCCACATTGAGTTGAGTCTGTAGCACAACTAAAGATCTCTTAAAAGAAGAGCTGAAATGTCATGTGACTTATTAAGCAATCATCTCCTTTCATGAGTCCATGTCTGAAGATTGCCAGTGGTGATCACAGTAACAGTATGGAGATGGGGTAGAGTCTGATCTGTTGCACCAGGAGTAACTTCCAAAAACATACCTGTAATTGGAGGGAAGTAGACTTTCTATTCAATTCACACATATAAAAGTCTCTGCATCTGTAACTTTCTTACCATAATAGCTGTGAAATATCTTGCTTTTTAAAAAAATTTATTTATTTATTCATTTTTTATTTGTATGAATGTACTGTCTGCATGTAGGTTTGTGCACCCATGTCGTGCAATGCCACATAGGTCAGAAGAGGGTGTCAGATTCCCCTGGAACTGGAATTAAAGATGGTTCTCAGCCGCTATGTGGGTGCTGGGGATCAAACCTGGGTCCTCTGCAAGAACAGTAGGTGCTCTTGACCATTAGGCCCTCTCTCCAGCCCCAGTATCTTGCTTTTAAATGTACTTACTAAAGAATGCTTATGGGGCAAGGGAACCATAGTATGTGAAATTGATATGTGGACTACTAGTAAATATAGGCAAATAGACACTAATGTGTGTAACAGGATAATTAAGACCATAATTCACTTTGTTCCAAGGAGACTAATTCATTCAATAGTGTTGGACATGGTGTTTCATGTTGTCAGCTCTGGGAAGTAAGCCATGGGAGAACTACAGAGTGGAATGGGTGGGTGTCTATGAGCTGATCCTTAAAAAGCTCTGTGCTTCACTAACAATCAGCTTCATTTTTACCTTCGTGGGCTCCAGGGCAAAGGACTGTGATGATTCTTTATCTCAATCATGACTGTCTGGCTTTTCTTTAGTGGTTTATTTTCCCATTCAATGCTATAGGACAACAAATGTGGAGAAATCAAAGTTCTCTGGAAAATCTTCAAGTCCTTAAATTCTGCAATGAGTTTCAGTGTTTAGTGGAAGATTTTTCATATTTCTGCAAACTTTAGAGAACTTTATTAAGGAAAATCTCAGAAACAAACTTCCATGAGTTGTGTTTGTACAAAGCAAACTGTCTAAGTCAACAATAAAAATGTCATATAAGTATTAAAACTAGCAAAAGTATACATTGATGTGTATAGCATATTTATAGTGATTATACAGAGGCTGGGACATAACATTTGTGTTTTAAAGATATAGAAGTTTGTTCTCTTTTGTTTGTTCTTTCTATTTGATATAAATTTTTTTCAACCACATAGGATTGCTCCTCTGAGAATGTGATATTTTATTATGACTTATTTTATTTTATTTTTATAGGCACCATATAGAAAAATTCTGAACCAAGTCTATTTTTCCTGCTAAATTGAGGAAGGTCTAACTGTATTGTAATCTGTCCTTTATTCTTTTAGACATGACTATACAGATTTGTTGTCCATATGTGTGAGTCGGGTAAAGTAAATGTGCATGTTACAATATAATAATATGCAGCTATAAGGCTACGTGACATCCTTTTCAAGGAAGCTTGGATATATTAACCACAGGGAGAAGAGTATGGAAATCAGCCAAGGAGGAAAAGAATAATGGTAAAAACATTCTGTTGCATTATAGATGCAAGGTTCTTAAATTATTATTATTTTATGTGTATGACTGTACTGTCTACATGTAGGAAGGTGCACCCGTGTCCTGCAATGCTGCGGAGGTCAGAAGAGGGTGTCGGATTCTCCTGGAACTGGAGTTAAAGACAGTTCTTAGTTGCCTTGTGGGTGCTGGGAATCGAACCTGGGTCCTCTGAAAGAGCAGTCAGTGCTCTTAACCACTGAGCCATCTCTCCAGCCATGCAAGGTTTTTAAATTATTGTATTTGAACACCAAATCTGCAGTATCTGAAGTAGCTTCTGTTATATCATCTTTCAGGTGTGGAAATGAAACAGGGTTAGATCTTGCACTTTGCAAACCTATAGGTAGTGGTAGAACTGAATGTCCACCTTGGCTTTAGGACTCTAGTAGAAAAAATGGGGTAGACATACTTACAGTTTGTAAAGGAGATGAGTTTGTTACCACCCCGGGGTTCTAGTGCTTATCATGAAATATAAGTGTTTCAGAATTTTCAAAACAAGAGATGGGATGCACTTTCATCTCCCTCCGTCCAGGCTTGAGGATGAAGTCTGGGATAACTCCTCAGGATAATGCTTACTTCTTTAAGGTCCCAAGAGCTGGAAGATGTGTCTTTAAGTCAAGGTGATGAGAAGCTCTGGAGTGAGGAAGGGAAAGTGGAAGTGTTTCTGACCTTAGCATTGCCAGCACTTGGGGTGGGATAACTTCTTGTTGTAGAGAGCTTCCCTGTATACTGCAAGTCATTTAACAACCCTGCTTGTTTGAACTAGCTGCCAGGACCATTACTTCATGGCCTCAGTCATCAAATATGTCTCACGTATTGCTTAACGTCTTCCAAGGGGCAGAACCCTCCCTCAACTGAGAACCATTATTTAAAGTGAATCGAATTGCATTAAACAACCAGAATAGTATGCTTGGAGTGTCTGGGCTGATGCTGATTGTATCTCAGTTTTCCCCTCAGCTGTTGTAAAGTACAGAAGTTATTCAGTACATGTGGCCTATTGGTTTGAGAACCTACTGTAGATGGTGAAATCCGTGCATGCTCAAGGGCCTGTGTAACATGGCATGGTTCTCACACTCGCCCTAGGCATACCCGCTGATAGTTTTTCAGGCATGTCCAACCTTTGCACATTACAACATGATATCATCCACAAAGTTCATGCTTGAGAATTGTACAATTATTACAAAACTTCCAAAAATATCTCATAGCATTTTAACCGAGCTTACAGTGTTCGTGTTGGACCACATTCATGGGTATCCTCAGCTGCATACGGTTGTGGTCCACTCGTTTTATATGTCTGCTAGGTTACTTAAAAGAGCTAGTACAGGGCTGGAGAGATGGCCTAGTGGTTAAGAGAGCTAACTGCTCTTGCTGGGGACCTGGGTTCGATCCCCAGCACCCACATGGCGGCTGAAAACCATCTTTAACTTCAGTTCCAGGGGAATCCGACACCCTTTTCTTACCTCTGAGGCATTGCACAACACGGGTGCACAGACCTACATACAGACAGTGCATTCATACACATACAAAATAAATTAAAAAATTAAAAAAAGAGCTAATACAATGTAAATACTATCCCAATAGATTTAGATAGTTTCTAGTTTGTTTTAAACTGGATTATTATTATTTTTTGGTCTTTTTTTGAGACAGGGTCGCCCCGTAGCTCCAGCTGGCCTGGAACTCACTCTGTAGACCAGGCTGGTCTTGAACTCACAAAGATCCACCTGCCTCTGCCCCCCAAGTGCTAGGGTTAAAGGCTTGCGCCACCACATCTGGCTTACTCCCATCTTAAAATGGATTATTAATGGAATAGTGAAAAAGTCTGTGTATAATTTTAAGTGTGTGTGTGTGTGTGGTGTGTGTGTGTGTGTGTGTGTGTGTGTGTGTTTGAAGGTCTATAAAATCAAATCTGTGCTCCTAAATGTCCTTTGATGTAGGTCAATCCACTGGAGCCTGGTTAATCTACTAAGTGTCACACCCTTAAGGGATACTGACTCCTGTTTCCAACAGTCATTGGTGAGCATTTTCTCAGGCAGAGTAGAATACCCACTTCCCCGTGTCCATGCTAGATTTCATCTGGCCTGAGCTTCCATGGGACTTGTGTAAGCTGTTGCCATTGCTGTGAGTTCATATGGGTAACTGACCAGCTGTCTGGAAAACTGTTTCCTTGTGGTCATCCACTTCCTCTGGCTCTTAAAATCTTCCTGCTCCCTCTTCCATAGTGATCTCTGAGCCTTGGGAGGCACAAGTTTGATAAAGGTGTCCAATTCAGAGATAATCACTCTTTAGTCTCTTACTCTCTGTGTGTTGGCCAGTTGTAGGTTTCTGTGTTAATTACCATCTGCTGCATAAGGAAGCATTTTTGGTGAGAGAGATGCATTCATCTATGGGTGTAACAATGTCATTAGGAGTTATGTTAGTCTGATATCTATTTAGCAGAATAGTATTAGACTCTCTTCTATGGCCAGTGGGCTCTCTAGCCACATGTTCCTAGGCCTGATATCAATGTCAGATATACGCTCCATCTTATGAATCCAATTAGAAAGTGAGTGGTTACTCCCATAATATTTATGCCATTATTGCAGCAGTGGGCATCTTGCTAGGCCATTTGTTGTTGAAGCACATAGGATTAATTTTTGATTAATTAATTAATGATTAATTTTTCTTCCCATAGCTGGATGATAGGTTTGAATTCTTAGATATACAGGTTTCAATTGGAAAATCCAGAGAGGTCAAGAAACAAGTAAATGTCCTGGAGGTGGGGCAAAGGTTATGGGAAGGGAGATAGAATGAAGTGATAGAAAGGGGGAGAAGGGAATCATAAAGTAGGTTAGGTGAGGAATGGGAGGGCCAGGCAAAGGAGGGAATATGGTGAGGCATAGATAAGAGTAAAGACCTTTAGAAAAAGCCATATGGAAACTTACTATTATAGAAGCTTCTTAAAATAAAAACACATACATTATAAAAGGAGATCAAGGGGCTGGAGAGATGAGAGGTTAAGGGCACTGACTGTTCTTACAGAAGACCCAGGTTCAATTCCCAGCATCCAGATGGCGGCTAACAACTGTTGGTAATTCCAGTTTCAGGGGAACTGACCTCTGAAGTTATTGCATAACATGGGTGCACCTGCCTACATGCAAGCAATACATACACATAAAATAAAAACAAATGAAATATTAAAAAAATATTTAAAAAAGGAGATTAGAAAGAGTTATCTTAAAACAAGGGGACATTATCTTTACTAGACACCATAAACTAGCAAGGTAAAAATCTTAATGCTAGGAATGGACCCCCTCTTTTGAAGCTGTTGGCCAGGGGTCCCATAGACCCTCAAACAATACTGGCCATTGCTCTGCTTTTGGTTACCCAATAGGACTTGATGGTAAGATGCTTTTGATGAAGATACTACATATGTGAGCTGTAAAATGAACAAGGAGAAATCCAGCCTCATCTCTATTGGATAGGTTTCATAGGGCTAGAAGGGGCTATGCATGCGACCAGAAGTACAGAGAATTTAATATATATATTTAATATATATGTTTAATATATATATTGATTGGGGGTTGATTGAGTCTATGGATGGGATACCTTAGATATGGAGGGTTGCCTGTATATGTTTAAGGTAATGAGATCAGCTTGCCAAATGCATGCTCACTGGGAAAACTTTTGCAGCATTAGAAAAGAGAAGAGAGGAGATTATGGTCTCAAAAGAAACGACTTTGGAGAAAAATTCCAGGTTGTTAAAATACTACCTATAGAATAGCACTTGAAGCAGAAATCTCTTGCTTCCAGCTTTTACTGTGTCTATGTGTCTGTGTCTAGGTGTGTAAAATGGTGTGGTATTTTTGGATGCTCATTTGTCTTTGACTCTGGTATCAGGGGTTACATTCTACTGTGTTGAGGACTTGCCACTTCCTATAAAGTTCACTGGTGCCAGTCATAAAGGCCAGAGCCAGCCATTCTGAAGTGTCTGATGAGAGAAACTCTCAGGACTGTCTCCAGGAAAACAAAAGAAATACAAGCATCTGGGTGATAAGATTTTGCATCTCCTCTGAGAAGAATGTATCTTAAAAATAGCTAACAGAGGGGCTGGAGAGATAGCCTAGCAGTTAAGAGCACCGACCGCTCTTGCAGAGGACCCAGGTTCAATCCCCAGCACCCACATGGCAGCTGAAAACCGTCTGTAACTCCATTTCCAGGGGAATCTGACACCCTCTTCTGACTTCTGTGGCATTGCACGACACGGATGCACAAACCTACATGCAGACAGTACATTCATACACATAAAAAATAAATAAATAAAATTAATAAAAAAATAGCTAACAGAAGATTCTGAATATTTTTGCTTCAACAAAATGATAAAGTTTGGGGGTAATGGATATGTTTGATACCTTGATTATATCATCATTATGTAATGAATGCATTATCAATACATCAATCTGTATCTGAGAAATATGTGTAGCTATTTTATAAAAATTAGAAGAATGGCAAGAGGCCTGTGAGTGATGAAAAGGCAAAAGACTTGATAGAGAAATGTAATATTACTTAGTGACTTGTTGGTGAAGGAAAATCTATTAGTAAAAATATGAGAACACCAAATAAATCAGTCAAACAACTGCTATTTTGACCATTCTTTTATTCTTGTTCCAAAAATACCATTTAGACCTAGAAAGGAATATAATGAAGGGTGTAAATCTTTGAGAGACTTCTCTGCAGGAACTTAATGAATTTTTAACACATAGATTTAAAAAAAATGTTCATCAAGGAAAAATCATTACTGGCCACTATAGTGGACATTTGCTACACTGTGCTTTTAAAATTACCCTTCTAATGAGTCTTGGAAGGAAGGGAGCTTGTCTGTAACCACAGAAGAACAAAGTGGCAACTACTTGCTATTCTAGCTACTGTTTGGCATGTAGACTATGCCAGTCTGATAAAGCCAGTTGAAAACCCAGAGCTGGTGATATGGGGACTGTGAGAATCTTAGTGAGTCAGTGGCAGAGGGAGGAAGCACGAGTTCCTTTAGGGCATCTGGCTGTATGCAGCAGGTGAGATCACGGTGTTAGTGGTCGTAGTGTCTGAGGTTCAGAGGTCATGGTGGCAACAGTGGGGACTGTATAGCCTCTGTCTAGTTGTCACAGGAGTTCTGAGAGCTACCCAACATGTTTTAAAAAATATATTCCATATTCCATGTTCTACTTAAGTCAATAGTTCTTGACTGCAACTAAGAACCCAGAATGACAGAACCATCAGTTTGGGCAAATTATATGAACAGTAATAGAATCAGAAAATTTGTTATCAGCACAAAATTCAGTCATAGCAGGAGTCATACTAACAATAACAGTTAATGGTTCTCAAGAGCTTAAGCTATCCCAGGGACACTTTTATGTTTTACACATTTATTAATTCATTGAGTACACAGCTAGGAAAAATGTATAACTGGGCTTTGAATCTAAAAATAAATAAATAAATAAATAAATAAATAAATAAATTTATGTGAAAAAAAAGAATCTGAGCATTTTTGTAAAAAATTACTTTATGTGTATGATTATATTGTCTACGTGTGTAGACAATGTAATCTGTGTCATGCAATGCCCAAAGAGGTCAGAAGCTGGGAACCAAACTCTGGTGCTCTGCAAGAGCAATCAGTGCTCTTAACCATTGAGACGTGTCTCTAGTCCTCATCTACTTTTCTCATACAGCTCAGGCTGGCCTTGAACTCACAAAGATCCACCTGCCCCTGCCTCCCAAGTGCTAGGATTAAAGGTGTGCACCACCACGCCCGGCGTTTACTTCTTATATAGTGGCAGTTGGGATCTTGGGGAAAGAGGGCCTTACAAGACATCTGTGGGAGTCTCACAAGCTCTTGTGAGTCTTGGGGGCTTCCCTTTTCCCTTGATTAGGGAGAGTTAACAGGCTGGATCTCCTGAGGATTGTTGGAGGATCATCAAAGTTGTTTTGCTTCACAATGACCATGGTCATGTCCAACTTGGAGGAAACAGCTATATTAGACACTGAAATAGTGAGGAAAGCAGGTTGGAGCTCACTGAGATCAGAGTTGGGGACAAAATTGGGAAGAGGTAGCATAACATTATCTCATAGAGCCATGGGATTGGAGGATGTCTCTAGTGAAAGCAGAGATGGGACCATTCCCAGAGCAGCTCAGGCTGTAAGAGAAGGAAGAAAATTGATACCAGCCCAGGGCTGCCCAAGAGGAGAAGGACAGGGAACATTATGTACAACCTATCTTCTTCCTTGCCCTTCTTTATTGCATGAAAAAGTAGTTAAGTAGCAACAAAGTTAATTCCTAAAGCAGAGAACTGTGAGAATTTTGTGCACCAACAATTTTCTGGCATTCAAAACACAAAGCCAGGGTATGGAGCAGTGGTCAGAGAGAGAGGAAATCAGGTTATAAGGAGACTCCAAAGCACTCACCTTGGAGGCTTAGAGTTCACTTCTCCAACCTCATATATGCCTTCACCCTTGACTCCTTTCGCTTTGGTCACAGGGCTTATTTAGGCCCTCAGACGTGTTGGCCTTTCCCGTTTCAGGACCTTTGAAATGTCCCTCCCTCTAGCTGTTTCTTTTTCTATCTGACCACTCACTCTATCTCCAATAAGTCTCCTTAGCTTTCCAACGCAGCAGATTTTATTATTTCCTGTACAGTTCTCATTACAATTAATATTATTTTATGTCCAACAGAGAAAAGCAGTTCTTAGCTGCTTTTCTCTGTAGGACATAAGCTTTACATATGAAGAAATAATTTATGCCCTTGGGGATCATCTCTTACTTTCACATTTTCAGTGCCTGGTGGTAAATATGATTAGATGAACAAACTTATTTACTGCATTCTAAGATGCTGTAGGTTAAGAAGTTTCATCTTATTTAAACCCCTCAATGCTATGATGTGCATAGTTTAGTTTCCATTTTACCATTAAGATTACAAAGGCTGAGAGAGATGGGTAAAGTGGACACAGCTGTAAGCAGCTGAAGCTGCATTGGAAGCATTGAAAACCAGGAACAGGTATTTAAAAGCACACACTGGGGCCAGACAGGAGAGAGGGACCTCAAGCAAAGAGTGATAGGGATTTGAAGCAGTCAGGACAGAGGCAGGACTTCCTGGGAATTGTGGTATGATGCTCCCTCACTAGATGGTGGAACTAGATGGTGGCTAGTTCCACAGTATTCAGAAGCAAGTTGGCAAAGAGTCTAACCAGGCCTTTGCTTGGGACCAGGGCACAGAGGCCTTGGGCTAGCAAGTTGGGATAGTTCATGGACTGGAATGTTGGAGCCGGCACCTTCCTGTGACCTGGGAGAAATGGGAACTGCAGGCATCAGAAAGTTGGTAGATGAGCCCAAGATGTTTTTAGGGAGATAGTCATCTCTTGGTTATTTAGATCATATTTGTACACATTTATATATTTAGATACAGTTGTGGGATGAGTTGCTTAGTGTTTGTCTCTCTGTAGATGCCACAAAGTGTTTCTGTGTTGCTTTGCTCAATGTTATTTTCTAATGTCTAGCATAACAGCACTAGCAGAAATCAGTAAATATTTAATAAATAATACAAAATGAGAGCAATAATAAAAACAGGAAACACATTTGGCATATTATATATGCCAGACATGTAAAAATACTTTATATGTGTTAACTCAGTAACTTCTCATAATAACTATAAAAAAAACAGATTGAGGAGGGCCAGAGAGATGGCTCAGTGGTTAAGAGCACCGACTGCTCTTGCAGAGGACCTGGGTTTGATTCCCAGCACCCACATGGTGGCTAAGAACCATCTTTAACTCCTGTTCCTGGGGAATCCGACACCCTCTTCTGACCTCCATGGCATTGCATGACAACCTACATGCAGACAGTATACTCATACACATAAATAATAATAAATAAATAAAAATTAAAAAAAAAACAGATTGAGTGACTGGCATTTGTTTTACAAATGTGGAAATGGGCACAGAGATATTAAGTCAACCAAAGTAACACAGCCAGCAGCTGGCAGAATTGGGAATGGAGTGTAAATGAATGAATGAACCTCTGAATGAATGACCTCATGCACAAATGATTGATTACAACCAGCAGGCATCTCTGGGGTCATTTGGTCAGAAAAGATTCTAAGACTATTTTCTCCTTAAAAAAATATTCTACTCAGGCAAAATATATTAATACAGGAGCTCTGACATCAGCAATGGATTGTTCTACCAGGTGGATGTTGGCCAGGGGATCCAAGGCCCCACAAAAGGTAAGGGCTCCTTGCCTCTAGGTTGGGATACCTACAGGAGGAGAGGCAATAAGACCCTGCTGCCGAAGACCTGACGTTAACATGGGAGGGATGTATTGAGACCACACATGCAAGTGTACAGATGGCCTCTGGAATGCCAGAGAGTGTTACCAAAGGCCACTAAACCAATAAAGCAAATATGGGTCTCCCTGAGTCAAGCAAGACTCCACCGTCAGCACCAGCTACACCTCACCTGCCTGGAAATACTGTGCAGCAGAGGCAGCCATGTGCCTGTATATCCCAAATCTAATTGGCTATTGGCTCTCCCCTTGGAGAAATAACCCATGGCTGATGCCACAAGCTTACATCCTCTACAGGTTAGGAGATGTTATAAGCCACAGTAAGACCCTGTCATATTTAACAGGGGGGAAAATTGTAATTCATGGATTAACATATCCAAACATGTGTCTATGCTAAAGTAACCTACCATAACTATTAGTGCTGCTTAAATACCTATATATCTAATTGCTTGTTCTTCATTAGTAGGATCGAAAGGTTATTCCTGGACAAACTGTCAGCCCATGAAAGGAAACAGCCAGAATTGACCAGAGTCCAAGTCAACAGCTCCAGAGAGAGTGGACTGTTTTACCTCTCATCCACCTGTGCCCCTTTTCTAAGCCTAGGGAACAACCTGCGGAAGAGGGGGCGTGGTAGAATGTAAGGGCTGCGATTGGGGTGAATGGTGAAACTACAGCAATGTAGTCTGGACACTCATTTGATCAACTTGATTGAACAAACAACCTGTCACCCCCCACTGGATGGTGGGGCTGTAGGTGTTTGGGCACAACAGCCTGCAGATAGGTTTTGCATGAAGGATGCTTGTACTCATGGATTATCACTTATAGCTAAAAATGAAAAAAAAAACTGAGAGAAAGATGCAGGACAGTTATGGCAGAATGCATGATCTGGGATGGGGTGGGGGTGGGGGGGGGGAGGGAAAGGGAAATAAGCCTGAACTGAATTGGAAAAAATGTATGAAATGCACAAAGCATCAATAAAAAACTAATTTAAAAAATATTCTACGTATTTTTTGTGTGTATGAGTGTGTTGCCTACATGTGTGTAATTGCACCTGTGTCATGCCATGCCAGCAGAGGTCACATTCCCTGGAAGTGGCATTACTGACAGTCATTAGGTGCCCAATGTGGGGGCTGGGAATTGAACCTGGTTCCTCTTTAAAAGCAGCCAGTGCTCTTAACTGCTGAGTGAACTCTCCAACTCCTCTAAGCCTATTTTCAAGGCCAGATTTTTCTTTCAGGGATAAAGATGGTGGATATACTTTCTGCTTGGCTTTTTATCAGCTCCAGGAAGAGAGCATTTTGGTCTAAGGATAACCAAAAGCTCAAGGTAAACAACTGGGATATAGCTAGAAGAGGACAGGACTGGCAGAAGGGGCACAGAGCCAGTAACAGCAGATGTGGAGAAAGGAAATTGTAGCTCAGTAGTAAAAGGATGAGGAGATGGGGTGGGAAACCCACATATGTGATCAAACATGTAGGCTAGAAAGGAGGGCAGAGGTGTAAGTTAAATGGCCCTTCTAAAACATGGATTCTTTTTTTTTTTGGTCTTTTCAAGACAGGGTCTCCCTGTATCCCCAGCTCTCCTGGAACTCACTTTGTAGACATGGATTCTTTAAAAAAGGCATTAAGATAAAATGATAAAAGGTGAATGAAATCCAATTTTAAATTAGTACCAGTTTAGACACATGTATTTTACTTCTTGGTCATAAAAAAGTAAACTGAATTAAAATCTGCATTAAAATATTCTATTGGATCTGAGATCTCCTGAGACCAGCTGAAGCAATTGCAGGTAGGTAGGTAGGAGCTGGGTGCTTCAGCAAGACTGATCTAGTTAATCCGTTAATCCAGTTGTCTTTGGCTTAATTGTTTTTTTTTGTGGCTGTGGGGGTGGAGTTATCCTCCCAGCTGGTATAAAAGGTAGGATTGTGTGAGTCTTGAGATCTGAGATCTCCCAAGACCAGCTGAAGCAAGCGCAGGTAGGTAGGTAGGAGCTGGGTGCTTCAGCAAGGCTGATCTAGTTAATCTGTTAATCCAGTTGTCTTGGGTTTAATTGGCTTTTGTGGCTGTGGGGGGCGGAGTTATCCTCCCATCTGGTATAAAAGGTAGGATTGTGTGAGTCTTGAGATCTGAGATCTCCTGAGACCAGCTGAAGCTCAGGTACTGGGGGGTGGGTTAAAGAGCACCCCCCCAAAGGAGGCAAAGCAAGCCTTCAACACAGTGAAGAGGCATTTGGGACTCACACTGGAATACAGGCAAGGAGAAGCCCATATGCCAGGAACATGAAGAAGAGACAACATGGGAAAGGGGCAGGATAATTCCGCACCAAGCTCTACCAACCCTGTGGAAGATTCCTACAGTGGGATCCCTCTGGGGATGGCCCAGGACACAGATATCAGAAACCCAATTGTGAACATACTTAAAGAACTATGAGATTATAAAGAGTAAATCAAAGAACTAAGAAAAGAGAATGAAGAACTCAAGAAGGACCTAGAGAGAGAGAAAGAAGACACAATGGAAAAAGACAGCATCTCAGCAGTGGTGTTGGCAAAACTGGGATCACCACGTGTAGAAGAAGAAATTAAACCCCTACCTCTCACCTTGTACAAAAGTCAACTCCAGATGGATCAAAGACCTCAACGTGAAACCCCAAACTCTGAAGGCAATAGAAGAAAAAATTGGCAGCAGACTACAAGGATAGGCATAGGAAAGACTTCCTAAATCAGACAGCAGCTGCGCAAGAATTAAGGTTCACAGTTGACAAATGGGACCTCATTAAACTCAAAGCTTCTGTACAATAAGAATAAAAAATAGGAAACCAACAGATGGGAGGAAATCCTCACCACAGAAACATCTGACAAAGCATGATTTCCAGAATAGATAAAACTACTCAAGAAAAAACAAAGAGAAGCAAAGAAAACAATTACCACCTCAATAGTGGAGCAAAGAGCCTTGAACAGAGACTTCACAAGTGAGGAATTAGAGATGGCTGAACAACACCTAAAAGTGTTCAGCATCACCATCGTTAAGGAATGCAAATTGTGCTGGAGAGCTTTAGTGTCCAACTTGACACACCTGGGTTGAGGGAGCCTCAATTGTGGGAATTGGCCTCCATTGGATTGCCTGTGGCCACATCTGTGGATATTGACTTGATGGTCATGCATTGGGAGGGCCAGTCCAAATGAGTGGTGCCACGCTGGCAGGTTGTTGTGTGTACCAATATAAGAGAGGCGGCTGGCATGAGCCAGGGGAGCAAGCCAGTGTGAACAGCATGTCCTCCATGGGCCGTGCTTCAGCTTCGCCTCCAGGTTCTGCCTGAGTTTCCTGCTTGGGCTCCCTGAGTGATGAACTGTGGACCAGAGATGTAAGCTGAATTTAAAACCCTTCCTCCCCAAGTGGTTGTCAGTCATGGTATTTTCAAGCACGAAAGACATACAGAAATGGTCCAGAAATTTGGTACCAGAAGTGGGGTATTGCTGTGACAGACCTTCGACCTTTGTTTTGTTTTGGGGAACGGTTTGTGGAGGCTTTTGGAACTTTGGGTCTGGAAGATCATTGAATGCCTAGAAGTTTGTGCTGTGGAGCTTGGAGAAGTTTTGCTGAAGGATTTGTAGGAAGGGGAGACCTGGCTTGGAAGTTTCTAGGGGGAAGCAGAGATCATCAGGACTGTTAATCTGTGGGTTCTGGTCAGCTTGGGGCGTGAAGAATCAGATGTAAGTAACAAGAGACCAGAACTGAAGTGAAATCTTTGTTGTACTGGAAATTGATGCTAGGTTAGGTTGGGGCTGACAAATCAGCTTTAAGTAATAAGAGACCAGCATCACTGTGGTGAAATCTTCTGGGAAGAATTTCTTCAGGGTCAGCACACAGAAGCTATGTTCCGAAAGGGGCCCGAGCCTCCATCTCAAGCCAGAAGCAGGACGTGGTAGTGTGTAAGAGTCTCCTATATGGGTCTGGTGTTGAAATTGAGGGGGTCACAGAGAGCAGCCAAGGCCTTGGACTGTGAGAGGTCAGGAAAGACCACTGGTGGAAGTGCACCTTGGGTGCACTGAAGACCCTAGGATTTCAGGGTCATGGAGAGAAGCTGAGGACTTGGCCACCAGGAGAGGTCAGAAGAGGCCATTGGTAAGGTCTGCCTCAGTTTCAGTGGTGACCCCAGCTTTTTTGGAGATGCCAGGACCATGGGAGAACCACCAAGAGCAGCAGCAGTGTGGAATGGAGTCAGCTGGGCCTTTGGAGATGAGCTGTGTGTGCCACGGACGGCAGAGTCAGAGAGGGGAGATGCTGAAACTTTGGAGCCCAAAGATCATGAGTGAATCCCAGTGTCAGCCTTGAGCTACTTTGCTGGACTAGGTTTTGTTTGAGTGTGCCTGATTCTTCCCTTTGAAAAATAGGAGACAGTACTCTTGTTTTGGATTTACAGCAGCCCACAGTTAAGAGACTTTTTAACACTGTGAACTTTAAGTGTTTGAACATTTTAAAGACTATGGGCGTTAAGGTTACTGGTCTAGGTTGTGATTAATGTTAACATCATACTTTGGGGATAAGAACTGGAAAGGTGGTGGTTTAATAGTGATATGTTTTGTGTGTTGACAAGGGGTCAATTGTGCTGGATAGCTTTAGTGTCAACTTGCCACACACCTGGGTGGAGGAGCCTCAATGGGGACTTGGCTCCTGGATTGGATCCTGTGGCCACATCTGTGGAGTATTGTCTTGATTGTCGAGCATGTGGGAGGGCCGAGCCCACAATGAGTGGTGCCACCCTGGGCAGGTTTTTTGTGTACCCTATAAGAAGGCAGGCTGGGCATGAGCCAGGGGAGCAACGCCAGTGAACCACATTCCTCCATGCCTGTGCTCAGCTCCTGCCTCCAGGTTCGGCTGCCCTGAGTTCCTTGCCTTGGGGCTCCCTGGTGTGAACCTGTGACCCAGGAGATGTAAGCTGAAAAACCATTTCCTCCCCAATTTGGTGTCGGTCAGAGTGTTTTGTCACAGCAATGGAAGACAGACTAGAACACAAATCAAAACCACTTTAAGATATCATCTTACTCCAATAAGACTGGCTAGGATCAAGAAAACAAATGATACCAAGTGCTGGGGAGGTTGTGAGGAAAGGGGAACACTCACCACTGCTGGTGGGAATGTAAACTTGTGCAGCTACTAGAGAAGCAGTGTGGAAACCCTTGGAAGACTTGGAATGAACATGCCACCTGACCCAGCCTACCACTCCTAGGCATGTACACCTCAAGACTCAACCCACCGCAGAGATACATGCACGGCCATGTTTATTTT
>VZQC01007982.1:7082246-7109929 GCA_009823505.1 Rhizomys pruinosus
CAGCTCTCTTCACAATAGCAAGGAGCTGGAACCAACCCAAATGCCCCTCAACTGATGAGTGAATAGAGAAAATGTGGTACATCTACACAGTGGAGTTCTATGCAGCAGTAAAGAAAGACATCATGAGCTTTGCAGGAAAATGGCTGGAGCTAGAGGACATCATGCTGTGTGAAGTAACACAGTCCCAGAAAAACAAACGATGAATGGTATCCCTCATCTGTGGATGCTAGTGCAAATTACGTAGTTGTAAGTATTTCTTGTGCACGGCCCCTTGAGCTTTTGTCCAAAGTGGTTGGGAGTGATGCATATTGGAAACAATAACAATAACAATGACAACAACAGCAGAAAGGAGTGCATCAAAGATCTGACTGAAACAGTGAACTTTTGCTCAAAACAGTCAACTTCAACATGGAGAATATTGAGAAAGACTGAGAAAGAGATGAAAAGCATGTTTGGCAGAATGCATGAGCTCTGGTTGGGTGGAGGAATAGGGTGGGGGACATGGGTCTAGATTTGATAAAAACATATATTGACAAAATGCATCTAATATCTGATTGCATATAAAATCCTATACAATATGATTGATAGTCATATCTCAGCACTAGCCTCTGTCTTCATTATAGTTTATAGAGAAATGATAGAGTTTAAGGTCCAATGCATCTAAAAATTCATTTTCCTTTTTCTATAACTGTGCTTCTATTTCCTAATCTATTACTAATACTGAGAGTTTTACCTGACTAAAGCCATTTAAAATAACATAATTTAGCTCTCCACATTATTTCAAAGCCTAAATTGAAAACAAATATTTCTTAAGAAGCAATTACATATTTCCGTGCTTATTACCTGCTCTGCACACACTATAAAAAATTGAATGCTCTATGCTAGGACAGTTAATCAGGAATCAATCTTAGCTAAATTCATTGTTCTCTATGTTCATTGGAGCAAGTAACATGAAATGTTAGGAGCCATATAGTTTAAGCACTTACAGTGTATGTTTGGCAAACCATGAAAACTCACATTTGAAAATTCCTTTAGTCTATTTATATCTGATTGTTGCTTAGTCATGAAAAGGTGGTATTATCAAGAAATTCCACTTAGCCACATCTTACCACAAAAGCACAAATTAATCTAAATAGAAAGCATGTTATTTGCATTGGATCTGTAAAAAGTTTTTTTTTTTACATATTTCGTTCTCATTTAATACTTAAAGTAACTTTAGGAAGTTAAGAACATTATTGTTGTCGTTTTAATTTTAGCATTGAGGGAGTAGAGCTCCAGAGGGTGCACCATAATAGTTCAGTTGGTGAAATGAATTTAGGACCCACTTTTTTGACTTATAATGTTATACATGAAGGTACCTCTGTGTAGGAAAGCTAGTGCACTTGGATCTCAACAGTGAGTATGAGGAATTATAGAATTTTCAAGAATAAGTGTTTAGAGATTAGGTATCGATATTGGTTTGAGGGTTCAGGGTTCAATGGAATTGTCAAAAAGAGGGTGTCCCTCCTCACATAGGTACTTATAAGTTTTCTTTATTTTATTTTCTTCATTTATTTTTGAATAGGTTCTCTCTGTAGCTCCAGCTGGCCTGGAAATCCATAGGTAGACCAGGCTGGCCTTGATCTCACAGGGATCTGCCTGCCTCTGCCTCCTGATTAAAGGTTTGAGCCATGGCACCAGGCTTTTTGTTTGTGTTTTATGTGTATGAGTGTTTCCCCTGCATGTATTTAAGTATACCACATGTGTGCAGTGCTTGTGGAGGCCAGAAAAAGGCATCTGACTCTCCTGGAACTGGAGTTATGATGGTGGTTGTTAGCTGCCATGTGGGTGCCAGGAACTGAACCCAGAACCTCTGTAAGAGCAGCAGGTGCTCTTAACTGCTGAGCCATAACTCCAGCCCTCAGCCTAGGTACTTTTTAATCTATTTCTACCTAAAGGAGATGTCTTCCTAATGGTCAGTACACCCTCACGTAAACATTGGAGGAGGAGTGGGCTCAAACCTCAGTTCTGCCATTTCCTAGTTAAGTGGCCTTGATTCACTTCCCTAAGACCCAGTTTCCTCATCTTCAGAGGAGAGGTGAATAAAGTACCTATTGGAGAATGTTTGGAGGATTGGGAATGGACAGGCGGCTCTTCCATCCCATTTTCCTGAGGAACCTCTTGGGGCTTTGTTTTTCTCTTCTTTTGGGTTTTTCCCATATCTCCTCACGTTCTTCTGGAGCACTGCTGTTTTCCCTGTTTTCTGAAGAGGCCAGGGCCAATGCAGCCAGCCACTTCTTTTCCTTCTTCAAGCGTTTCTTCTGTTTTTCCAGCTTCTTGGTAATCTCAGCAGCTGCTTCCTCTGCCTGAACCATTGCTTCCTTCATGACTTCTAGATTTTTCCGTGGAATTTCTCCAGTCTCATAGAAAAGACAGCCACTCCTGAAAGAAAGCTCTCCTCAAGGAGGAGTCGGTCAGTGATCCTGCAGAGACTGCTACAACCAGCACAAGCCCTCCTGTTCAGAAGAGGAAGGAGTCTGCACCTAAGAAGGAAATGACCAGTGAACCAGAAGAGACTGTAAACATGAGTGTCCCTAAGAAAAAAAGGAAACTTTCTTCCAAGGAGCCAGCTAGCCCCGTAAGCCCTGGGCCTGAAGCTGTTGCTGGCAACAAGAGTGTCACAAAGAAAAAGAGAAAGTTCCAGAAAACACCTCAGGAAGATTAGAATGGGCTTTTGGGTGGAGAGGCATGCCCACAACAGATATCTTCCCAACTCCATGATTAACCCCAATAAAAATCACACACACACACGCACACACACACACACACACACACACACACACACACACACACACACTATTTGGAGGATTGACGGCAAAAGGAAGTAGTTTAAATGAAGTAACCAGCAGTGTCCAGTAGCTACATTGTTAGCAGTTACCTTAATGTTCCACGCCTTCGAAGAAAGTAAATGGAGTGTGAATGGAAGATTTTAATGGCTTTTGTATTAAAAAAATATCTCATTAAATTGAATATGCCCAGGGTGAACTTGGCATAAGTGTTGGTAATATGACTTAGAAAATTTTCTGAGGATACTAATTCGAATCTCTAACTCTAAGGCAACTTATTTTTGATCTTGACGTCTGTTCCTGCTATTCTGAAAATTGGTGAATATGTAGCTCATTTCTGATGAACAGATGCAGAAGACTATCAAATATGTACTGTTAAGGGCTAGTGTTTAATTCTGAACCTCTGCCAATCTTGACTTTGTGACTTTCAACCTGGGGCTATTTTGAGTGATTGCTGGCTTGAAGTTTACCTTCAAGACATACTGAGCACGTAGTGTTTATCAATTGAAGTGATTTACACTTGAGGGTTCCATGGTAGGTTTCCTGGTGTTGTACTTATTCCTTGAACCCAAAGATCCCTTATCTTTGTGCTTGGAGCACATTCCCTGCATAACAGTGATGAATCTCCAAGGAAGCCCCAAACCACTAAGTATTGATCCATCTGGACCCAGTTATCTTGACACAGTTTCTGTTTTGGTGGATGGCACTATCTGGAACTTCTGTGTTGACTTCTGTTGCTATTGAATAAATAATTAATTGTCTTGACCTTATGAGGTTTTCATTCTTTAAAACTTTTTCGAAGGTTTGTGTGTGTGTGTGTGTGTGTGTGTGTGTGTGTGTACAGATGTGTGTGTACATGTGCATGTACATCCACATGTAGATCAGAGGGTAACTCTTGGGAGTCAGTTCTTGCCTTTGGCTGTGTGGCCTGGTTTCTCTTTGCTTCTGCTGTTGTGTTGCATACTCTAGCTGGTCTGCAAGCTTCTGGGTGGTTCTCTCGTCTCTGCCTCCCGTCTCATTCTACGTGTGCTGGGATCACAGATGCAGGCCACTACACCCAGCTTTTGACATGGGTTCTGTGGGTTGAATTCAGGTCATCAGGTTTGCACAGTGTGGTGCTCAAAGGAATGTAGTGCTCAAAAGAATGTGGTGCTCAAAAGCCCATAAGCCCCGGGAAGGCTTACCCAATCACATACAAATTATACCAGCCAGACGCTGGACCAGTTAAGTAACTATTTTGCCAGAAATATGCCTCCCTTTGTCTAAAAACTATAAAATCCTGACGGAGCCTTTGTCGGGGCTCACTCTCCTGGACTGTGTGGTGAATCCGAGCTCGAGCTTGAATGAAGTGATCCTTTTGTACTTACATCGGAATCGGCTCCTTGGTGGTCTTTGGGGGACCTGAATTTGGGGTGCTACACACAGCTAGTATGTTTCTATGCTGAACCATCTCTCCAGCCCAGTTTGTCATTTTTAGAGTATAGAATTGGCTAAATTGAAAAGGCCTCATACAGATTGAAATGGCACGAGAGGCAGTTTTTCTTTTAGCCACCCAGGGACAGAATACCCTTTATTTTCTCATCCATAGGTAAAATTGTGTTTCTGAAAAATGGGATTAGATGTGGAAGCTCACTCACTCCTGTAATCCTAACTTAGGAGACTGAAGTAGGAGGATCGCCACAGATTCCAGGACACACTGGGCCACATAGTGAATTGAGTTCAAGTCATCTGGGGCTACAGAGTGAGACCCTGTCTCCAAAGACAGCATATCAACCACATAACAACAAAAAACACTGGCTTAAAAGAGAGAGACATGGAAATATCTGATTTCCTGTCTTTGTACATCCCACTGTACTCAAGGCTCCCAGGTCATCTGTAAGAGCTCTATATTTGGCATCACATTTAAGATTAAAAATTTGATGAGGATGCCAAGAGAACCTGTGTATAACGTTCAGAGAATGGGTGACAAATTGACGATGTTAACTTCGACAAAGAGAAGTGAGATTTATAAAGATTGTTCTTAAACAACTGTGGTGCAGCCTCTGTGTAGACTCAGATAATAAAAACTAGAAGCAATGAGAAATTATCTCTGGTCCAGATGGGAAACTTTTATAATGATAAGAATTTCTGGTGGAAGAAGTGGGCACCTTTGAGGAGTAGAAAGCAGTCAGCTCTGCTACCATTTGAATGAGGACGCTCTTTCAGAGGTGATCCTGAAGTGGCTTTCACATTGGGCAGAAGGTTGGATTGATGGCTTCTTAGAATTCATTTTAACTTCAGTGATTTATGTCTTTAAGAACGTAGCCTGAAAAAGATAGAGTCTTGAGAACTCACTCTGTGTGACAGGGATAAGTCCTAGGTCCCTCCAGACTAGTCTGTGAGATGAAAAGTTGGGCCTGAGATCTATAACATGTATCCCTTGACCCTTGGGCTATGTCTGGCCTGCAGTGTGAAGGAGAAAGATTGGAAGTTTCCACCATGTTGTACCTTTCAAATCTATACTGATGCTGATGTTTTACTGGCTCATATAACAGTACCAATTGTCTCACTGACATTTTAAAGTTTATAAAAGTAGAAGATCCCAATTGTAAGAATGATTTCCCCTACCCTGATAAGTCACAATGAAACTATTTTCATCTGGAGGAAAACAATATCTGAAAAGTTTCAAATTTTCTGGAATTTCTTGTTGTATCATGACTGTTCTAGATGGTGCTTCCAGTTTCTTCAGATTAAATATTGTTTAAAATTCCCTTATCATCTTTAGAATAGTAGATTCTAAGCTTAGAGTTTTGAAATTGTTAGCACAGGAAGTTTCTACCGCTAGATCAGCCATTTATTTTCAGAATCCAATATTGGCTGGATGTCAGGAGAGGACATCAAAGAGACTAAGGAAGACATCCTCAGAGCACAGAGCCAAATGTGATGTGTACTCAAAGCTTTTTCCAAAGGACTTACTTTCCCAGCAACCCAAATTACCTCCCACTCCAATGGATGTTCTGGTAATAGCAGCTTTTACCTTGAAAACAATGATTATTTCTAGTGGAGGTGTCCAAAAATCAGATACCACAAGAACTAATTTCCATGAGGACAAAGGCCTTTATATTGTATCTCTGGGAAATAACAGAGTTTAGCAGTTAGTCAGAACTAAATAATATTTTTCTTAATGCAAATATATGAAGCTATAAATTTTCACTTTTCCCATCGGTACTTCGAATGGTGAGAGAGCCCCCTGCTGGAAGATCCGATGATATGTGTGCTGTAGAAATGTGCTGCGTTCTGAAAATATTTCAGTTAATCACTCTTTTTTTGATGTCATACTTTATTGGTCAGGTATGATTAAAAGACTCTTAAAAACAGGTCTCTGTTGGCAGTAGTTGGATGTCTGACAGATCAGACAATGGACTTCAAACCTAAACCATTTACATAAAAATATTGTTAATCATGTTATAAATCTGTAACTTGACTTGTGGAAACATGTATTATTATTATTATTATTATTATTATTATTATTATTTCTTTAGTGTATGAATGTACTGTCTGCATGCAGGTTTGTGCACCCGTGTCGTGCAATGCTGCGGAGGTCAAAAGAGGGTGTCGGATTCCCCTGGAACTGGAGTTCTCCTGGAATTGGAGTTTCAGACGGTTCTCAGCCGCCATGTGGGTGCTGGGGATCGAACCCGGGCCCTCTGTAAGAGCGATCGGCGCTCTTAACCACTAGGCCATCTCTCCAGCCCCGGAAACATGTATTATAACTTACCATAGATATGTTTAACTAACATCCCTTACTAGTTCTTTGTTAGTAGAGGACAATATCTTTAACATTAACACTTAATTTTTTTTTTTTCTGTATGTGTATGAATGTACTGTCTGCATGCAAGTCTGTGCACCCGTGTCGTGCAATGCCGCGGAGGTCAGAAGAGGGTCTCGGATTCCCCTGGAACTGGAGTTCTCCTGGAATTGGAGCTTCAGATGGTTCTCAGCCGCCATGTGGGTGCTGGGGATCGAACCCGGGTCCTCTGTAAGAGCGGTCGGTGCTCTTAACTGCTAGGCCATCTCTCCAGCCCCTAACACCAAATTTTGAATACATCATGTGACTAATATAAGCATTAAACATCACTATCAAATGAAATTTATAAATTAATCTAGCACATTTATACTGATGTATATCTATACACATTCATATTGCAAAATAGTCATCTCTTTGATGCAGAATAATTAAGTAAATAAATGATTCAATGATAATTGTTTGGTATTACAGAGATAGGAGAAAATGTCAGTTTTTCTATTCTTCAGTCATCAAAATCATTATCACTTTTCACTCACACAGTCTGACACATGCACACAAGAACAATCTGTCTGGAACTAACTCTCTCTCTCTCTCTCTCTCTCTCTCTCTCTCTCTCTCTCTCTCTCATTCTCCTCTCTGTCCTTTTGAGTCAGGTTTCCCCAAGTAGGCTAGGCTGGCCTTCCTGTAGGGATGCTCCTACTTCAGGCTCCCAAGTGCTGAGATTATAGGATGAGCCAGCCTGCCCTGCTTTAATCCTTCAATTCTTATGTCTCCTGTGCACCTGCCTTCTGTCTATGCTTCCCTTCATGTCCTTCCTCCACCCTTTGGGTGTGTTGTTATCAACATCTGCATGTTTCTCTTTGCTGCCCTGTTGGATTATTGCTGGAGACTCTGGGACAAGCTGACGGGAAAGCTATAGTTTGGGATGGTGGTAGGAGAGTGTTCAGCAGCAGCTTATGACTTGAGGAGGACTGAGAATGTGGCGAGATGGTGCACTGGATCCTGACAGCGTGGAAACGTAGGTCTGATTGAAGAAACAAGAATATAGAGAGAGTGAATGGGAGGAGGGACTTTTCCCTTGGAATGGAGGAAGTGGTGGAGGGTCGGAAAATATCTGCAAGCTAGAAAGTGTCTGGAAGTAGGAGTGAACTGATCAGGAGAGCTCCAAGTCCTTCAACAAGGAGGCATACTTCCCATTTAATTATTTTCTTTTAATAAAATAATAATATTACCACAGGGAGAGGTCTTTAGCAGTCACCTAAGGGTTACTCCAGAGGTTTTCAAATGTGGGTGTTGGACTCTCTTGGGAATCGTTAAAACAACCTTGGCCTTTGGGGTGTGGCTCAGTGGTAGAGCTCTTGCTTAGCATGTGGGAGGCTCTGGATTCAATCCCAGGACCAAAACCTGTCTTGTCCTACTTCAGATATTCTCATGTGTCCTATCTGTGGTGTAAGCTAAGCATCAAGCTGCTTAATAGCTTTCCAAATGTCTCCATTGTGCAGCCAGTTCTGGGACTCAGCATTCTGGTGAAAGGTGATAATTGTGACCACAGATGAGGCACTCTAGAATCCCTGGCTCTTGGCTCATATTTTTCTTGCTCTATTTTATTCTTTTCCACCTCATCATTATGGTAGGCAGAACAGCCCCACGCCCTATGAAGCTCCTAAGATATACGCACCCTAATCTTTGGAATCATAGGATGTGTTACCTTCCTTGGCCAAAGGGACTTGGCTGGTGTGGTTAAGGCTTTTGATGCTGGGAAAGGAGGAACAAGTTGTGAGTTATGCTTTAAAATGATCGTTTTTGTCTATGTATAGAGCGAGTGACAGGGCTACTAGTAGAAATGAAGCAGACTTCTTTTTTTTTTTTTTTTTTTTTTTTTGGTCTTTTCGAGACAGGGTCTCCATGTAGCCCCAGCTGTCCTAGAACTCACTCTGTAGACCAGGCTGGCCTTGAACTCACAAAGATCCGCCTGCCTCTGCCTCCCAAGTGCTAGGATTAAAGGCGTGCGCCACCATGCCCGGCAAATGAAACAGACTTCTTAGCAGCTGCTGCAGTGATCTTGGACAGAGCTGACAATGGCTTATTCTAACATAGAAAGGAATGAAGAGTTATTTTAGAGGTACAGCCCAAAGGGGTGGGCTGTGTAATAAATTGGATATGAGATAGAAAAAGAAGCTTTTGACTTAAGCAATTGAGTTGTTTGTTGGTATCATTGTCTTAATTGGCTTTTGAGCTGTCTATTTGACATGAAAATGGAGGTATCCTAGACAACACACCAAAGGAAGGATCTTGGGAGAAATGTCTGAGCAGTTATTCTAATTCAGGATGACATAAATGGACTTAATAAGGTTACATACTGTGAGGGTTTAGATAAAGAGAAGTTCTGAGGTGTCTCCAACTTTTGAAGAAGAGTAGACAGCAGAGGATAGGAGTTGAGGGGAAGAAGGGAGTTCAGATGGTGGCTTCCAAAGAAGAAAAGAAGAGATTAAAATGGGTTGGCTGCTTTTCAAAGTCCAGTAACGTAAGAATAAGGAGATACTGAGTTTATTTTTTGTACATGTAAAAGTTACATTATATGTGGTGAGTGTCATCCAAGCGCCAGCATGATTGTTAAGTGGTGGAAAATATTTCTGTTAAAAATCAACATGGGGAGAATTGGGCTGGAGAGATGGCTAAGTGGTTAAGACCACTGACTGCTCTTGCAGAGGACCTAGGTTCAATTCCCAGCACCTACATGGTGGCTAACAACTGTCTGTAACTCCAGTTCCAGGGGATCCAATGCCCTCTTCTGGCTTCTGTGGGCATTGCACTTCATGGGTGCACTTTCATACATGCAGGCAATACACTCAAACATATAAAATAAAAATAAATACAATTTAATATAAAGGGGGAGAGAATCAGGACAACTCCCACCATTACCATTTAATTTTGTCTCAAATGAATTAACCAATGAAATTACACAAAGGAAAAAGTTACCATTTCACAAGTTTCATAGCCTTACTAGTTTTTACTTTATTCTTACTAATTTTAAATATCTTTGGGCTTATTTAAGATAGGGTATTTTTTCTTTCTTTTTATATTTTTATTAAATTTTTGTGATTTTCATACAATATCTTTAGATAGCTCCTTATCCGTACCTCCGCTTATTGCACTGTTCATAATTTAGTGCACTCTAGTATATATATAATAAGTCCTATAGAGTCTAATTTGTGTTCACACATGTCCTTCAGTGTGTGGGTCCACCCACTGGAGCCTGGTTAACCTACCAAGGGACCCATCCTTGAACAAAACTGTCTCTCCCTCGACCCAGCAGCCATCAGTTGCTACACTTTTCTTAAGTTGGGTTGAGTATTTTTTATCAATTGAAATAATTTTTTTGAATCTTATGAGATTCATTGTAAATGAATGTAATTTTTTTTTCAAGGAAAGTCTACTGATTTTCATTTAAGTTTATTTCTAGATATTAAAATATCTTTCTGTTGTGTTATAATATATACATAGTATGTACATGCTTATTAGAAAATGTTCTTCGGCCAGGCGTGGTGGTGCACACCTTTAATCCTAGCACTTGGGAGGCAGAGGCAGGTGGATCTTTGTGAGTTCAAGGCCAGCCTGGTCTACAGAGTGAGTTCCAGGACAGCTGAGTCGGCAACAGGGCGACCCTTTTGTCTCTCGAAAAAGACCAAAAAAAAAAAAAAAAAAAAAAAAAGAGAAAATGTTCTTCAAATATATAATATGTACATTTATTTAAATTATTATGAACAGAAAGATTAAACCAGAAATGAGCAGAACCTTCCTGAAGGAATTATCTTTTCTCGTTTCTTCCTTGTGTGTGTTTGTGTGTATGTGTGTGAATATGTATGTATGGGTATTTATTGGTATAATTTTTGTACAGGTGAATGTTCCTGACTTATATATATTATTGTAGTCAGACACATTACTCAATATTATGATTATTTCTAACAGTTTATAATATTTTTTGCTTGATTTCTTTATGATCACTTATCCCTGTCAGGTAAGTATGGTTAACTTTTGTTTTTTCAAATATAAGATCTTATATAATATTATCGTCTCTATTATTGTCTATCTCTTTATCTTGTATGTATAAAAAGAAGGGAAAATGTCTGGGTTCAGTGTGGATTTGGTGATGTTATGGAAGTCACTTATCCTATACATAAGTTTCTCCATTGTAATTTGGTGATATTAATATTTCTTATTTTATGGGACTCCTCGGGGCAAACAATGAGACAATGTATGTTACATGTTTATAATAGTGCCTGGGAGTATCAATCAATAAATGTTAACTGTCTTCATGGTTATTCATGGTATTGGCTAGGTTCACAGAAAATTCTTAACAGTGAATCTAGTAAAAAATCATGGTCTTCCTCCTTTACATCTTTGGTGAAAACGATAATATTTTATTATTTAGCTTATCACTAGTTTCTGGTTATATATGTAGGTAAATTCTAATTATACTTTGTGATAGTTTTGATGATTATCCATTTAATATAAAATATAAGATATAAAATATAAAACATGAACTTGCAAATGTCTAACTATTTTGATCTATAAGATGATTGCATGGATTTCAACCCAATATTTTTGTGGAATTGAATATTTTCATATAGTTACTTTTAATTTCTTCTGTATTTGAGGCTATTTTCCCAGTATCAGGTTTGTGTATTCATGCTTCCCTCCTTCTTACCTGTTTGGTTATGCAACTTTTTGTTTTGTTCTAAGAACTAGTTCAATATATTTTTTTGTTTTATTATTTTCCTTTTTAAATTAATTAAATTTGCTATTATCTTTAGTTAATGTGCTGTTGTCTGTTAATGTATAGTTCTTTCTTATTTTCCTGAATTAAGTGATTCAGTTCATTTATTTTTATTTTCCCTTTTGGTTTTTATGCTTGGCTTTTTGAGACAAGGACTCACTCTGTAGCTCAGACTGGCCTCAAACTTGCAATGATCTTTCTTCCTTAGTCTTTCAAATCTTGGTATTATAGGCATGAGTCACCAAGCTTGACTTGACCTTGTGTGTGCGTGTGTGTGTGCGTATGTGTGTGTGTGTGTGTGTGTGTGTGTACCTGTTCATGTGTATGAATGTGTGTGTGCATATGTGTACAGTGTGTGTTTGGATGCCAGATGTCCGTATTGGATGTCTTCCTCAGTTGCTGGTGAGCTCCAGGGAGCCACATGTTTCCATGTCCCCTGGGTGGGACCACAGCTATGTACCACTTTGCCCAGCTTTGTATGTGGGTGTTAGAGATACGAACTCAAGTGTTCATGCCTACATTGCAAGCAAGTATTTTACTGCAGAGCTATTTTTCCCGTCTCCTTTTAAAATAATTATTTGTAGTTATGAGATTTCCTTTGAATGCTGCTTTAATCATTTAGTGTTTTCATTATTATGATTTTTTATGAAGCCAGTTGAAATATTTGCTTTGACTTCTTGTTTATTAAATTGTCATGAGAGTTTAAACACTTCTTCTAGATGACGAGGTCTTTTGATTATTACAGGCATTTATCTCCAGTTTTTATTACATTGTGACTTGAGATAGTTAATTTTAGAGTTCCTACTGTTTTAGATTAGTTGAGATAGTCTTTGTGACCTAATATGTGGTCTATTTTGAGTAATCTATGGACAGTTAAATAGAAGGCAGAATTTCTGTATTTCCATGGAGAGTTCCCTACATATGTAGTTAAATCCACTGACTGGTTTTCTGTGGGTAACGTATGGGCCATGATACTCTGGGGGCAGTGCCCTATCTGTCGCTGGCCCAGTTTGCTGTACATGATCATACTCTTCAGGTACATTTGGAGGTTTGTTTCCTTTCCTTCTGTTTGACTGTTGAACCTTTGTCTTTCCTACTTTCCTAGTCGTAAAATATAAAATGTCACATCTTAATTTTACTTATGAAGCTCATTGGACACAGCGAATGGAGACACTGTGAGTTCCCTGGCTGTTTCTTGACAGTGTGCACTCCTAAAGAGATGTAGATAGTCTCACCCCATGGGCTTCTGTACCCAATTGTGGAGGGCAGGGATACTGAGAATGAGCCAGGGGAGGGAAGAGTATGGCCATTAAAAGGCTACTACTGAAAAAAAAAAGGCTACTACTGGTCATTACTAACACTTGAGTAGGGGTCCTAGTCTCCTGCACTGATGTATTAAATTGCATTTTAATTCAAAGTTCTATCTTTAAATCCCATTTCTTCTTTCTCCTTGTTGCCAGAAAAACTAAATTGCCACAACTCTGCAAATAATTCCTTTTAAAATCCTTTTGGGAAACATTTTAAATAAACATCAAAACTATAGTTCTATAGTTCTATTCTTTTTGCTTTTACCTTGGGTATCTGAACAGCTCCTGTGAGCTTTTCGCTGTCTGTTTAGTCTAATTCAAAACAAAAAAGGAAATCAATTATACAAACCCTTTCCTAAAAGAATGCAAAACACATGTTTCATTTAAAATACATGAAACCATGAACACATTTGCTAATATTTGAATATTTAGTGCAGCAATAATCCGGATAAGAGCATTTCACATACTATATACTTTGACAATGTTTTATATATGTATTTAATATTTTTATTGAATGTATATCTCATAGAGAATATCTCACTCAATCTTACTAATTTTTATAACCACTTCTCCACTGGCAGCCTTTCATAGCCCTCCCCACTGGAATTCCTATATTCTGCCATTTGTATTAAGACCTATTGTGTCATTAGTGTCCCCAGACTTCCCTCATGCAAGCTCTTCTACTGAGTTCTGGTCAGTCTATCTAGAGTCTCTCGCTTTAGGAAGATCGGCTCTTCCTCACTCAGCAGTAATCAGCTGCCAATATTTCTTCAGCTAATGTTGGATTCTGCCATCTGTTTCTCCGGTTCTATGCTGTTTTTTTTTGTTTGTTTGTTTGTTTTGTTTTGTTTTGTTTTGCTTTTTTTGTATGCTGAGTTTTTGTCTGCTTGAGTTTGGGTCTTGTGCATGCTGACACCACGGCTGTAGGTTCGTATGAGCAGGGTCCCAGGAACTTGTAGGACTCTATTTCCAGCTTAAAGACCAAATAACCATGTCAATGACTAGCACAACATACAACATTGGTGCAGTAGTGGCACTTTTATCTTGGGGGCAATCAATGGCTAACTAGTTGCACTTAAAGCCCACCCAGCAGGAAGAAGCTCATGTGTAGTGCTGTAAAAATTGCAAATACACATGGCTGGAGAGGTCAGAGATCATAGAGAAAACCCCAAGACTGTCACACTCCTAGACTAATGTAGACTAATATAATTTCTTACTATGCGCAAAATATGTATCCTTATATTTACGGACATCAAAGAAGCTTCTTTTGCACCAGAGACTACTACAGAATACCACAACTGGTCACACACAGACACTGTGACTTGCCCAAGCCTAAGGGGGCACATCCACAAGGCAACCTCTAAACTTAAGGCTCACAGAACATAGAACAAGGGCTAAAGAGGACGCTGATGAATATCTCAATTCTAATGAATGACAATGTTATGTTAATATTAAAGTAAGCTACTCCTTTTTTGTATCCAAACCAATTACTGCATTTGTTTCAAATCATACACAGTTGGATGAAATATTGTCCTCTTCTGGAACTTTGTCTTAATAAGTTAATTCTCTGGGTAAATGCATGTGTAGGAAGGAGACAGGATGAACACAGCATTCCAAGAGAAGTTCAATAATGAGATTTAATATCTTCAAAACAAGCTAGTTCATTAAACAGCAGAATGAATATATTGAGATCCTCAATAACAAGCGAACTTATGAGCTGTGTTTGTTGGAAATTTTGATTTTGAGTTTAAATGGTTTACAAAAAAACCCAAATGTGTAAAGAACATATTTTTACTATACAATCATCACAGTTGCGTGTCCATGGATGCAACATGGTGGCCAGGGGGTCCTTGAAGGCCAGGGGAGAGAAGGCAAAGTGGAATTGGGGATGGGTTTCAGACTTGAGAATTGAACTCCAGTGAAAGAAAGAAAGCTGAAGCTTCCAAGAGACTCTGTCTTCCTCTTTCTCTATCTGGCTCTGGGGTCTGATATGACTCTTACTAGTTTATGTTTCTTAGGTGAACTCAAGATGGGAATCAGAGGGCTACTGACACTGCTTGAGTCTATATGAAAACTCAGGGAATATTTCCAGGCCTCCAGTGATGATGTAGGATTGTAGGGTGTCAGTTTTCTTCCCATGTCCAGGTGAACTTGTAAAGCTGATAATGTCAGGATTTGTCCTGGTAATTTGGGTTTAAGAAAAGTTTTGCACCAAGAAATTCTCTTATCAGTCTCTAGGAGCACAAACTGAGCACAAGTGACTCCTTGTATACTCATAACTAAAGATGGAAAGCCAGCCCAAAGTATAATTTCCAACACTGAAGAGTGAGAAACGGTCTTCCCATACATACTACCTCATGCCCAAGAGGTCAGACAATACTGCTCAGACAACATCTAGGGGAGAACAATAGAAACTCATTTTTATCTGGCACCACCTCTTAGGTAGTGCTTACAATGAATTAATAAAACATGCTTGTCAAAGCCTTATAGTTACTAATCAGGCTTGAGCAAAGCCTGGAGCTCACAAATAGGACAGTGTCATCTAACGATTGGTATTATTTTAATTTATGTTGTTTAAAATACTTATGTGCATGTATGCATGTATGTACCCATGTATGTGTAGGTAAGTGCATATAAGCACGTGTATGTAGAGGCCAGAAATCAACCTTGTCTGTCATTCATTAGTTGCCATCCACCGCTGTTTTGGGGAAAGGGTCAGTTTCTTACTGAGGTCTGGGACTTGCTAATTAGGCTAAACTGCCTGGTCAGCAAGCCCTAGGGACCTTCTTATTTCTACATTCCCAGTGCTGGGATTAAAAGTGCATGCCACCACTCCTGACCTTTCATGCTACTGAGACCAAACTCAGGTCGTCACAATTGTATAACAAGGACTTTACTGACTGAGCTACCTCCCCAGCTGTACCTCGTTTAAATATTATTATATTAAATACAAAACCAGATACAAAGACTTTATGTTTGTAGTTCTTATGTAACTAAAATCTAAGTCAAATCCATAAACTAAACCAATAGAAGGCAAATCTATAACATTTACTTAATGGTGGCTTATTGAAAACTAGAGAATCTTTTATTGCCTGGATATGGTAGTCTTGCTGGGTAGATCTCTTTGTGGGTATTATTTGTCATTCAGTGGAGCCCCATCATCATCATCACTATCTGTCCTGCAATAGGGGCTATAAATAATTCCACAGCGACAGTGCTCATCAGAAGGAATGGAGACCAAGCTTTGCTGGGAAAACTTATGAGGGAAGAGTCAGAAAGAAGAACGGCATGTAGCTGTCCACGGAGGAGGTGTGCTGGGGTAGCAAGCTTTGCTGGGAGGGAGATGTGCTGGGATAGCAAGCTTTGCTGGGAAGGAGATGTACTGGGGATAGCAAGCTTTGCTGGGAGGGAGGTGTACTGGGGATAGCAAGCTTTGCTGAGAAGGAGATGTACTGGGGATAGCAAGCTTTGCTGGGAGGGAGGTGTGCTGGGGATAGCAAGCTTTGCTGGGTATATGGTGGATGGCTGGTTGTTAAAAATTTTTTTTTTTGTCTTTTCGAGACGGGGTCTCCCTTTAGTCCCAGCTGGCCTGGACCTCACCTTGTAGACCAGGCTGGCCTTGAACTCACAAAGATCCGCCTGCCTCTGCCTCCCAAGTGCTAGGATTAAAGACGTGCGCCACCACTCCCGGCATAAAATTTGTTTTTTTATCTATTGATTTTTTTTTTATTAATTTTATTTTATTTCTGTATGTGTATGAATGTACTGTCTGCATGCAAGTTTGTGCACCCGTGTCGTGCAACGCCGCGGAGGTCAGAAGAGGGTATCGGATTCCCCTGGAACTGGAGTTCTCCTGGAATTGGAGTTTCAGACGGTTCTTAGCCGCCATGTGGGTGCTGGGGATCGAACCGGCGTCCTCTGTAAGAGCGGTCGGCGCTCTTAACCGCTAGGCTATCTCTCCAGATTTTTGAGTGTTTTGCCTTCATGTATGTAAGTGCACACGGCAGGGGGAGCAGTTTTGTCCATGGCAGCAGGAGTGTAAGACAGCAGCCCCTCACACAGCAGTGGACCAGGAGGAGCAGAGAGAGCAAGACAGAAACCAGCAGTGTGTGCAGCCTTCAAAGACCGCTTCTAGTGAGCTGCTTCCCCGATGAGGCCCCAGCTCCTGAGGACCGCACCCTTGTCAAAACAGTGCCACCTGCTGGGGACCAAGCATGCACAACAGAGCATGAAGAGTCCATTCTAGAGTCAAGCAAAAATTCAACACTGTGTTTTGGACTACGTGTCTTATGTCCAGCTTCCATTTTTTGGTCACTTACAAAATTCACCATTGTAACGAGAGAATGATATACATTATAATGCAGACTATTCTGTTTTTTTTTTTTTTTTTTTTTTGTTTTTTTTTTGACAGGGTCTCCTTGTAGCCCCAGCTGTCCTGGAACTCACTCTGTAGACCAGGCTGGCCTTGAACTCACACGAACCACCTGACTTTGCTTCCCAAGTGCTGGGATTAAAGGCGTGTGCCACCATGCCTGGCTGACTATTCTTTTAAGAATGTATAAATTTGGGGGCTGGAGAGATGGGTCAGTGGTTAAAAGCCCTGGCTGATCTTGCAGAGGACCCGGGTTTGATTCCCAACACCCATGTGGCAGCTAACAACTGTCCACAACTCCAGTTCCAGGGGATCTGACACCCTCTTCTGATCTTGGAGGCAGTGGATGACGCTGTACTTGCACACATGCAGGCAATATAGTCATACACCTGAAATAAAAACAATAAATAAAAATTTAACAACGACAAAACAGCACATGTAAACTTGAAATTATTGTGTCACTGTCAAGATAGGGAGACTGTAGCAAACCTAGTCAATGAAATTCTCATTGTTTTCTCAACCACATTTCCTGGAGTAATAATTTAGTGATTTATAGTCTCATACCACAGGCTTGTGGCCTAACCAACAAGAATTTATGCCTTACAGTCTTGGTGCTGGAAGTCAGATCAGCATGGTAGGATGTTGGGTTTAATGCCTGGCTTCCAGAGAGCTACCTCCTAGCTGGGTTCAAACCTGGCAGAGAGAATGTAAGCTCAAGCTGTTACTTGGACACTATTCTAATTATGAAGACCCCATCCTCATGACTTCATGTAAGCTTAATTACCTTCCCAAAGTGATTATCTCCAATATCATCTTATCTGGGGAAGGGCCTCAACATATGACTTGGGGATGTGTGACCTAAACATTCTCCATAGCAATGTTGTCCTCATTAATGCCACCATTGTCTAAAGGCTTTAGACTGCTGTCATTGTCATTGGTTTATGAGTGAGTAGTCACGTGGATAATCATGGTGTTAACAAAAGGAAGAGTCAAATTGAGGAGCGAGGAAAGAAGGGAATTAGATGATAGAAAAGATGGATTATGAGTCCGGGCACTTGAAGTTTTTGTATGGGCTCCACCACAAACTCTGTCAGCTTTTTTAAATTTCTTTGGGTACCTCTTAGCTACCAGAAAAAACAAATGAATGATGCAGGCTGACCCTCAGAGTACCACTTTAACAAGATTCAGGTATTGAATGAATAATGTAGATACTGAGACTATTAAAAATAACATAAAATTCACTGAGAAAAATTTTAAAAAGAATTTAGCATGAACAAACCAAGTGTAATAGCACATGCCTATAACCCCAACACTTGGGAAGCAGAGGCAGGAGGATCACAAGTTCAAGGACAGCCTGGATTATATAGTGAGACCTTGTTAGTATATGAGAGAGAGAGAGAGAGAGAGAGAGAGAGAGAGAGAGAGAGAGAGAGAAAAGAAGGGAGGGGGAGACAGGGAGGGAAGGAGAAAAAATTTAAAGTGAATAAAACGGGTTATTTAAATAGTCATGCTTCAAGTTTCTCTCTTTAATCCTGAAGGGATAGCATTCAGTTATTAAATAACTAAGCAGGTACTTTTCTAAGGGCTGAGGACAGTTGTGAGCAAGTTAAGTTAAGCTTTGCAGGAGTTGGACTGTAGGTGGGATGGTGAAGTCAACAAAACTTTCCCAATTCGGAAAAATTAATCCTTCAAGCCATGAAACAGGAGTATATGATCTGTCTGCAATAAACACAGCACTTGCCATTTGTTGGGACCACTTGCTAATAGCTCATACAATCCTTAGCAGCCCTGCCAAGCAGACCTCATTGCATCCTTCTTCTTATTGCTCCTCTCACACCAGCCTTTAGAGTCCCTGGAATACAATGACCTCATCCTATCCTCATATTTCCTAAGCCCTACCCCCCCGCCCCACTCTTCACAGATCTGGCTCTTTCTCATCCCCGAGTCCTCACTCAAATGTCTTACGTCCTCTTACCATTCTACTTGGCTGCCCTGGTGAAGCATCGATTCCACCTTTGCTCTTGGTCACTTCCTGTCTCACTGCCCTCTGTTCTTCGCACCGCTTTTCGTTACGTGAAATTACTTCACATGCAGCTGTCTCTGCTCTATTCCTCACCTCATCTACACTGCAAGCTCTGTAAGGGCAGATACTTAACTTGCTCACAGCTACACCCTTAGAACTTATAAAAGTATATGCTTGAGGCTGGAGAGCTGGCGCAGCCATCAAAGGTTCAGGCTCACAACCAAAAGACAAAGCACTTTCTTGGTTATTGAGTAACTGTATGGCATCTCTACTTTACAAGACAGGAACTGAGGCCCAGAGAGGCCCAGGGACTACTGCAAGGCTACATCTTAAATTGGTAGATGTAGTATTCAAATCCAGAGCTTTCTAGCTCCGTATCTTTGTCTCCCACTCCCCCTACTGGTTCTCAAACTACAGTAATGTAAATACCATCCATAAGCACTTTTTTCAGTTTACGTTTTTCCTTTTCATGAGAATCTAAGATAGAAAATAAGCAAAGGTATAATGAGGTGAGCCAAAATAAAGTTTTCTTCCCTTAAGTTGTTTCCGCCAGATATTTGTCACCACAGCGAGATGGGTGACTAATAGCAAATGCTTTAGACTGCACAGTCATGCTGAAACTGAAAGGTTTAGATGCAGATTCTCTGTTCAGTGGATGTATCCTGGTGAACAAAGCACCCAAGACACACTCGTGGTTGGATTAACCCATATGTGAGCTAGCTGCCTCTGCAGCATGGCGGCGATGACCTTCACGGAAAAGGAACAAATGACTCTTTAGCCACAAGAGGAAATTATACAGAGAAAAAGATATCCCGGAAGACATGGAAGAAACAGATCTATGTTATGGAAATAAATTCAGCATGAAATAAATGTAAACAAATGTAAAATAAAACTGGTTTAAAACCGGTCACCATTACTTTTATAATGTGGGGCATAAATTGAAGAACTAAAAGAAAAATACCACTCGATGATATGATTTTAGGGGAACTTGCAAGGGCTTCTAATGGCCTGGCTCATCCTGATGAAATGCATCAGTGTTGGAGAGGAGGTGTTAAAATGGATGGGCTTTCTGTATGCTAAAATGTAGGACTATCCTTGTGCTTGTAATTTAGAATTGGATCTTTGCTAGTAATTTTGCTAGTGATGTATGAGGCAGACTAGAATACAATTTTCTTCTAAAGCTTTATTAAATGTGTAGTGCTGATACCAGGGGAAAAAGGCTTTGTCAGTGAATAAATACAAAGCAGACACAAAGGATGGATGGATACAGTGATAATTGGACTCTATTACTTTCGACAAGTCCTTTGGTGTGCCCATGCTTGAGAAAATATATGACTAAATAGCCTCTTGAAAGGAATAAATTAGTTGAGAAGTTGCTTCTCAGATTTTTTTTTAGATTCAGCTGCTTCCTATAGATTAGAAGATGCCCAAGTAGTTAAGACCAGGTAGGTACCTATCAAAAGGAAAGGAAAGCAATTCTGGTGCATGCATCAGCCCAGCAATCACACAGATTGTTGTTTTATACTATTAAATTTGTGAGTTTGTTTGCAGATTATGATAATTCCCCAGTCTCTTGGTGACAGGAAGAACATCTGTCATTGAAGACCTTCCCTTCACATTAATCTTCTGAAGTCTGTTTCCTTAACCTGCATATCAGTAACAATAGCTACATCTCATGGTTACTGTCAGATTATGTGTGTGTGTGTGTGTGTGTGTGTGTGTGTGTGTGTGTGTGTTTGAGACAGGGTCTCCTTGTAGTGCCAGATGGCCTGGAATGCATTACGTAGACCAAGCAGTCCTTGAACTCATAGAGATCTGCTTGCCTCTGCCTCCTGAGTGCTGGAATTAAAGGTGTGCACCACCACACCCAGCTTCAGAATTTTTAATGTATACTTTTTATTGAATTTTTGTGCATTTCATACAATAAATCTTAATCTTTAGAATCTCCCTCCACCGCTCACACCCCCCACAGTCCTCTCCCACTGCATTTCATTCATTCTGTCATAGTTCAGGCCTATTCAGTCAAGCTTTTGTACTCAGGTGTTCCTTGGTGCAAGTTCATCCACTGGAGTCTGGTCAGCCTATCTAGAGTCACTTCCTTAAGGAAGATCAGCTTCCCCTCACCCAGCGTAATCAGGTGTCGACAGTTCCTCGGCAAAGGTTGCAGCTTGCTGTCAGTTTCCCCAGTTCTATGCTGGGTTTTCGTCTGATTGAGTCTGCATGGGTCTTGTGTGTGCTGACACCATTGCTGCCAGTTCATATGAGCAGGGTCCCAGAGGCCTGGAAGACTCTGTTACCTTATGTCCATGCACCAACCCTGGATCTTAACATCTTTTTGCCCCATTTTCCATAATGGTCCCTGAGTCCTGAATGAGTGAGGTCCTATCCAGGGACACACACACTGCAGTTCCTTATTCTCTACACTCTGGCTATTTGTGGCCTTCTGTGTGCATGAAACTCTGCTGCATGAGAGCGGAGGGATGCATTAATATTCTCCTTCACTGTTCAACTATGTTTCATGAGCCTTAGGTGTAGAGGTTCCACTGTAGATGTCTTGTCAGGTTTTATGAGATCATGTGAATGAAGTTTATTTAGTATTCTGAAACACAGTAAACAAATATATGTTTATAACATTCATGGATACACTTGCAAACTGGAAAATTCAACATAAAGGAAATAAAAAGAAGATGGTTCATAAAGAAACGAGTGACTCAGCAAGCAGTGGGAATGTGAGCAGAAGGGAGAGGATCTAGTGCTGTGTTCCTTGAAGGAAGCTAGATTAGGACAGTCATCCAGAGCCAGCACAGGGAAGTTTCATCAGAAGGGACTCAGTTGCCTCGTGGGGCATCAGTTTGGAAGGAGACCCAGAGCAGTGCAAGGAAGAAGGGCTGGGCTGCATGGGCACACCATTCTGCTCAGCAGGAGGTATTTAGGTCTCCAAGGAAGATCTCTCTCTCTCTCTCTCTCTCTCTCTCTCTCTCTCTCTCTCTCTCTCAACTTCTGTCAACTTTCCTCTAATGTCATCCTCTATGTACATAGATTTATTTATTTATTTATTTATTTATTTATTTTTTCTTTTTTTTTTATTAGTTTTTATTGATGCTTTGTGCATTTCATACATTTTTCCAATTCAGTTCAGGCTTATTTCCCTTTCCCTCCCCCCCACCCCCACCCCATCCGATCATGCATTCTGCCATACTGCCTGCATCTTTCTCTCAGTTTTTTTTTTTTTTCATTTTTAGCTATAAGTGATAATCCATGAGTACAAGCATCCTTCATGCAAAACCTATCTGCAGGCTGTTGTGCCTAAACACCTACAGCCCCACCATCCAGTGGGGGGTGACAGGTTGTTTGTTCAATCAAGTTGATCAAATGAGTGTCCAGACTACATTGCTGTAGTTTCACCATTCACCCCAATCGCAGCCCTTACATAGATTTTTTTAAAAACCCTACCTTCTTTGGCAAAAATAACTTTCTTTTTTTTTTTTAATTTTTTATTTATTTCTGTATGTGTATGAATGTAGTGTCTGCATGCAGGTCTGTGCACCCGTGTCGTGCAATGCCGCGGAGGTCAGAAGAGGGTTTCGGATTCCCCTGGAACTGGAGTTCTCCTGGAATTGGAGTTTCAGACGGTTCTTGGCCGCCATGTGGGTGCTGGGGATCAAACCTGGGTCCTCTGTAAGAGTGGTCGGCGCTCTTAACCGCTAGGCCATGTCTCCAGCCCCGGCAAAAATAACTTTCATACAAATCTCCATTCTATTCATACTGCTCCTAAGCTTCACTGGCACATTTTTGAGCTGCCATTATCTGCCCTGCTTAAGAATAAAAAAATGTTGCCAGGCGTGGTGGTGCACGACTTTAATCCTAGCACTTGGGAGGATCTCTGTGAGTTCAAGGCCAGCCTGGTCTACAGAGTGAGTTCCAGGCTAGCTGGGGCTATAGGGAGACCCTGTCTCAAAAAAATAATAAATAAAAATAAAAAACTGTCTTACTGTCCTTCTATTTCTTTGTTTAGAGTGAATGAGCTCCAGGGGATAATGCCCCCTATGAGTTTCGCTACCTACTGTTTCATGAGAGTCTAGCCCAGAGTCTGTTATGTAGCTGGTACACAATGTACATGGAACGGATGTGCGAAGAAATGTAATTAAGAGAAATACATAAATAAGCAAGGGGGCATGGATTGCAGAAGTGATATTTATTAACTGCCAATGCATGCGGCTTTAGTGATTCCCTTCTAAGAGAGGTGTGACTGTCCTATTTAGTCAGTGGCCAAATGAAGACTTGGAGAACTTACTACACTATTTCAAACTCATACCCAGGACGTGGTAGAGGATCTGAACCATATTTGACCAGTGTCCAAATCCACAGGCGTCCAACTGTTGAGTTTCTCCAGGAGCTACAGCAGGGCTGATGGGGAGAGCAGATCCAGATTCCGTTCCAGAGATATCCCAAAGGGAACTCAGCAGTTAACTGGGCTTCTTAGAATAGAACATTTTCTGTTTGTTCTTAGAGTGTTTGTTTGATGTGATTTCAATATTCCCAGTGAGTTAATAACACAGATGAACATACTTAGCAAGATATAGTAGGGACTCAATAAATGTAACACAAAAACACAATGAAAGAAAAGGGTAAATCAACTAGAGGTTGATTTTTAAGAGCAGCCACATAGATAAGCCTGATCAGCACCAGGGAAATGGAAATTAAATCAATGTAGATGAAGCCATAAAGATGGTGAAACTGGAAATTAGAGCAATCTTGGGTCTAAAAGTAATAGAAGGAAATGAGAAATAAGATAAACACATTTAAAACCCACACACAGAGGTTTTCATGTCCTCTATTTAGTTCTCTGAACAATAATAATGGGTTTCTTCTTCAGTTCATTAAATAATCTATTAGAGAAAAACACACCCACAGCCTTTGGAAACTCAATGGGGCTTTTAGGGCGGGTTCCCCAGCATCAGGGGACCAAATGCTATGAGCCTCCTGGTGTCCTGGATGAATTACCATACTGGAATCCAAATGGTCTTCCTGCTGGGATCAGAGCATTAATTGTGAGGCTTATTAATTCATGGTTACTCAATAGGCAAGAAGTTTGCTCTTCTGCACACAAAGGGACAACTTTGGACCACAGTGGGGAGTAGCCGGTGGTGTCTGGCTTGGTGCCATCTCTGTGCCCACAGTGATAACTGATATAGAGAGGCAAACTCCCACCTCTATCCTCTTAGGCATCCCCACTGGGTCTAGGAATTAAATTAATGTAAAAGCGATTACCAGGAGAAAAGTATGCAGATTTATTTAATGCGAGTTTCAGGTGGTGGTGTCCTCATAGGAAAATAAAGTTCAAGTACTTACATGCTGAACTGGACACAGAATAGTAAGGTGTGAAAACATGTTGAGGCCAAGGGATCTAGCCTAGGGTAAGTGACTGGGTAGTGATAGTGAAGTGACTAGGAAGGTTAAGTATCAACTGGGTTCATTTGTGCAGTTTTCCCTTGGCCTCCATGTCCTTGGAAACAAGGACATGACAGCTCCTAAGAAACATGGGGAAGATCAATCAGAGCGCCCATTTTGGAGTTCTTTCTGTGCTGCCTTTATTTTGGGGTGGCATAGTCTCACCTGTGTCATCACAACAAGGCTCTGCTGAGCAAATCCTGATAGGTGAGGGTAAGGAACCATCACTATTTCCTGATGAAGGCAAGTTGGCTAGTGATTCCCAGGACCACCCCTCGGGATTGTTCCTAGAGGCAGACTCCTACAGAATGGTGCCTGGACCTCATGTGGTGGCACAGTTTTTGAGTTCTTTTGACCTGTCTCTTCCTGTAAAGTAATGGTGATGGTGGTGTATCCTGTGAGGGCCCAAAGAACTTAATAGTTCTCTGCCATGTGATCTCTGTTCTCTGCTGGGTGAGGGGAAGGTGGCTTCATTTTTAACCTGTGGGAATGGGCTGAAAGCTATGTAAATCATTGATGCAGGTGGTCTTTCCTCTCATTATTGTGAATCTTTGAAATGGTTCCATGAGTTTAAAGATGGTGAAAACAAATACCTGTGCATACCACCTATCCAGATTGTGTCCAAAATGATGTCAGCTTAGGCTATGGTCTCAGTAGTAGCTCTGCTCACATTTCTTGGAAGACAACAATGGCTAACTCAGTTGGTTTAACAGTAAAAATGAAGGTAATACCAAAAATATAAGTTAATCTTTAAAAAAAGATTTATTTTATTATTTTTCTTTACATGCATGTGGTGGTTTGAATGAGAATGTCCTCCATAGGCTTCAAGTATTCAGATTATTTTGTCCCCAGTTGGTGGCGCTGTTTTGGGGGGTCTTAGAAGGTGTGGCCATGCTGGAGGAAGTACGTCACTGGTGGGTGGGCTTAGTGAGTTTAACAAGTCTTACTAGTCTCTAGTTGCTCTTTCTTGGCTTCCTGTGCTCATTGGAAGATGTGAGCCTCAGCTTTCTGCTCCAGCTCCTGCCACCATGCCTCCCACCATAATGGACTCTAATTCCCTGGAACTGTCAATCATAAGCTCAAATAAACTCTTCCTTTTATAAGTTCCCTTGGTCATGGTGGTTTTATCACAGCAACAGAAAACTGACTAATACAATGTATGTGTGTGTCTGAATAAATTCTGTGTGTGCATGTGTGTATGTGTGTATGTGTGGCGTGTGTGTGTGTGTGTGTGTGTGTGTGTGTGTGTGTGTATGTGTGCCCAAGGAAGCCAGAAAAAGGCACCAGGTCCCTTGGAACTGGAGTTATTGGCAGCTATGAGCTGCCTGACATGGGTACTGGGAAGCAAACTTGGGTTCTCTGGAAGAGCAGTAAGTGCTCTTAACTGCTGAGCTATTGAACTACAAAATAATCTTGATAAGTTCATCTTTAACTGATCTTATCTGAATGACATTGCTGACCATGGCATTATTCATTGAGAAACATTTGGATAGTCTGATAATATATACATGGCCTGTTGTCATGTAGGTTGGGCTAAATAAAGTCCAGCCCTACTATTATCAAGAAAACTACTTAATCTTAAAAAGTGTTTCCTTTTGCTGGGTATGGTGGCACATACCTTTAATCCCAGTACTTCTGAGGCAGAGAGAAGTGGATCTCTGTGAGTTCAAGGCCAGCCTGGTCTACAGAGCAAGTTCCAGGCCAGCTGGGGCTACAGGGAGACCCTGTCTCAACCCCCCCAAAAAGTATTTCCTTTTGTGGAAAATGCATAAATGAGCTGTAATACTTTAGATTATCATGAGTATTAAATGGATTAAACCATGTAAAGTCAGTTTTATAAAGATCTATTGTATATTATGTCTCATTAAGAATATAGCATATTTACTTGATTACATAATGCGTATTTTGATATACTGACATTTCTGAAATCAACATGTCTTAAAGCCTTTCCAAGAGCATCTCCAGGGCCTAACCAGAGAACCCTAAAAGCTGTCACTGCTTGCCGTTGTATGAGTCAACTTGCCAGGCACAGAAGGTGGGTGTTCATCCGGACTGAGTTCGTGCCATTGGGAGTGCTCTGTGGGCATACCATTTAATTAAATTTAGTGTAATTGTGAAATATCAGCCACAATGTTTTTAAACACATTTATGACACACTTATACCACAGTGTAGCTGTGAAACAAAGACATATGTAAGAAAACTGCCTATCACATATCAAGCAATGCAATTAAAGACATCACGGAGTGTCAAGTTTTGCAGAACAAACACATTATAGGATTTTCAAAGCTGAGAGAAAGGGGTGAATAAAACCAATTTTGTGAAGGTCTGTCAGTTCTGCTCAGGATATCAGATAAAAGCCACTGGCTGACTTTCAAAAGAAACAGTTTAAACTTAAGTGATATGTAATTCACTTAAAAATCCTGTAAGTATAACCAAAGAAGAAATGCTGAGAAGTTTCAGCTTCCTTAATATACGTTAAAATTGGATTACCAATCACCAAGTTGCTGCACCTGTAAGACAATGGACATGGGTAATAAAAATCTGAATATCATTATGATCTAGGTGATGAAGATTATGACAATGAGTGTTTACTTTTTGTGGTGCTGAGAATCAAACCCAGGGCCTTGCATATGCTAAGTGCTTTATCATTCAGATATCACAGGAAGAAAATTTTTTGTTTGTTTTTTTGAGACAGGTTCTCCCTGTCGTCCCAGCTGTCCTGGAACTTGCTCTGTAGACCAGGCTGGCCTTGAACTCACAAAGATCTGCCTGCCTCTACCTCCCAAGTGCTAGGATTAAAGGCATGTGCCACGCCTAGCAAGAATTATTTTTACACTTAGTAAGAGAGGCTTAGAGTTCAAGTTTCATGGTTATATTGATAGGAAGAAGAATTGGTATGTAGTGGGTTATGACGAGAAATAAAATTGGTTACATTCTGGCTGGAGATAGAGGACATCATGCTGAGTGAAGTAACACAGTCCCAGAAAAACAAACGACCAATGGTATCCCTCATCTGTGGATGCTAGTGCCAATTACCTAGTTGTAAGTATTTCTTGTGCATGGCCCCTTGAACTTTTGTCCAAAGTGGTTGGGAGTGATGCATATTGGAAACAACAACAACAACAACAACAACAACAACA
>VZQC01007982.1:7110303-7166008 GCA_009823505.1 Rhizomys pruinosus
AAAAAAAAAAAAAAAAAAAAAAAAAGTAACAGTTTTTGTTCCTTCAAAACTTACTACTAACAGCCCACAGTGGATGAGAAGTCTTCTAATAACATAGCAGTCAATTATCATGAATTTAACGTCTTCATTTTCATTTCCTTTTTAAGTTGAAATAATCTGACTTCTACCATCATTACCAATTCACTGAAATTCCTGCATCAAAGTTAAGGTATAAAATATGTTCCGTACTGCTAACTCTGATGAACACGCTGCTGTTCTTATCCAACTTTATATATCGTACCATCTACTATTTGGTCCATCTCATCCAAGTAAACCACTCTTCTTGAAGCATGCTCTTCTGGGAAGGCTCCCTACTTTCCTGGCTTTCATCCGTCGATAGTTTCCCCTCCTCAGCTGGTCCTCCAGTGATTCTTCACAGGTACTCTTAGGGCCCCTCTTCTCTGCTCTGGCTTGATTCTGGGAAGGACCTTATCCATCCAAATAGATTCTAATACCAATGTAATGTTGAGGCCTACCACGTTTATTCCTTTAGCATAAATCTGGCTGTCTACTTGATATCTCCAACCTGACTATTTCACAGGAATGTCAAAATGTACAAACTCAAAATGGACTTGGAACATCTATAAATAAATCCTAATCTTAGTAAGTGGCCCTCCATCCTCTCGGAGAATGTTCTGAGAATCCTAGGAGTAATACTTGATTCCTTCCACTCCCTTCCACAAACGTGGAAGGGAGTGGAAGGTATCATCAGAAGAATTTGTTTATTTCTAAGTATATGCTATCTGCTCTTTTCTTCAACTCCATTGCTACTACCTGTTTCAGATTAGCAATTTTTAATTTTCCCATACCACCTCTTCACATACAGTGTTATTAAAGGAGTTAGCCTTGTTCCCCCCTTTTTTCTTTTGTAGAGCTGGGGATCAAATCCATTGTTTTGAGCATGTGAGGCCATGGACAACCCTTGCCACTGAGCTATGGTTCCAGGCAAAGTTGATTAGCTTGAAGTAGAATAGCCCCAGATGTGTCTTTCTCAAAGTCCTTCAGTGTCTTGCCATTGTATCTAGCACAAATTCTGACCTCTTTACAATGGCTCTCAGGATCTGATAATGCTGTTCTTTTCTCCTCAATCATATGTTTAGAGTTTCCCACTTTAAGGATTGAATTCATCCATGCTCTACTTTCCTTTCAAAACATGCCATGCGTTTCACAAATTAATAGTCTTTGAACATGCTTTTTGTCCAAACCACTGAATCTTTTTTTTTTTTTTTTTATGTATGAGCACTGCTGTTTAAAACATACTTGGGACTGGAGAGATGGCCTAGCAGTCAAGAGTGCCGACTGCTCCTGCAGAGGACCTGGGTTCGATCCTCAGCACCCACATGGTGGCTGAGAACCGTCTTTGACTCCAGTTCCAGGGGAATCTGATGCCCTCTTATGGCCTAGGCGGCATTGCACGACACGAGTGCACAAACCTACATGCAGACAGTACATTCATACACATATGAAAATAAATAAAATTAAAAAACAACAACAACATACAAAACACCTCCCCCCAAATTCTAGTCTCAGATGAGGTGATATTTCTTTAAGATCTTCCTTTGACTGCCTAATGTAAGGTCCTCTTGTCATTTTAATCTTAACGCTCTGACTTGTTCCTTATAAAGACATTAACTATAATGTGCAGTCAACATTCCATGGTGGATGGTAGACTGATTATAGGACCCACCTCTCCCTGAGGAACTATCTGCAGGAAGCTCATGGTTGCTGGACAGGGAGTCAGATTCCTCAGCAGTGTAGCTATAGGTAAGTTAATTTTGTGCCAGTTAAGAGCCCAAACCAATGTCTCCACAAGCAACCCTTATTAAACCCACCCAACAAACGAGACAAGGCATGAAAATAGGAGGGAAACTTGGGAAAAGAAGGGGTTCAATAGGAATGGGAGGGGGATAAGAGAGTAATGTAGATAAAAATAGCCTATATATATATATATATATATATATATATGAAATCATCAAATAATACTAATAAACCTCTACTGAGCAATGGCTTACACTTGTTTACTTATTTGATTCCCTCATCTATTTTTCTTTTTTAAAAAATATTTTATGGGCTGGAGATATGGCCTAGCAGTTAAGAGCACCGACTGCTCTTGCAGAGGACCCGGGTTTGATCCCCAGCACCCACATGGCGGCTGAGACCCGTCTTTAACTCCAGTTCTAGGGAAATCCAACTCCCTCTTCTGACCTCTGCAGCATTGCACAACACAGGTGCACAGACCTGCATGCAGACAGTACATTCATACACATAAAGAATAAATAAATAAAATAAAAAATATTTTATTTGTTATTTTTATTTTATGTGTATGAGAATATTGCCTGCATGCATGTAAATGCACCCATGTTGTCCAATGCCCCTGAAGTCTGAAGAGGGTGTCAGATGCCCTAGAACAAGAGTTATAGATGGTTGTTAGCTTCTGTGTGAGTGCTGGGGACTGAACTGAAGTCCTCTGCAATAGCAGCCAGTGCTCTTAACTGCTGAGCCATCTCTCCAGTCCCTCATCTACTTTTATTTTTTAAGAAATATTTTATTTATTATTTTTATTTTATGTGGATGAATGTTTTGTTTGCATGTATGTAAGGACATCCGTGTTATGCAATGCCTGAGGAAGTCAGAAGAGGGTGTCGGGTCCTCTCTAACTGGAGTTATAGGTGGTTGTTAGCTACCATTTTGGTGCTGGGAATCAAACCTGGGTCCTCTGTAAGAGCAGAACCTGGGTCCTCTGCAAGAGCAGCCAGTGCTCTAAACTACTGAGCCCTCTCTCCAACCCCTCATCTATTTTTCTTTAGATTGTAAATGTCAGAGAGACTGTCTTAGCATGTTCAACCTCTAGTGCCTATTTAAGTAGTTGGCTTAATTTGCCTTATGAATGAATAAGATATTCAAAGAAGCCAGTTTATAAAGCAGTAGGTCAGCAATCTTTTCCTTTCTGTATTAGGATTTTTTTTTTATTTTTATAAAAGCATGGGAAGTGGTGATGAAATTTTAGTGGAGCTGGTTGGATGAATGTGTGAACGTGGCTCCTTAGGAGCCCCAGAAAGCTGAGATGGTTGAAATGACTTGTGGAGGCAATGTTAAGAAACACTATCCTAGAATTACCACAAAATTTCCCATATATTATTCTTGGCTGCTGATAGTTTAATTAAAAGAGAAACAACATTTTTCTTGGAATTTATTGCAGAACTAACAAAACTCTGCTTCCTGATTTCTGTAATAACAAAACTTCTGTTTATTTTTTCCCAATGAATATGGGCAGGAGGGAGAAGGTTATTAATTGCTATGACATTCATTTCTAATGTGTTTCGAGCCCAGGTGGTAAAGCAAGCATGTGCTGGATTTTAATCATTAGATCGTGTTTGCTTCACCAGGCATATTGTTGTTTTGTGCCTCTGGGTATAAGGTATTCCTTTTCTTTCTCAGTTTTGTTTTCTGTGTTTCAATCATTCATTATTAGGTTTTATGAAGTATGATATCCTAGGTGTAAAGCTCTTCCTAGATACTTTAATTATATACAAATATTTTCCACAATGCTTTCTAGAGAAAAGAAGTTCTTAGGCTAGGACTGTTCAATAGCAGGGGTTCCTAGTTTCGTGTAGGTTTATAGATCCCAGTGAGTATGGGATACAAGTCGTATAATTGTTGCATTAAAATTGTATCTACCCAACAGAAAAATACAGTTTGGATACAGATTCATGGGTTACTAGACTGCAGGAAGCTTGCTTATGAATGCCGAGCTGAGAACCATCACTCTGCAATGTTTTCATAAAGAACCTTTGGGATTTCTTGCTTTTTCAGTCATGATTTGACCAACTGTTAAACTTCGGTTGTAAAACGTCCCCCATAGACTCATGTGTTTCAATACTTGCTTGGTGGTTAGTGCTACTGTTTGAGAGATTGAGGAACCTTTAGGAGGTGGGGGCCTATGTAGAAGCAGGGGGGTGCTTGCGAGGGGTGGGGGGCTTGAGAGTCACGGCTCAGCTCCTCTTCCAGTCCCACTCTTCCTTTGCTTCCTGATCCTGGGAGATGTAACAAGCCCCTTGTTTCTGCCACCACAGCCACAAGCCAGGTAATGTGTTTCCCGGCATGATGACTGTATCCTCTCCAACCGGGAGCCAAAATAAATCCTTCTCCCTTAAATTGCCTCTGGTTAGCCATGCCATCACAGCAGAAAGAAAAGTAACTAATAATCAAACCAAGCATTCTGATGCAGAGGACATATGGAGAGTCAGCACATGAAGGTTCAGTTCCTCTGACTCTCAAAGTAGGAATCAGGGTCTTCATTGATTCTGAGATTAATCTTCTATTCTCAATAGTTACACAAAATCCATCATTACTAGAGTTCTCTGTGAGTGTCAGGAGCTTTGTAGAGCTATCCAGAGCCTTCTGATGACCAGGAAAGGAGCATTAAAGCCCATTTGCTTGGACTGCAGTCCTAAATGCTAAATTAAGGATCACTTAGATTTTAGCCACAGTGCACTTTCTGCCTAAAGGCTGGTGCAAACAGGAAATGCTAGTGTGGGACACCGGGGTCCCTACTCCCAGTACTCTCTCTTTGGGGAGATAAAATCCAACTCATCAGGAGGAAACAGTGTGAAAAAGAGACTCTCTGATTAGTTATTTCTGTTCAAATGGTTGTATTTTATTTTATTGTTTTCCTATTTGGGACATGATGGTTAGTTAGGTAGATGATCATCTGGAAAATCTTATAAATGACTGGTATAAATTGCTTCTATACTCATAAACCATCTTTTATTATAATATAGAGATTGAACACTTTTATAGATATTTCTGCTTTTATTTTTTCTTTGCCATATTTCTAGTAATTTTTCTCATTATTGGTGATGCTTACATAATCACATACCAACACCTACAGAAATGAATCACAGCTCATCCTGCAGATTTATGGCATGCCTACAGAAGAAGCGCAGTATGATGCAAATTTTAAAGCTTAAATTACCTCCTAAAAGCCTCACAACCAGGCAAGTAAACAATGTGGCTTAGAGGTCAAAATTAAAAATGAATCCATTTAAACTCATTTTGCATTTATTTAAACACTAAAACAAGTTAAGAAAGATTGGGAAATGTTTTAGTAAGGAGATAAGTCGTTTATTCATAACACAGTTGAAGCAGAAACCTTCCAAATATAGGAGGACTCCTGGATCCTGGCAGTGTCGGTCTCCCATTAATATGCATCACTATATACTTAGCACTGAGTAAAAGACTGGGGGTTACAAAGATGACAAAGAAGATAGGTATACTGTCCAGAGTTCTCCATCTAGGGGCTAGAGATTGAGAGGAAGGAAAAATCATGAAAAAAATGATAGAAATTAAGAGAAGAAAAAAATTAATGTGTTATAATTGCCTAAACAAGTATTTAACTCTTGGGGGGTGGAGAGATGGCTCAGTAGTTACAAGCACTTGGTGCTCTTCCTGACGACAAGAGCTCAGGTTCCCTGCACCCAGGTCAGGTGGCTCACAACTGCCTGTAACTCCAGCTCAAGAGGATCTGACACAGTCTTCTAGCCTCCTAGGGCACTGCACTCATGGGCACCTCCACCCTATGTACCTAATTAAAAAAAAAAAAAACATTTAAAAAAGAGGAGACCTTAACTCTGTCTAGAAAGATCAGGATGAAGTGAAATTAGACTTAAATCTTAAAGGACAACCTGATTATTTCCCAGGTGAATGGTGAGGAACCCCTGAGGGAGATGTGAAAAGGTGTGGAGGTCAGAAAATGCCAAGCACTGAAGAAATGGCCAACAGGGTACACTCCGTCTACCTAGAACAGAAGGTGGAGGAACCAGAGCAGTGGTACTTACAACCTAGTAGTAATCATTACTGTACACTATAGAGGTCCATAAAATTGGCACACTTTCTGTTTTGCTTTTGTTTTTCTATCAAAACTCACTTTGAAATGGACTTAAAATAGCCATACTGGAAAGCTATTCTCTACTAGGTCTTAGTCAGGGGTTGTGAAATGCTCCCTTTCTCTTTGGACAGAGAGAGGGATTTATGCTGTCTTAAAAAACAAAACAAAACAAAACAAAACTGAACATGGGGGCTGGAGAGATGGCTCAGTGGTTAAGAGCACTGGCTGCTCTTGCAGGGGACCCAGGTTTGGTTCCCAGCACCCACACAGTAGCTAACAACCATCTGTGTAATTCCAGTTCCAGGGGATCTGGTGCTTTCTTCTGACCTTGGTGGACATTACACGACATGGGTGCAGGCAGTACACTTACACACATAGACTGAAAATTATAAAAGATTAAACAAAACTGAATATGGGAGCCAGATGTACCCTGTGGGCTGCTCCAGTTTCCTTTCCATAGAGTTCTGAACCATGTAAGACAGATAAAGAACATGGCAGGCAGAATTCCATATACCCTTTGTTAGTAACAAGAATGTAGCTTAGGCCATGCATCTGGCAATGCTAAACTCTTGGCTCCTTTCCCCAGCATTAGGGGACTCACCTACCCAGTGACAGAAAGGGTTAGAAAACCCTGAGCTTCTCCACAATCCTGATGAGGTGGAGGATCCGACCAGAGTTCCTTGTACATAGGCAGAGATACGGGGAAAGGGGCCGAAGAAAGTACGTGGCAGTGTGATCTTTGGAGTAGGCTTTACATGTGAAAGGAAGGCTCTCACTGAAACTTTAAAGCCTCTCAGTACACATTGTGCTGTGAACTTGTAACTGCACTCTGTCAGGCAGTGACTCCCATTTGTACTTCCCAAGGACTGCCCTCCTGTGCTGTGGATTCTGTTGGCTTGCTATGTTCTTTCAAGATTAAGACAGTTGTCCTAGTCTTTAGAGACACCTGCAATTTAATGCCCTTGAGTTTTTCCAATAGTTGAAGTAAGATTTACAATTTAATTAGCAAGGACCTATACCTGTCAGACTACCATGCCTTTAATAGCTACAGAAGCATGCCTGTGGGAGAGAGGACTAGCTCTTTTGAAAAGGTTGCATCCAGAAACATCTATTCAAACCCACAGCCTTGTGTCCCCACAATTACCACTGGTGTTCCGTTTGTCTTTCCTTTTCTATCTAGACTAGACGGTCTTGGCTGATATACTTCAATTTCCCCTTATTCACTTCCTTCTAAGTTACTACACCTCTAACGTTACTGAGCATACCACCTCTTGGGATAGGAGCTAGGGGAAGTTTGCTTGTTTAAAATGCAGATTCTGGGGTCATACCTTAGAAAACCAGCCTTCTTAGATCTGTGATCTGGTCCAGGAATCTGACTGAGACCTAGAACTCCCAGAGAGTGTGAGAAAGGCAGGCCACAGACCCTCCTGTGAAAACCACTGCCAACGACAGTGCTGTAATATCCTGCTGATGATCACTGCAGCGTGACCTTGGTCAACTTCCAATTTTGTCCATAACTATTCTCATTGAGTGCTAAAGGCTTGAAGTGTCTTGGAGTCTATAGCTCGACATAAGACATTTGAAGGTGTGAGCTGAGAAATTACTAAACTGGCAGTGTGTTTTGAGATGAAAGGGGAGCCTAGTGACACTGTTAGCAGGTGCCTTCCATAAGGCTGAGAGTTCTCTCTGCTCAGCAGCCAGTTACCATCAGGCTCTGTGCTTCATGCTAGGAATCAGCCCCAAGGAGCTTAGAGTTTTAGGCAGACCACTCTCCCTTTTGATTCCTAAGTAGTCTACCAAGAGGCTGCTTGGCTTCAGTGCTATGTGATGTTGATGATGTGATATTTTTGGTTTTGACTAGTAGTAGTTGGCAATGTGGTATATAAACCTGACTTTAAGACACTCTGATAACTACCTGCAAACATTTAGAGATATGCTAATGGTAGTCTCCATTTACTCAACAGACTATAAGACCTATAGGGGAAGCCAGAAATGGGCTAGTACTGAAGTCATATATTCTGCATTTGTGCCACAGGACCTGGACATCTTAGCAGAAAAGGTTTAACTCTTCACTTAATGTAAGCTCTCTGAGTTTTCACCTTGGAATACTCCACTTGACAGCCTACATCATTGTTCTTGAGGTTTGGGGCCATTTTAAGTAAAAGTGAGTGTAGTCATTGCTATATTTACTTGTCTGATAACCAAGTCAGCTACTAGGTGATCAGTGGTCAGGCAGGGCATATCCAGTGGATCCACTGGATGTAAGGATGCCTCCTTTCCAAGGGACAAGAAAAGATTTCACCTTGGTAATTAGAATGCAGTAGCATGTAAACTTCTGAATTGTTCATTTCTGGGCATTTCTGCTGAATATTTTCAGACTTGACCGAAGGCAACTGAAATCACAGAGAGTAAAATCACAGTAAGAAACGACTACTCTATTTGTCTAGGAATAATAGACCTCATGAAACTGGAATCTTTGGTTTGGAGGGAATCACTGTCGACTGTCATAGTACAAGGGACTTTATTTACATCTTGATGGGATATTGTGATGGCTAATCTATATTAATTATGGAACTTTTGAGTTTCTCAAATGATTTAATTTTATTTTCTTTCTTCCTCCCTAGTGTTCTTTTGATGTTTACCTGTTTTTGACTACAGGGATATTCGATTTTTTTACACTTAAGCTTTATCATACTTCATGGATACTTATTCTCACACTAAATTCTCAGAGTATTCTTTTGGTTAATATTGTTCATTTTCATCATTTTGAACACTCTCAGCTTACCTTTTCATAATCTTTTTGTTTGATATTCTATTTAGTCATTTCATTTTATATCATTCTGTCTTCTTGTTTGCTTTTTTGTGACATGTCTGAATAAAGAAACAGCCTGGCTCTTAGCAGTCATGTTAAGGTCAAGAGTGGACTCAAACCCTGAGAACCACCTGATCCTTCAGATGTCTCATGGAGCTGTGTTCTGGAACCAGGCTTCAATCCTTTTTTTTTAAAATTGAAATGGTATCTGCAGCATGAACTGGGGAAGTAGAAGCTAGGATCCATATCTTAGGGAATTTCCCCTTTGATTCCCTAGGCTGAGAATCTCTCTCTCTCTCTCTCTCTCTCTCTCTCTCTCTCTCTCTCTCTCTCTCTCACACACACACACACACACATACACACACACACACACAGAGTTACAGACTTCTCACTGTTTTCAATGAGAAAAACACGTTTTTTTCAGTGTTTTGATATGCTAATTAGGAGCACTCACATTCATTCTTTATCTTGGGTGGAGGGCAAAGTGGTGCTCTGAAGGATTAAGGTCAGGTGCCAGGTTACTAGAGGGGCAGATGGCTCACTGAGCTTGTTTACCTGATAGGAAGGTTAGATAAAAGTCATTAGTTCAGGTTATGTCCATATTGTAAATGTTATTCCTATACTTTATAATGTATAATTCTATCTATTTTGGTCATTTCATAGCTGTGATTTTTTTTTTAATTTTTTAAAAATTTTATTTATTTTTTATTTGTATGAATGTACTGTCTGCATGTAGGTTTGTGCACCCGTGTCGTGCAATGCCTCAGAGGTCAGAAGAGGGTGTCAGATTCCCCTGGAACTGGAGCTAAAGACGGTTCTTAGCTACCACGTGGGTGCTGGAGATGGAACCCGGGTCCTCTTCAAGAGCAGTTGGTGCTCTTAACCGCTAGGCCATCTCTCCAGCCCCAGCTGTGATGTTTTGTAAACGGTCACACTAAATTTGGAATGAATCCTTTGCATTTTGGTTTAGCGCAGTGTGTAGCATGGGAAGACTTCCATAAGAAAGCCTGACCTTGGACATCAAGTGCCTTCCAAGGGAAAAGGAGGAGCCAGGAGAGTCAGCTATTCCTCCCAATCAGCCAGTCAGCCTTGGCTGTATGAGGGGAAGGGGCTAATGGTATATAACAGAGAACACCTTGAGGCTGGACTCTCTCCACCTGTCACCATCTTAGGTAGAGGTCACAGGGTCCACGCTGGGAAGAGAATTTACCTATATGCTCATGAGGGAGGAGGAGAGCCAACATCCCTGTAAGTAACCCCTTCAACCATTTGCTCTGTGAGCAAGCCTAATTAAACTTGCTAGAATCCTCCAAATCCCATGGCCTGGGGACTCTGCTTTGCTTTGCCTTGGGAACTGCGGGAAGGGAGGTGGGATGCTGCTTGCACACATACTTCCCAGTGGAATTTTGGCAGCATGTAGGAAAATAACATTCAATTCTGATAATTTTTTTGTTCTAGTTTTTATTATATGCTTTGCTGTCATCTCAACTTTTTATTTACACTTTCTTAGTAAGAAATATATTTCACATGATTTGCCTGAAATCCATGCTGTTCACTGTCTTCTTCCCTCAGACAGAACGCTGTGAGATCGAGGTCAGCCTGGTCTATGGAGTGGGTTCCACGGCAGCTGGGACAACAGGGAGACTCCATCTCAAAAAAGAAACAAAATTATAACATAGTCACTTTTATAAAAAAAAAATGGTGGCTTACTAAAAAAGCATTCTGTATATAGTATTAAAATTATTGTTGTCATCTCTGAAGAGTGAGGAACATAGACCATCTTCCTTGCTGCCCTTAGGAAAAAAATCTTCATAAAACACTTCATTGTATACTCCTTGTATCATAGCGAGGGTTATGTTTCAAGGTTATTTTACTTAGACTAGAAGAGGCAGTGTCTCCGTGGTGGTACCAGTTCTTTCATTTGCAAGGATGCTGAGCAAGATTCCTGAAAGAATCCAATTTTCTAAGCAACAGAAACCTTAACAGTGACTAGGTTTTAGGCAATAGGAAAATGAGAACAAAGGAAAGTTTGCTTTGAGCAAAGAAAGACTGAGCATTACTCAGTGAATAAGAATCCTGAGAATCTCCTCAGGAGTCATCACTTAGCCATCAGCCACCGCTGGGGATTCCATCAGTGATGTCATTTCCATGGTGCCGCTGCCAGCTGCTTTGTGCTATTTATAGGCCTTTGATCACTGTGAGTCACCTTTTAGTTTGTTTTTGTCCATTTCCTGGTTTGGTGAAATCTCTAAACAGATTTTTATCTCCTATGTTTGAAATGAAATAGAAAATTACATTTTGTAGGTAAATACTTAATTACTTAGAATGAATCATGCCTTTACCCTTCAATGAAGATTTGTCACTGAGAATTATGAGTTTATTTGTCCTCTCAAGGTAGTGCTGATAGCCTGATTTTTAGTATTCACTGTACTGGATAGCTTTAGTTGTCAATTTGGTGTACTCAGGTTGAAGGAGCCTCAGCTGGGGAATTGCTTCTATTGGACTGGCTTGTGGCCATGTCTGTGGGGGCATTTTCTTGATTGGTCAGTGACGTGGGAGGGCCTAGACCACTATGGGTGGTGCCATCCCTGGGAAGGTGGTCCTGTATTGTATAAGAAAGCAGGCTGGGCATGGTCCAGGAGAGCAAACCAGTAAGCAGTATTCCTCCATGGCTTGTGCTTCAGCTTCTGCCTCCAGGTTCCTTCTGTAAGTTCCTGCTTTGAATTCTCTTGATGATGGACTGTACTTATAAGCCAAATAAACCCTTTCCTCCCCACGTTGGTTTTGGTTAGAGTATTTTGTCACATCAATAGAGAAGCTAACTAGAATAGAAATTGATATCAGGAATATTGCTGTGATGGAGCTGACTCAGTTGTTTTTTGGGAGGATTGTGGAAGTGTTTGGAACTTTGGACTGGAAGAGCCATTGAGTGCTTAGAGTTTATTGCTGTGGAGCTTGGAAGAGTTATGCTGAAAGAGTTGCAGATGATGGAGGCCTAGCTTGTGAAGCTTCAAGGGGAAGTGGAGACTGTCAGAGCTGTTTGCGTGAGATCTTGAATTGAGAATTATGGTTTCTAGTCAGCTGGGTCTGAAGAATCAGCTGTGACTAAGAAGAGACCAGGACCACTGAAGGGAAACCTTTGCTTTACTGGGACAATTGATGCCTGTTAGGTGGGGCTGAAAAATCAGCTGTGATTAACAAGAGACCAGCATCATCAAGATGAAATCTTCTGGGAAATATTTCCTCTGGGTTGGCGCACAGAAGCTGTGATCCAGAGGGGGCTTGAGTCTCCATCTCAATCCGGAAGCGGGAGTTGGTAATGTATAAGAGTCTCCTACATGGTTCTGGTTTTAAAAGCATGAAGGGGTCATAGAGATAACCTGAGGCTTGGCACGGTCAGGGTCCAGAAGAGCCCATTGGTGAAGTTGACTTCTGAGTTGAGGGAGCATCAATTGGGGGACTGCTTCCATTGGACTTGCTTGTGGCTATGTTGATTGTGGAGTGATGTGAGAGGGCCCAGCCTACTGTGGGTGGTGCCACCCTGGGCATGTAGTCCTGTACTATATAAGAAAAAAAACAGGCTGAACAAGGGCCAGGAGAGAAGGCCAGTGAGTAGTGTCTTGCTGTGGCCTGTGCTTCAGCTCTTGCCTCCAGGTTCCTGCTGTGAGTTCTTGCCTTGGTTTCCCTTGTTGATGGATATTCTATCCTTAAAAGTCCCTATAGTCTTTACCAATCTCCATACTATTCAAAAGTCTACAGCCCAAAGTCTCTTCTGTGACTCAGGGAAATCTTGTAACTCTAAGCCCATGTAAAACCAAAACACAAATTACATATTCCTGACATAAAATGGAACTGAATACACATTCCCATCCCAAAAGGGAGGAATAGAGGCATAGCGAGGAAATACAAGACCAAAACAAGACCAAACCAGCAGGGAGAACATCAAATCCAGTAACTCCTATCAGATTTTTGAGACTTTAGGTCCAAAGGAGACTAGGGCACAAATATTATGATGCAATCTGATTTTATTCTTTCCCACACAGATTAATGATATCAATCCTATATCTGTCCTGTTCCTCGCCTAATTCCACAAGGCTGCTCACTTAAGCGGTGTTCTCTTAGCCTCCCAGAAGTGGGAGATGGGGTCCATGCTAGGGAGTTTCTGGGAAGCTGATGGTTGGCTTGAGCATGTCTCAAACAGGATGGCTGTGGTGGCTCTGGGTGGACAGGTTCAGGCCAGCTCTGGGCCAGCTCTGGGCCAGCAGGTCCGGTGTGCAGTTTGGGCAGTATCTGCAAACAGGTGATGGGCGAGGCAGCATATTGGTGGCTTAGCTGTCCTTGGCGTCTCACACAGAGAGTGTTCCCTGGGAATCGGATCTGAGCTGGCATCTCACATGCAGGTTCCCAAGGTGGGGTGTGTGTGAGAGTGAAGTCATTTTGCACTTCTCAGCTTAAGTAACTGGTAGCCAGGTGGGGGAGAGTGGACTTGGACTCAAGTGCCAATCTGGGACTAGTGCCCAGGTCCCCATCCATGGACAGGTGGTTATCTGTCTAACTGAGGTTCATGTCCAGGTCATGGGCAGGCAAGGTCTCAGCTTGGTTATCAGCCATGCAAGTTCAGCTTCAGGTGTTCCTGGGGCCCTTTCTCTTGCTGGATTCAAGGCCCCTGCTGTGCTCTGGGCTGGTTATCTGAACAGCCTTGGGTTAGTACAGCTTCTGACTAAGCTAAATTAATATTCCTATTCTCTAAAGTTCCAGCACTAATGCTAATTATGGTCCTTACAAACATACATCTCTTTCTTGGGCTGGTACCACCCCCTGTATGCAGTTCTCCTTGGCAGATGTCTCACAGCCCTGGCAACACAAAGGGGGGTTCTCCACTGCCAACCAGGCTTCACAGCTTCACAGAGTGGCCTATTGGATTCTTGGAGCCTTCTTTATGTAGGGACATCCCTGCTACATGCTGCTTGGCCTCCGTGCTATGAAACCACAGAGGAAGACCCCAATGACACCTTCACTCTTGCAACTTTCATTCCTCTAAAGCCAGCATTAGGTGAATGACACTGCCAAGTTTGACTGCAAGTTTGGGATGGACCCCAGCCTGCTTTGTCTAGTATAGAAGCTTTTCTCATTAGTGTTTTTCTAATAGAAAACCCCTGCAGCATTTTCTTTTCATAGCTGGAGGTTTATCTGGGTGCGATCTTGCCCTGGAGGCACTCTTTCCATTGTTTAAGTGCAAATCTTTAGGCCTCTCCTTGATCACTTTAATTTCCTCATCAAAAGGATCCTGTCCTTCAGCACAAGACTTGGTTCTAATATTAATCTTTCCTAGTGTTTTCAATCTGAAGTCCATATTCTGCAATTCTTTCTGCCTCACTTGCTTTTTCTCACTGTAGATCTACATAATATTCACCATTAATAGCCACACCACCATTTCTATATTAGGCTCTCTTGAACTGTCGTTTGCCAAATAAATTAGTCCACTGCTTTTCAACTTAGCCTCAGGCAAGCATTTGGGTTGAGGGCAGACAGCAGTCAGACTCTGATAAAATATCCCAGTTGCTGTTTAAGTCCTTATTTCCCTCTGGAACTATTTTGCTCTCAGTATTAATTTCCTCCAGGATCCTACTACAACGTCTCTTTGTTTAATGCATTTAACTGCTTTTCTTGTTCACACTTCCAAAGTCTTCTACATTTTTCCCAAAACCCACATGGTCAGATTTTTCACAGCAACACCCCACTCCTGGTACCAATTTCTGTATTAGTTACTTTTCTGTTGCTGTGATAAAACACTGTGACCAAGGGAGCTTATAAAGGAAAAGTTTATTTAGCTTATGGCTCAAAGGGCAAGAGTCCTTCTTGGTAGGGAGGCATGGTAGCAGAGGTGGCTGGAGTAGGAGCAGAAACTAAGCATGCATATCTTCAAGTAGGCATAAGAAGCAGCATTCTTTCATGGCCTGTGCTTCAGCTCCTACCTCCAAGTTCCTTCCCTGAGTTTCTACCTTGAGGTCCCTCAGAGATATACTATGACACAGGAGATAAAAGCCAAATGACCCTTTCCTCCCCAAGTTGGCATTGGTAAGACTGTTTTGTCATGGAAATTTAAGGTAAACTAGAACACTCCCCAAGTTAGTTTTCATAAGAGTGTTTTGTCACAGTGATGGGGAGGCAAACTAGAATATTCACTGACCACAACAATACATTTATCAGTGAATAAGTTCTATCATCCATCCATCTATATGTCTATGTATCTATTTATGTATGTATGTATGTATGTATCTATCTATCTATCTCTATATATCACCTATCTATATCTATCTACTGATCTATCTAACTCTATTAATCTGTATCAATGTATCTATGATCTATGTATCTATGTATCTATCTATATCTAATCTGTATCATCTGTAATCTATGTATCATCTATTTTCATCTGCATCATCTGTAATCTATGTATCATCTATTTTCCATCTATTATCATCAGACACACAAAGATTCATTTTAAGGATTTGGCTCATGCGTCTAAGGAGAGCCAGCTAGTCCAAAATCTACAAAGTAGGCTGCAAACTAGAGGCCTGGGGCAGAGTTGATGTTGCAGCTGACTTCTGAACTCTGAAGGCAGTCTGCAGATAGAAGTTTGTTTATTTCTTTATCATTTATGTGTGTTTATGTTCAATAATGCACATGTGCATACACCATGCTTATGCATGTGCGGGTCAGAGGATAACTTGGGGAAATATGTTTTCTTTTTCTACCATGTGGGTCCAGGGAGTTGAACTCAGGTCATCAGGCTTGGCAACAAGCACCTTTATCTGCCGAGCCATCTCTCTAAACTAGAAATCTTTGCTTCTAAGAGACATTAGTTTTCCCTGTAGGGCTTCATTTTATTTGAGGAGAATTACCCACATTGTGGAGAATAATTTACTTTAAGGGGAGTCTAATAATTTAAATGTTAATTTCATCTAACAGAAAATTTTATAGGAACATCTTGAATAGTATTTGAACCAATATCTAGGAAGTGTGAGCTACTAAATTTGATATATGAAATTGCCCATCATACACACGTCGACTTCCTACTGAAGGATGCTGATATTTTTCAGGTGGAGCTCCAGGGGTGAAAATATGACCCAGGCCTCATCAACCATGGCATGAAATTCTCTAAGCCAAAGAGGTTGCTTTGAGGATGAAAACATGATAGGGTTTGCATGTGAAATGTTCACCTCAAGCCAATGTGTTCATACACTTGATCTCCAGCAGGTGGTGCTATTTCAGGAGGCTGTAGAACCTTTTGGACATGGGGTTGGTTAGAGGAAGTAGTCCACTCCTCACAGGCCTTTGAAGGCTGTATCTCCTTCCAATTCTGGCTTGCTTTCTTTGTCCCCTGGTCTGCACCATGTGAAAAAGCCACTGCTGCACACTCACTCTACCTTGGACAGAGCTAGTCCTGCAGCCCTGCCTTCCAGGCCATCATGAACTGAAATGTTTCTAAAACTGTGAACCAAAATAAGTCTTCCCTTTTTAAATGGCTTCTGTCAGGCCCTTTATCACAGCAGCAAAAGCAGCTAGGATAGCGATTAAATGCAGATGAGAGACTCACCTGGGATTTTGCTGGAACTGGCAGGATTGGAATTTTGTTTCACTCTTAAAGGTCTAGATGCTGAGGGCCCACAACACACCTGGAGCTGTAGAGTGCCACCTTTGTTCTCACATGGGAAAGCTGGCTGGAAAACTACAATGGACCAGGGACAGGGCTGAAAGCTGGAGACTAAGGGACAGTTTCTTTTAGACATTTGATGAACATTATTTGAACTCTGCTATCTCTACCCATGTTTTGTTATGCTCTATCCACAAATGCATTCTCTTTTCTTTTCTGTCACTTGCAACTGAAATAATTCTGATTAATGTATGATGTACTGGGCATGGTTATAGCTGGTTCCCAGAGGCAGCCAATTTTAACAATTCTTAGTGATTTTTTTTTTTTACTTTTTCCTCCACATATCTGAACAATATGCCTTAGCTGCTGTTTTGTGCTTGATTCTAGTCAGTAGTCACTGACTTCCTGTTAACAGTGATGGAGGATCCCCTCTTCCCACTCCATTTCACACTCACCACTCCTACTCTTTATAATTTTATTGCAAGGTTTGGCTAAATCAGTAGTTACAGTTGACATTATGATGAGTTTATAAACCTCCTTTACAACTGAACCAAATGCTTTTCCTGGATTAATCTTTTTCTCATTGTGTACTTTTGAATTATTTCATGATTAGTAGTTATGCTACTTTGCTCTCTTAGTTTGTATGTAGCAATTGCTATATAGGTATATATATGTATTTTAAGTGCTTTATCTTATTTGTTAATCATGCAGAAAAGAATGTTGCAAACACTGAAATCTTATCTCTTTTCATCCCTATCCTGTTTCCTACAGCTACTGTTTGCCAAGTTGAACTGGAGCATCTTTTCTGAGACTCAGTGTTGTCCAGAGTTGTCCTTCAACTGATGATTTGTGGAGGAAAGCACATAGAAATGATGACTTGCATTTTTTGAATTCAAAGCTTTCTCTTGATTTCTCCCCTTAATTGACTAAGCTATATGCTCTAGCAGCTTTCCTAAGGAGTGTTCATGAGAAATAATAGTCTTTTGTCTGTGCTGGATAGCTTTAGTGTCAACTTGACACACCTGGGTTGAGGGAGCCTCAATTGGGGAATTGGCTCCATTGGATTGGCCTGTGGCCACATCTGTGGAGTATTGTCTTGATTGTCAGGCAATGTGGGAGGGCCCAGCCCACAATGAGTGGTGCCACCCTGGGCAGGTTGTTGTGTACCATACAAGAAGGCAGGCTGGGCATGAGCCAGGGGAGCAAGCCAGTGAACAGCATTCCTCCATGGCCTGTGCTTCAGCTCCTGCCTCCAGGTTCCTGCCCTGAGTCCTGCCTTGGCTCCCTAAGTGATGAAACTGTGACCGGAGATGTGAGCTGAAAACCCTTTCCTCCCCAAGTTGGTGTTGGTCAGAGGTGTTTTGTCACACAATGGAGACAAAATAAAACTGTCTGTAAGTTAGTTATCTTTTATATTGGCATATCCAGTTTGTTTTGTATGTGGAACAATTAGAAAGATTAGCAAAATAGGGGCTGGAGGCAGATAGTCCTACGCGGTTACGAGCACTGATGCCCACACCTTAGCTTTTGCAGTGAGTGACCCCGGTTCGTCAATCCCCAGGCACCCACATGACGGGCAAGTAGCACCACCGTATTGCTTTTAAACTTCCGATTCTCCAGGGGAACTTTTTCTGACACCCTATCTTCTGAGATTCCGTCCGGTGGTAGTTTTGCAACGACAGAATGCACAAAAATCCCTTATCATAATACAGGATCAGCATAACATTCATATTTACGGCTATATACTCTGAAAATTAAATTGATAAAAAAATGTTTAAATAAAAAAAGTTGGCACGCTAGATCTTACTTTTGTTGGGCTCTCGTTCGAATGATTTACTTTTGAAATTAGAGCTACTGGATATTCTAGCCTGCGCTGAATATGCTAGGGCTAGTGTAAAGGCTTCTGTTTAAATAGGTCCCAGTAGCTCAACTAAGACAAAACAAACAAAACAAAACAAACAAACAAACAAAAACCCAAATCAAACAAAGCACCAAGTTCATGCAAAGTAAAATCTCATGGTCTCTCCCAAACAATCCTATGAGAGTTTTATAAGCATTGCTTTGTGACCTCTTGTGTCCAGAGTTGCACTAGGGAAAAGTCAGGTGTTGGGGCTGGGAGAGATGGCTCAAGCGTAAGAGCACACGACCACTCTTAGGAAACAGAAGAACCCGAGTTCGATTCCCCAGCACCCCATGGCGCGCGAGAACCGTCTGAACTCCAGATTCTCAGGAGATACTCCTCCAGTTCCAGGGGAAACTGAGACCCTCTTCTGACCTCCGCAGCATTGCACTTAATTATATCACGTGGGTCCACACACAAGCCTTGCATGACAGAAGTACATTTCATACCAACGACAAATAAATAACAAAAGTCTGATATTATTGCCATGAATAAATTATCCCCTTCTACCTGAAAACTTAAGATTTTAATCAACGGTAAATTAAATTGATGTTTTTTATTTTTATTATTTAGTCTATTATCTTTTTATTTTTTATATTGCTTTCATTTTCATATACTTACTGTTTTATGTCATGCATATTTCCCAGAGCTTCTAGATTATTATTGGCATTATTGATGCCCTGTGTATATGGATGTTTGTAGCTGTTAGCTGCCAGTGTGATAGGCCAGAAGAACTGCACTTATCATCCCTATCCTGCAAACGCAAGCTTTGGATGAACTCAGCTGGAAAACATTCTAACCACTGAGCCCACCGGTTTACCATTCGTTTGCATGAGCACTTTGAAATCTTTGAAGACTTGTAACCTTTTACTGTTATTTACCATGTTATTTCCACTCATTGTTCTATTTTAGAACTCCAGGAATCAGACGCTGGACCTCCTTTGTTAGCTGTCTAATTTTCTATTGTCTTGCCTGTTTGTAACTGTAATTTGGGCTATTTCTTTAACCTATTTCCACTCCTTTTACTAAGTATTTTTATCTCAGTTATCCCGTTTTTGATTTCTAAGAGCTCCTGCTTGTTGTTTCATTAAATACTATTTTGCCCCTTCTTACAGGTTATCTACATTATCTACATCCTTTGATGATAATGATTGCAATTTTTTCTGGCTTGAACATTACCTAATTGTCTTCATTTCTTCTAAGATGCTTCGAGGGATAGGGACTATGGGTTTCAAAATTACCCTTTGATGATGAAGTCTTTCTTTTCAGGCACGAATTATACCAAGCTGTCTATTCATATACCAAGTGAGAGACGCTGGATTGAAATGGATGAGAGAAGAGAGAGAGAGAGAAGAAGAAGGAGAGAGAGATAGAGAGAGAGCTTTACCACTGCTGACCTTTCAGCCTCTTATCAAGATAACCCCTCATTACTTCTTGGGGGATTGTTTGGTTCAAGGGATAGGTTCCTCTAGTCTCCTGGCGCTCCGATGAGCAGTAAGGTAGGTGACTAGGGACACATGTTCTCAGGGACAAGGGAATGACCAACATTTCTTTTTATTCAGGTTGCATTATTGCTTAATTCCTTGTGTTTAGTATTGCATCTCATAGGAAGCTGTTTTATGCTTGGACCCATCCTTTGGGAAACCTAGTACCACAATGTTTGGATTTTCAGAGTTACAGAGGACAGCATATCACTTCCCCATAGTCTCTCTCTGTAACTCCTATTAACTTCTTTATCAGATACAATCAATCCTTCTTGCCACATAGGCTATTAATAATAATAAATAATTATTATTCTGTCATGGTGAGCTGATTTGAAATATAGGAGAACAACAATAAATTTGTTATTTGATTGTTGGTGTGTGTGTATTGTGTGTGTGCAATGTNCCCCTGCTGGCCTGAAATTCCCTATGTAGACCAGGGTGGCCTCAACCTTGCTGAAATCCACCTGCCTCTGCCTCCCGAGTGCTGGGATTAAAAGCATAGTCTTGCTAAAGATCCCACGCTAGCCTTGAACTCTCACTCCTTCTGCCTCTGTCCGCCACTGCTGGGATCTAGGCAAGTGCTGCCACACCACACACTGCTTAGGGATCTTTTCTTTTTATCTTACCATTCTGAAAAAATAGTTGATAGGGGCTGGAGAGATGGCCTAGCGGTTAAGAGCACTGACTGCTCTTGCAGAGGACCCGGGTTCGATCCCCAGCACCCACATGGCGGCTAAGAACCGTCTTTAACTCCAGTTCCAGGGGAATCTGACACCCTCTTCTGACCTCCGTGGCATTGCACGACATGGATGCACAAACCTATATACAGACAGTACATTCATACGCATATGAAAATAAATAAAATTTAAAAAAAAGTAGAGAATACTTTTCTGGGGCTGGGAATATAGCACAGTGATAGAGTGCTTGCCTAGTCTGTGTAAGGCTCTGGGTTTGATTCCCAGCTCTGAAAAACAAACAAACAAACAAACAAACACCAAGCATGCAAAGTAAACCAGGCTCCCAAACAATCCTATGAGAGTTTTATAAGCATTGCTTTGTGACCTCTTGTGTCCAGAGTTGCACTAGGGAAAAGTCAGGTGTTGGGGGCTGGAGAGATGGCCTAGCGGTTAAGAGCACCGACCACTCTTACAGAGGACCCGAGTTCGATGCCCAGCACCCACATGGCGGCCGAGAACCGTCTGAAACTCCAATTCCAGGAGAACTCCTCCAGTTCCAGGGGAATCTGAGACCCTCTTCTGACCTCCGAGGCATTGCACAACACGGGTGCACAAACCTGCATGCAGACAGTACATTCATACACATACGAAATAAATAAAAAAAATAAAAAAAAAAGTCAGGTGTTATTGATGAATGCAATCATGTCATTCTCTTTATACCTGCTGCTCCTTAACTCACTGTAATGGGTATTTTGTGGGTTATTTATTTATTTATTTATTTATTTATTTATTTATTTATTATTTTATGTGTATGCTTTGCAAAATGTGTGCAGTGCCCCTGGAGGCCAGAAGAGGGCACTAGATCCCCTGGAACTGGAGTTAGGAGTAGTTGTTGGCTGCCATGTGGATGCTGGGAACTGAACCTCAGTCTTCTGCAAGACCAGTCAGTGCTCTTAACCACTGAGCCAACTCTTTACCTTCTTGATGAGCACTTTGAATCTTGAAGACTTGTAACCTTTTACTGTTATTTACCATGTTATTTCCACTCATTGTTCTATTTTAGAACTCCAGGAATCAGACGCTGGACCTCCTTTGTTAGCTGTCTAATTTTCTATTGTCTTGCCTGTTTGTAACTGTAATTTGGGCTATTTCTTTAACCTTATTTTCCACTCCTTTTACTAAGTATTTTATCTCAGTTATCCCGTTTTGATTTCTAAGAGCTCCTGCTTGTTGTTTCATTAAATACTATTCTGCCCCTTCTTACAGGTTATCTACATTATCTACATCCTTTGATGATAATGATTGCAATTTTTTCTGGCTTGAACATTACCTAATTGTCTTCATTTCTTCTAAGATGCTTCGAGGGATAGGGACTATGGGTTTCAAAATTACCCTTTGATGATGAAGTCTTTCTTTTCAGGCACGAATTATACCAAGCTGTCTATTCATATACCAAGTGAGACTCTGGATTGAAAGTGGATGAGAGAGAGAGAGAGAGAGAGAGAGAGAGAGAGAGAGAGAGAGAGAGCTTTACCACCTAGCTGACCTTTTAGCCTCTTATCAAGATAACCCCTCATTACTTCTTGGGGGATGATTTGGTTTTCAAGGGAAGGTTCCTCTAGTCTCCTGGCCCATGAGCAGTAAAGGTAGGTGACTAGGGACACATGTTCTCAGGGACAAGGAAGACCAACATTCTTTTTATTCAGGTGCATTATTTGCTTAATTCCTTGTGTTTAGTATTGCATCTCATAGGAAGCTGTTTTATGCTTGGACCCATCCTTTGGGAAACCTAGTACCACAATGTTTGGATTTTCAGAGTTACAGAGGACAGCATATCACTTCCCATCAGTCTCTCTGTAACTCCTATTAACTCTTATCAGATACAATCAATCCTTCTTCCACATAGCTTTTAATAATAATAATAATTATTATTCTGTCATGTGAGCTGCTTTGAAATATAGGAAGAAACAACAATAAAATTTTTATTTGATGTGGTGTGTGTGTATGTGTGTGTGCATGTGTATGTGTGTGTTTGATTTTGGTTTGTTTCCCAGGATGGCTTTGAATTTTCAATCCTCCTGGCCTACACTTTTGTGTGCTGAGACTGCAGATGTACACCAGCTCACCCAGCTTGATGCCAGTTTTTATAATCAACCTGCCACTTTGACTATGACCCATGGGGCTGGAGAGATGGCTCAGCAGTTAAGAGAGCCGACTGCTCTTGTAGAGGACCCGGGTTCGATTCCCAGCACCCATATGGTGGCTAGGGACCATCTTTAACTGCAGTTCTAGGGGAATCCGATGCCCTCTTCTGATCTCTGTGGCATTGCACGACACGGGTGCACAAACCTACGTGCAGATAGTACATTGATACACATAAAAAAAAATAAAAAAAATATTACCTGTATGAATCTTTACTTTCTCACTCTTCTGGGGAAAATGGAAGTCTAAGATGGTACATCCTGTGCGTGGCTTAGGCTGATCTCCATTCAGCAGATACATGCTTACAATGAGTTTTTGTCCTGACATCAGGCTAGTAATATAGATGTACCCATGGTTTGAATGAAAATGCATACATCTCTTGATGGACTTTCTACCTCATCACCCAACGGTGGCCAGAATTGTAGTAGATGAAAAGGTTTATACTGATGTCCCAAGTTTACCATTTATTTTCTCTTGCTTAGATTGGCTATGCCTGGGCTTCATCACTTCATTCTGCATCCCTGCATCAGCATCTGTCTTATATAGCAGGTACGCTATGTTTGTTGAATGAATGGCATTTAAAAAAGTTCACAACTATTTGTCATAGCAGGTTTATTGATATCATCTTATCAATTAGGGAACTCAAGCTCATAGACATTGGAGAATTTTTTACGGTTGTAATGGCTGATTAGGTAGGGAAAATTAGATGCAGATAGGGTATTATGTAATCTAGTAGAATTTTGTTACTTTCTTGGGTATAATTATAGTATTGTAAGAGAATAGGGAGGATCTGAGGGGATCCATGCTGAAATATTTTGGGATAAAATATCATTCCTATACTTTCCTTCAATGATTTTTAAAAATTTTTTAAAATTTTATTTATTTTTGTATGTGTATAAATGTACTGTCTGCATGTAGGTTTGTGCACCTGTGTCGCGCAATGCCGAGGAGGTCAGAAGAGGGTCTCGCATTCCCCTGGAACTGGAGTTCTCCTGGAATTGGAGTTACAGAGGGTTCTTAGCTGCTATGTGGGTGCTGGGGATCAAACCCGGGTCCTCTGCAAGAGCAGTCGGTGCTCTTAACCCCTAGGCTATCTCTCCAGCCCCTAATGATTTGTTTTTATCAGGCTTGTGAGATGGATCAGCAGGTAAAAGGTGCCTGCCACCAAGCCTGATGACTGATTTGTTGTTGGTATCTAATGAGCTGAATGAAGATTACTTTAAAAAAGACAAAGTAGATGACTTCCCTTCATAGGGAAGGTGTGTGATTCTACATACATTGCAAACTACCTGAAAACAGATCCAGCCAAAAACATTAGAACATTGGGATATAAAAGATAAGCCCAAAGGTCTTGAAGCATAGCTATGTTCATTCTCAGTAACGATCTGGAAAGTGTATTCGCACTGTTCTCATCTCAGCCAGTCTGGGACACAGAGGGTGCTTTCCATGCGGAGAAAAATGTTCCGTGTTTGTTCATCACTGACAATGCATTCACCTGAAATTAAGAACCATCTGAGAACAAGTAAATGCCCATTAGATAATCAACATCCCTGAACTCCACCCTGTCTTTAGTTCATGGTCTCTGTTTCCTTTTCTGTCTTTTGGAAGCTGCTTGGATTGATAGACCTCTATACACACATTTTAGGAAGTATGACAAGAGGCCCATACCGAATCAGCAAGTATGTACTGAAAGTCCGTCTTTTGATCACCATGAACTTGATGTAACTGACAATTACCAAAACCAACAAGAAATAGTCCCTATATTCAAGTTATTTAAAATGTGAAGACAAGTATAAGGATAGGTTGAATATCACCAAGGATGGGTCAACAGTGCTTCAGATTTTGGAGGTTTTTGGATTTTGGAATGTTTGCTTAGACTTTACTAGTTGACTATCCCTAATACAGAGATCTGCAGTTGAGTGTGTCCGTGTTTCAGACTTAAGAAAAGCCTATGGACTATGTCACATCTATCTATCTATCTATCTATCTATCTATCTATCTATCTATTATCTATCTATCTATCTATCGATCTATCTATCTATTATCTATCTATTATCTATCTATCTATTATCTATCTATCTATCTATCTATCTATCATCTATCTATCTATCTAGTCTCTATCTATCCATCCTGTCTCTATCTATCTATCTATCTATCTATCTATCTATCTATCTATCTATCTAATCTATCCTATCTGTCTGTCTCTATCATCTATCTATCCATCTATCTATCAATCATCTATCTATCAATCATCTATCTATCTATCTATCTATCTATCTATCTATCTATCTATTTATCTATCTATCTATCATCTATCTAAAGGCCTATGAAGTCTGTTTTGGGTCCCAAGCACCCTTCAACTTTCTATGAGGTGATGGCTTCTCTCTCCCCAAAGCAGGACCTGTGATGCCATATGCTGCCCAGGCTCTGCTGCTCCGCAGCACTTTCTCTCAATGGCTGGCAGCTAACGGAGGCAAATAGCTTGGTCTCTAAGCTATTTGCCTTGTTTATCCAATGAAAAGAGAAATGAGGATGGGGACCTTTTACTTGAACTCCTCTCTAAGGCACATCCTGCTGTACATTTACCTCTTTGTAATTCTTTCACTTTTTATTTATTTTTTATTTTTTTTATTGATGCTTTGTGTATTTCATACATCATTTTCCAATTCAGTTCAGGCGTATATCCCCTTCCCTTCACCCCACCCCACCCCTACCCATCCCAGATCATGCATTCTGCTGTAACTTTTTTGCATCTTTCTGTTTTTTTTTTTGTTTTTTTTGTTTTCATTTTTTTTTTTAACAATAAGTGATAGTTTGTTAGTACAAGCATCCTTCATGTAAAACCAATTTGCGAGCAGTTGTGCCCAAACCCATACAGCTCATGGGTCCCACCATCCAGCGGGGGGGGGGACACTTGTATGTTCAATCAAGTTGATCAAATGAGTGTTCAGTCTATATTGTTGTAGTTTCCCCATTCACCCCAATCGCAGCCCTTACATTCTACCACGCCTCCTCTTCCGCAGATTGTTCCCTAGGCTTAGAAAAGGGGCACAGGTGGATGAGAAGCAAAACAGTCTACTTTCTCTGGAGCTGTTGTCTTGGTCTCTAGTCAATTCTGGCTGTTTTCTTTCATGGGCTGCCAGCTTGTCCAGGCATAACCTTTCAATCCTACTAATGAAGCACATGCAATTAGATATTTAGGTATTTAAACAGTATAATATATAGCCTTTCGGTCCTACCAATGAAGCACTCGCAATTGCCAATTCTTTCACTTTTAATTGGCACATAAGAATGATGGATCTTTGTGGGTTGCCATCAATACATATGTAAAATGTGTAATGATCCAGTAAGACTAATTGGCATATCCATCACCTCAGTTATCAGTGCTTTGTGTTAGGCATGTTCAAAAAATGTAGCCACTTTGAAATATACAGTGAATTATTAATTATAATCATCTACTTTGCTAGAGAACACTAGAACTTATTCTATCTTTAGTTTTATTCTCAATAACCAACTTCTGTCCATCTCTCTTCCTAGCCTCTGATAGCTACCATTCAACTCTCTACTTCTGTACGATACATATTCCAAGCACATCTCTTCTGTGCCAGGCATGGTGATGCCTGCCTTTAATCCCAGCCCTTGGGAGACAGAGGTAGGCAGATCTCTGTGAGATTGAAGGCAGCCTGTTATACATAGTGGGTTACATGGGGGCTGGTATTAGGGAGACCCTATTAAAACAGCAGCAGCAGCAGCAGCAGCAGCAGCAGCAACAAACCCAAGCCCATCTCTTCAAAGGTTGCTGAAAGGGGACAGCTGTGCACCGTGAGCTCTGCCCACTGCTTCCTGCATGTCTTGGCACTTGTTTCTTTTCCTCTTAAATCTTTGGTGTGGCAGGTTATGTTTCTTCATTTGGATAGTTTTTTCCCTTCGGTGTGCACAATATAAAATTGTGAGACTAAAATTAGGAACATTCCAAGGATTTCTATAGGCTGCAAATATATACTTTGATTCAGTGACCTTTCCCAATTTGAAAATGTTCATACTTTAAATAACAGAATTGTGGGGCTGGAGAGATGGCTTAGTGGTTAAGAGCACCGACTGCTCTTGCAGAGGGCCCGGGTTCGATTCCTGGCACCCACATGGCGGCTAAGAGCTGTCTTTAACTCCAGTTCCAGGGGAATCCGACACCCTCTTCTCATCTCCGTGGCATTGCACAACACAGGTGCACCAACCTACATGCAGACAGTACATTCATACACATAAAATAATAAATAAAATTTAAAAAATAACACAATCATATTAGTGATCAGGGATCTTTACATTGGAGGTGTGTTTGCAGCTATGATAAACTACATCATCATCATCATCATCATCATCATCATCATCAGTGGTTTCCAAATTAATTGCTCTTCCCAATCTTATTTTTTAAAAATTGGTGGCCAACAAGATGGCCCGGTAGGTAAGAGAACTTGCTCTGGAAATGAGGATGGAGCTTGAGTTTCTAGCACTCACATAGCAAACCTGGCATGGGTATGGGTGCCTATAACTGCAGCATTGGACAGGGTGTTGGCAAGGGTCAGGCAGATCCTGAGAGCTCACTGTTCAGCCGGCCTAGCCACAATAGTGAGATTTCAGTTCAGTGAGAGACCCTGTTTCAAGGCAGTGAGGTAGAGATCAAGAGAGGAAGACGCCAGCTGTCCTGCTCTGGCCTCCATATGTTTGTACCTGTTTGCACACTCACATGTATCACACACACCACACAAGCACAATAAAAAAAAATTAAGAGACTCATAAATGATTTCACTACTGTAATAAATGGTGCCCTTTTTGTTTAGGGTCACATTTTCAGCTGCAAGTTCTACATAAGCTATCTTTAAAAAATCATGATATGGCCAGGTATGGTGGCACACACCTTTAATCCCAGCACTTGGGAGGCAGAGGCAGGCAGATCTCTGAGTTCAAAGCCAGCCTGGTCTACAGAGTGAGTTCCAGAACAGCTGGGGCTACAGGCAGACCTTGTCTCAAAAACACCCCCAAAATTATTTTTTTCATTAAAATATCTTCCTAGGGGCAATGTATACCTATTTATTGATTCATTGCTACCAAAAATATTAAATATTCTGATTATTTTCCACAAGTAGGGACAATGCAAAGAAAAGCTTTTAGATTTTGGAAGGTGAAGCCATTCAAATATTTTTTTTCCACTTCAATTTCATATCTGAGTAAATTCACCTTCAGTTCTTGTGAAGGAGAAGAGGTATGGTTGCAGTTATGGATATAACTTTAGTCAGACATGGGATTTGTGAGTAGGAACAGTAAGAATTAGAGGGTGGCAGAAGCTAGGACGAACACATTCTATTTGGCTAAAATCAATGATGCTAGATATTTAACCCAGACTCTCCCTCCAGCATGCTAAGCATGTGTTTCCCCATGGGGCTACAGCCACACAGCACAGCGTATATTCTTTACATGTATTAGTGCTTGAAGAGAGCAGAGTGAGAGAGATGAGTGAGAGTAGTGTGCCATAGCTATGGCCCCAGGAGAGAGAGAGGTCTGAAAGGAGGATGCTGATGATAGCAGGGTCTGTAGTTCAGTGGTAGAGCACTTGTTTGGAATACCTGAGGTCCTAGGTTCAATATCAAGTACCAATAAAAACATATATAAACTTTGGGGTTGGAAAGATGGCTCAGTGCTTAAGAGCACTTGCTACTCTTGCAGAGGACCCATGTTCGGTTCCCAGCAGCCCTATTTATCACAGTTATCTCAAGTTTCAAAGGATCTGACCCCTCTTGTCTCTGCAGGCACCAGGCACACATGCAGTGCACAGATGTACACTCGGGCAAAACACTAATAACATGTACAATAAAAATAAATCATAAAAAGAGGGCAGGACTTGGAATATAAATTTAGAGGTGAATTTGACTGGATTTGCTGATAAGATTCTGTGTGTGGAGGGATGGGGAAGGGGATATTTAAGAAAGGCAAGAATCAAAGATGATTTCTTTTTTAAATTTTATTTATTATTTTTTATGTGTATGAGTGTACTGTCTGCATGTAGGTTGGTGCACAGGTGTCGTGCAAAGCTGTGGAGGTCAGAAGAGGGCGTCGGATTCCCCTCAAACTGGAGTTAAAGACAGTTCTTAGCCACTATGTGGGTGCTGGGGATCAAACCCAGGTCCTCTGCAAGAGAAGTTGGTGCTCTTAACCGCTGAGCCATCTCTCCAGCCCCCAAAGATGATTTCTTAGAGACAAATGTGAACCAAGGTGAACACAATTTCTAATGTCATAGAGACTGGGGAAGAGATAGGTTTTAACTAAAGAATCCCCATAAATAAAATGGAAAACTGTAGCATTGCAGCAATATTTCCAGGGAAAGCATTTCACTACATGAGACTGGGTGAAGGACAAAAGGAAAGATTCATTTTTAGCTAAAATCTAAAATTTAAGTGCTACATGGAAGGAACATCCTATCTCCTCAAGGTGGATCTGCTGCCTCATCGGGGGAGGCTGCTCGCAAAGGAAGGAGTTGGCTTGTGCTCACAGGACTCTCTTGCCAGTATTCCCTCCCTTGGCTCCTGTGGCCTACAGACAGATAAAAAAGTATGAGAGAGAGAGAGAGAGAGAGAGAGAGAGAGAGAGAGAGAGAGAGAAACTCTGCGCCTCCCACAGGCTGCCTGCGTGCCTTGCTCTGGATGCGGAGGTGGAGTGTAGCCTCTGCTTTTTGTGCTTTCCAGTTTCCACTCAGGAAAGAAACATCTTCCTTCTTGTGTGTTGACTAGCCTAGCGATAACAGTGCTGGTTTTCTCTTCTCTCTCACTGTCTTTAAGTCTCTTGTGAGACTTTCTTACCTCGTATTTGAGACAGGTTTGAAATGGCTACTGGTACAGGCTTTAGCATGGGACAATCTTCAGTTTGATATTCTGTTCCACCACTTACCAGGTGTGTGTATGTGTGTGTGTGTGTGTGTGTGTGTGTGCGTGTGTGTGTGTGTGAGAGAGAGAGAGAGAGAGAGAGAGAGAGAGAGATTGAATTACTTCCCTAAGGCTTAGTTTGCTCAGCTACTAAATAGAGTAAGAGGAGCAAGTGCCCTGTAAGGTTGTACATGGACTGAGATGGCTGTGGCATGACGAGTTGCTATAACAAAATTTGGAAAGCTGTGCAGCTTAAAACAACATTGGATTATTATTGTGTTGTTTGGAGGTCAAAACATCACAGATTATTGTGTTGTTTGGAGGTCAAAACATCACAGACGGTTTCACCGGTCTACAGTCAGGTTGTCAGCAAGTCTGTTCCTCCTCTGGCAGTGCTAGGAGACATTTCCTACTCTTTCTGGTCTCTGGGGACCACCTCATCCTCTGTATGGTGGGCCTTTCATCTTCAAGGCCAGAAACAGCATCATCTGACTTCCTCTTTTGTCACACATCTCTTTCTTTGAATCTTTTGCCTTCTTCCTCCATATGAAGGACCCTATCTTAGTCCGTTGATGTTGCTATCATATAGAGACTGAGGAATAAATAAGTCATAGAAAGCCAGTTTTACACTTCTGGCATCTGAGAAGGCCACAGTCAAGGCTTTCGTAGATTCGGTGCCTGGCAAGAGTGACTGTCACCTCCAAAACGGGACTCCATTACTCCATCCTCCACCGCAGGGACTAACACTGTAGCCTTACATGGCAGAAGGGTTCAAGAGGCCTTCTTATTTCCTGTAGACATTGTATAAGGTACTAATCCCATTCATGAGAGGGAAGGGAGGCCTAATCATCTTCCTACCTCTTAGTACTGTCACCTTGAGGGTAAAGTTTTAACATGAATTTTGAAGGAAACATAAATGTTCAAAATATAACATTCCCTTTGGATTATTTTGGGTCCACCTGGATAATCCAGGATTATCTTCTTATACAAAGGTCTGTTGATTAACAGCCTTAACTCCTCCTTGTCTTGTAAGGAAACATATTCACAGGTCTGGGGATTAAGATGGGCAGCTTGGGGGGAACCTTAACCTGCCCTCTATGGAGTTTAATACAGACTGCTATTACTTTGTGAGCTGAACCGTACTAGTTGATGAAAAAAAATGTCGGGGTGGGGGGGGGGAGGAACTCCACTGACACCTTTTGAGCCAAAAAAAAAAAGTACAAGGCTTGAGTTATAAAGTATGCAGTGTGGGAATTAGTCAAAAGAGTCACAGCTGGTCATGAGGATCACAAATCAGGAAAGGATGAAGGATGAGTGCGAACAGTATGTTGATTAAGGCATGACACAGGTACACCAACCTACATGCAGACAGTACACTCATACACATAAAAAAAGGCTTTGAAGTTATATAAAAGTTGGAAGAGTTGGGGCTGGAGAGATGGCTCAGTGGTTAAGAGAGCCTACTGCTCTTTCAGAGGAGCTGGGTTTGATTCCTAGCACCGACTTGGCAGCTAAGAACCATCTTTAAGCTGGGTGTGGTGGCGTATCACTTTAATCCTAGCCCTCAGAAGGCAGAGTGAGTTCAAGGCCAGCCTAGTCTACAGAGTGAGTTTCAGGCCAGCTGGGGCTATAGAGAGACCCTGTCTCAAAAAAAAAAAAGGAAGAGTAAAGATTGGGTTGGGTCTAAGAGAGCTGGTAGGGAGAGAAGCTTTACAAGCTATTTCCATTAGAAATGGGAACCAATTGTAACTCACAGTTTTCCAGTAGCTGTATTAAAAAAGAAAATGAACATTAATGAAATGAATTTTAATATTTTATTTAACCTCAAATAATCAGCATACTCAATAAGTGAGAAATATGATTAAACCATTAAGATATTTTTACATTCATTTTTTTTTCCAAATTAAGTCTTCAGAATCCATTGTGAGTTTGCATGTGTGGCGCTGCATGGTGAGTGGCCCAAGACTAGTGAGGAGCTCAGAGGACAGAAGGGACACGGGTGGAAGCAGGGACTTGGAAATTTCCGGATGCACTTGGCAGACACGGCGGGTATGGAGAGGAAGCTAAAATTTTGGTTCAACTCAAGGCATGCAAAGTGTTTCCACTTCATTGGAGAGGCAGTAGAAAGCTATTGAAGCTTTTGGGCAGAAAAAATGAAATATTTGGAGTGACATGACAGGTGTCGTGGAAGGAAAGAGGGATATGATTTAAAATCTTGTCAAGGGCAGAATGCCTGTGGTAGAAGACATTTAAAGTAGACCATACCAGGTGCCCAATGATTAGTACAGGAGAGGAGTGCTTTGTGAGTGGAAAGAAAGGGACCCACAAGGGCTGAGTGGTTAGGGCAGAGCATGGGTTGGGCAGGTTGGACTCCAGCTAGCTTTGGAGAGAACACAAAGTATTTTATTCCAGCTCTGGAGTTCTGACATTTGAATTAAGTTTCCCCGGGTGGACGCAGTGTTAATAGGACCGTGCTTCTCCTTGTGATCCTGTGGCAGATTCAGTTTCCATCCCCTTACATCTTCTAGAAGCTCCTGGATTCATTGGATGCTGCTCCTCTTCATCTACAGGGCCATGTTTCAGTCCCCTCACCTGGGCGATGGAAGAAGCATGATAGTTTGGGTGGCATCTCCAGTGGAAGCATCTGGTTTAGAGCCTGAATGTGAGTGTTGGAAACTCCATGGTGGAGTGGAGTAGTGTCATGTCGTGGGGCAGAGGAAGGGTCCAGTCTGGGAATTGAGAGAGAGAGAGAGAGAGAGAGAGAGAGAGAGAGAGAGAGAGAGAACACAATGGTGAAGTGGACTCAGATTTTGGCAGAGCTGAACTTGGATATTTTCTGAAAGGCCAGAGAAACAATCAGTGATCTAAACTAGGGTGATGGGATGTCCAAGGTGGCTTGTTTGAGGATTAATCTGGTGGGTGGGTGGGTAGGACAAGTTGAGTCTAGGGAGGGTGATGTTTGGGGTTTCAGGTAAAAGGGTAGAGGAAGTTGGTCGTTAAGAATTTAAGGTGGAGGCTGGAGAGATAGCTCAGCGGTTAAGAGCATTGACTGTTCTTGCAGAGGAGCCTGACTGTTCTTGCAGAGGAGCCGGGTTTGATTCCCAGCACCCACATGGTGGCTAAGAACCGTCTTAGGCCAGGCGTGGTGGTGCATGCCTTTAATCCCAGCACTTGGGAGGCAGAGGCAAGTGGATCTCTGTGAGTTCAGGGCCAGCTTGGTCTACCCAGGGAGTTCTAGGACAGCTGGATCTACAGGGAGACCCTGTAAAAAAAAAAAAAAAAAAAAAAAAAAAAAGAGAGAATTTAAGGTGAGAGGGTGAGAAAAGGCCACAGGAAACATTGTTTTCATGTCAGGTACTAATGCGAGTGGCAGGACTGGGTCACTTGGCACTTGGCAGTGGTGAGGTGAGTGCCAGCCATAAAAATTTCATAGTAATTTGCATTATGTCCACAGACTCGTTTTCATACGGTAATATTCAGCGGTTTTGTAATAGAAAAGAAACTCAGCAGGCTGACGGTGTGAGTCAGCCCTCTTTCAAATGAGATAAAACTCTAATACTTTAATACTTACTGAGCCTCTGTAAGATCTTTCAACTGTCATCTGTGGTGTAAGTATTCACTTAGGACAGGAGAGGTTGTTTTTTTTCCTTCCATGAAGTGTCTAGGTGAAAAGAAATTCTATAATAATCAAAGGAGGACTAAAATTCTAATCCTCTTGTCTGCAAAGTGAATGAAGTATAAAACTATACTGAAGCCTACTCTGCTGATGGAACCCCCTGAGGTCAATGTTCCAGGGCTGAGGGAAGGCTAGGGGACTAATTGATGGAGCTATTTATACTGTGATGTTAAGTACTAAACCCTGGAAGAGGCAAATGAATGTGGTCAGATCAGTCCAAAGGATAATGGAAGGAGCCGTGGCGGTGACCGGAGGACAAAGTCCTGTGCTGTGTAATGATGCTGTCAAGGATGGATCACACAGAGTTGTAAGATTAGATCAACCAGTGATGTCATAGCTATCTTAATTCATCTAAGGATACTCTATGCTGTTTGCACAGGGACAAAAGACACATTTCATAGAGTGTCCCCCTTGCTATGCAGCACAGGACTGTGCTGGAAAGACTCTAAAGATCTGCCTAGGGGCAGAACTGTTGAGAAGTCTCAGGATGTTTTAACATTTGAACCCTTCCCCGAAGCCGTGAATCAAGATCACTCACTGAACAATTGTACTAGGTGTCAATATGAATCTTTCTCTTTCGCTCAATGTGAGTGGAGAACAAAGCTCCAAGTGTAACAGCTGTCAACTGTTTTCTTGATTGGAGGCACAGTAAGTAACACCGTGAGTTACACTCACACCTTTGATGTGGAGAATCGATACTGTTGTATGTCCTTGTTAAGAAAGCCCTGCTGGGTGCTAAGAAGGCCCTGTCAGATGTTGGAGCTTATTTCTTCTCTATCACAGCTTTGTCTGATTAAAAAGCTAGAATAATAAAAACTCTCCTAAGCCATCAGATAAATAATTAGATCTTTTATATAGAGGTATCCTGAACTGGAAGCAGCTCAGGTTTATGCCTAGTGCTCTGGTGTAATGGAGAACACCTTGGACTGGAGGATAAAACATATGGTGCTGTCTTTTAGGGCTGCCCTCTTCCACCATGCCGTCAGCTATCTCTGACTAGGTAGAGGCTACTTAAACTTAGAGTTCCCTTAGGCCTGAACTTCTCCTCAGTTATACCTGGATAGGAACTATACCAGTGGCTCCCATATTTAGAGATGATGACAGAAACTTCAGCCCTGCCTTGAAGAGGTGTTCTCCAAGAAAGAGCTGTGGTGTAACTGGTAGGGAACTGAGTTGTTCTGTGTATGTACAATGGGGAGTTAGAGTAACTTGCCTTGCTCATTGCTCTGAGCCTGGCCTGACTACATTTCTTAGGAAGTGATGTATGAGTCTTGTTTAGTTGTTCAGGCTTTCAGTGTATACTCCTGTGTGGAGGCTGAGGAGGAGCAGAAGTTGCTGCCGCCATCCCAGACCCTCTTTTGGATAGGAACTTCCTGAGAGACAGGATCTCAAGCCTTAATTCTTTTATCCTAATTATACATAGAGTCTAACACAATAGCAGAAGTAAGGAGCAGTTTAATAAGAAAGAAATGCAATTAGAACATGAGAATTCCTTCAATCTCATGGCTAGGGCTCAAGCCTCTCTGGGCTTTACTGAGCAGACCACATTCTACTGAGCAGCCAGCAATGCTGTTCGCAATTTACCAAATTCATTGCACCGTTTCCCCTGAGGTTGCTTATAATATGTTCTTCCTTTATTAGAAAAGTTCCGTAAAGGAGAGGCTTATAAAGAGGTTTTATAAGGAATTTTATAAAGATAATTATTACAGAAATTAAGATGAGTAATGATGACCTAGAATTAACTTAGAGAAATCATTTGCTTCTATGAGAAGAAGTGGTTCTTGCTGGTTTCCTTGTGTAGACTTTTGGCTTATGAATAATTGCTCTTCGGTGCAAGGAAGCAGGTGTTTGTTCTTAAAAGTTTATCATTTAGACTGGTGAGTATTACAACATCTTGAGACAGAGTCTTGAAGGATGTGTTTGTGTGAATCCCTGCCTTCAGAAGTACAGACCTCTGCTTCAGAGAATAAGACAAAACCAATGACAGTTGAAGATGATGATACAATTTTGCAGGACAAATATATTTTTGGATTGCAAACCTCTTTATCACTTTTAAACAAAAATTTCTACCTGATCAAAGTTAAAATTACACTTACATTTTGCTTCCTGAACTGCAATTTTGTGTCTATGAGAGTCAATCTGTTGTTCAATTACTGAACAAGATACCAAATGCTGGGAGATCCCAGCGCTTAAGTTTGGTGGTCCCTAGATACCACATGGAAGTCCTATCCTTCTTTGTCTCTCTTCTACTATCTATTATCTATCTATCTATCTATCTATCTATCTATCTATCTATCTTTTTATCTATGTATCTATGTATCTATATATCTATGTATCTATCCTCTATCTATCTTTTTATATATGTATCTATATATCTATATATCTATCATCTGTCTATCTATCTACCAACCTACCTATCTACCTATATATAACATCCAAATGAACCCAGCTCAAATTATTGACCTTCAGAATGGAGAGCTAAATTAAATGCTGTTGGGAGTGGTTTGTCACATAGCATACATAAACAACACAGCTCTAACACTGGAAAGGAAAATCTGCTACTTACTATGTATGTGCTCTATCAGACAGTATTCAACGCTTCACACACACACACACATGCACACACACACACACACACATATATATATATATATATATAATTTTATTTAACCCTACAAGTGGTATTAACCATTTCCATTTAATAATAGAGTAATTATATTTGATGGAAGTGATTGCTACCTAACTTTATAAGTGTCAGAACCAGGATTCTAGCCCAGATCTGCTTTTTCTTGTTGTATTTGGCTCTTCCTAGTTTAAAACCTCGAATTAAGGAAAGAAATCAAGCATAAGTAGTTTATTTAAGGTGTGAAAAGGGAGAAAACAAGACAGATCATGGAATACTTTTAATAGAGATATTTTATTATTTTTATTTTTATGTGCATGAATGTATTACTTGCATGTACGTAAATGCAAATGTGTCACACAGTGCCCTCTGAGGTCAGTTAGGGATGTTGTTAGCCGCCATGTGGGTGCTGGGAATAGAACTTGGGTCCTCTGCAAGAGCAGTCGGTGCTCTTAACCACTGAGCCATCTCTCCAGCCCCTCTTTATACAACTCTAAATAGCCATTGTTCACAGATAGCTTGAGGGAGGGTGGTGATGTGGTATTTATGTACAGGATATTAATTATCCACTCATCTATGTAACTTTGGAAATCATAAAATACCACTCAAGTGATGAACTGCTAACAGCCAGAATTCTTTTCTTAAAAAAGTTTCTGTTTTATTTATTTTAGTATTACGTGTATAAGTGTTTTGCCTGCATGTATGTAAGCACCTCACATGTGTGCAATGTCTGTAGAGGACAGAAGAGGGAATTGGGTCTCTTGGAACTGGAGTTACAGATAGTTGCTAGCTACCATGTGGGTGCTAGGAACCAAACCCAGGTCCTATGCAAGAGCAGCCAGTTCTTTTAAGCACCTAGCTATCTTTGCATCACCCAGAATTGTCAATGTGTGCTTAACAACTACTCCAAAGGCATATAAACTGGTCAGTGTAAGAGTCTCCTACAGGCCCCACAATCATGAGATTTTGTTTTGGTTGTTAACATATCTTTATTGTCATGTAATTATTCTATTACAAGAGTAGAAATGTGGAGAGGAGGACCTGGTGGGAGAGGAGATTTGACAGAGAGAGAGAGAGAGAGAGAGAGAGAGAGAGAGAGAGAGAGAGAGAGATTGGATATTGAGAAAAAGAGTAAGATGGGCACCAAGATCTCCATCCCCGAAGGAGGCAGAGATAGTAAAAATATAATTGTTGCCCAAACTATTTAGCAGCTTAAGACTCATAAATTGTTCTGTGGCGCCATCTTTGGTCTCTGAGTGAGTGAGCTGAGAACTAGTCAACCATACATTAATAACAAGGCTAGCAACCAGCCAGCAAAAGAGCATGCACTTGCTGTTCTCCCCTACTTACCTTCCAGTTGGGCACAATGTTTGAAGTATAGTTGATACCATTAGCGTGTTTACTTGGCTGTTCCTCCATCATCTCATTAGGCAACAAGCATATGGAAAGATTTACTGTGAGGAGTGTTAGGAGCTGATACTTTGGACACTGAACAATTCGAACTTAATCTATAGACTTAGCGGTACTTAGGAGTAAGTTAAATGCCATTGTCATGTTTCAATATAATTGTGATCCCATGGTATTAGTTAATTAGGGTTTCTATAACAAATTACTACTGACTGGATGGTTTAAACAGCAGAAATTTTGTCTCTCATAGTCATAGAGGATAGAAGTTCAAGATCAAGGTGTATGCAGGTTTGGTTTCTCTGGAGACCGTCTCTTTGGCTTGGAGAAAGCATTTTTGCTTATAAGGTCTTCCTCCATGATTATTTGTCTCTGGCATCTCCACAAGGACAGGGGTAACATTCCAAATACAGGTTTATTCTGAGTTACTGGATTCTGAACATATGGATTTAGGAGCAAAATTTACTCACAACTGTGTATTTAATTCTACTTTTATTGGATGAATTCTGGGGCATCAGTTTGAAGAGTTACTGATTCGCATGCTCATTTCCTGTGACAGACCCTCCGTGTGTGTGTATATATGCTCTCTCTTCCATTCTGTCCTCTATAGAAAAAAGTAGTGTTTTTAGATATTAGAATACTGTGTTAATACTTCTGGAAGAGAACTGAAGCCTCAGTTGAGAGGAATAGATAAACATTTCTGCTTCAGTGACAGTTTTGCTGCAGGGATAATTCAAGGCTCCCCAGATAACACCTTCTATGAAGAACTGCTTGCAGCAGCAGCAGTCTGGGGCCTGTCTTGTTTCCCATGTCTCTGGAAAGCTGAACGAAACAGGAGCTGTGTTGTTTCTGGAGGTGTTTTCTAACTTTATTGATTACTGATTGGAGTGTGTTAACAACGATGTTGGTTTCAATGATGATGATATTGTTGAGGTTCATATTACTAACCTTGAACTTTAAAGCTTGCATTTGCAGTGGTTTGTGCTCAAGTTTGTGGATAAGACTTGTCTAGATTCATTAAGAAGAAAGGAAGTAGAGGTCTTCTCCCTGGAGTTTCTAGGATTCCTATGGTTTGTATCAGTTTTAAACAATGGCTGTTGAAAGTGTGACCTTGAGGTTCCTTGTTTTGTTTTCATTGAGACAGAGTCTCACTATGTAGCTGAACATTCCTGGAACTCCGCTCCATAGTAGACTAGGCTAGCCCTGAACTTGCAGCAACTCTTCGGCCTCTGCCTCCTGAGTGCTGTGATTAGAGGCCTGTTACCTAGCATCCATCACCTCTTAGCATAGCTTAGGTTTTTAAAATTAGTTTGGCCTTAGAATAAATTTACACGGTGCAGGTAAACTTTAATGAGAGAGGAGTGTTGGAAGTATGGAATATTATATCGGAATACAGACTTAGGAAGGTCATCAGAGGGGCTGGAGAGAGGGCTCATGGTTAAGAGCATGTACTATTCAAAGGACCTGGGTTTGGTTCACTCAAAACCTCCTGTAACTCCAGTTTCAGAGGATCTGACACCCTTTTGTAGCTTCTAGAGGTACCTGCATGGACCTGGTCATTAGACATACTTTTGGGCACATATCCATACACATAAAATACATATATATTAAAGAATAGTTCATGAGGGAGGCCTTAGTTGATATTGAGTGTCCAAGTCCAGCTATTATTGGCAAGGAGGATTATAAATAAAGAGAAATGATGGGCTGGAGAGATGGCCTAGCAGTTAAGAGCACCGACTGCTCTTGCAGAGGACCCGGGTTCGATCCCCAGCACCCACATGACGGCTGAGAACTGTCTGTAACTCCAATTCCAGGAGAACTCCAGTTCCAGGGGAATCCGACACCCTCTTCTGACCTCCGCGGCATTGCACGACACAGGTGCACAAACCTACATGCAGACAGTACATTCGTACACATAAAATAAATAAATAAATAAAAATTAAAAAAAAAGAGAAATGATGAATTAATCTCTAGCTATTTCACAATCTGTGTTTGGCTGGATGTTTCTGAGTCTCTTGCCTCAGGTTCAAGAATAGAAGTGGCTTCACTCACTCTGGTCTGAATTCACCTTCAAGCATCTCTCTTGAGACCTTGTCCTCCTCTAGATTTACTCTGATGAATAGGTGTGAGGCAATAGTGCCTATTGTCTCCAAACTATCCCCTTGAACTGCTTTCCTTGCGCTTCCACTCAGGGATGAGAAAGAAGTCTCCATTTGTTAGCAGCTTTGCAATAGAATCAGCATCAGAACACATTAGGTAATAGTGATGAACCTGTATCTGGAAGCAAGCATTGTGGAGAGAACGTTCAGCAAAATGCTTTCTCCATAGACCAGAGGGTTGTCTTCCTAATGATTTGTGAGATGCCATTGAAATGACCCTGCTCCCAAATTCTCTCTTTCCTCCCACATAGCCTTAAGTCACAATCATTAGAGATTAGTTCCCCTAGATTAAAAGACACAAAGTTTCTAAGAGTTCCCTTTGAAAATTAAATCCCTGTGTATGGGACGTGAAGTAGGGAAAGGAGGAGGTGCTTCAGTACAAATGAATTCATCAGCAGACAACTAAGTTCCCTACAGGGCAAAGACAGTTGTGGATGCAAACTGAATATTAATGAGCAGAGAAGGGATGTCCCAGAGTACATGGCCCAGCTAGGGAGGCTGACCAGAACACTGAACAGTGCTGGCTGAATCAGCAAAAGTCCATCCAGGAATGATGAACCTGACCTGGCTGATGAGCTTATAAAAAAAGGGAGAGAAATTGGACAATTTCCTATAGTTCACAATTTGGTAATGGGCTACAATTATCTACAACAATTTTAATAAAATTTGACATCTGTGATGATACAAGTAAATGTTAAATGTTTTCTTAATATTTTTAAAGATTTATTTATGTGTATGTGTGTGTATGGGTATCTGTGTGTATGTAGGTGCCTGTGGGAGACCAGAGGAAGGTGTCAGATACCCTGGAGCTGGAGTTACAGGTGGTTGAGCCACTTGATATGGATGTTGGGAACTGAACTTGGGTCCTCTGTAAGAGCAGCAAGTACTCTTAACCATTGAGCCATCTCTTCAGGGCCTGTTTTAAGCATCTTTTTAATAGCATGTTTTGGGTTCTTTTACAATGCTTTACATCTATTAACTGACTTGATATTTCAAATAGCTCTTTATAGTTGGTGTAGATGTCTTCCCATTTTCTAGATAAAGGAGACCTAGACATAGAGAGGTTAAATAGTCCAAGGACAAATGGCTGCCAAGTACAGAGCTTGGAGTTAAACCTGGGCTATCAGGTTCTACAGTCATGCTCTGTTGCATCCACATTTGCCGTTTCTTATAGGAATGCTTGTATTACCGCTTATAGCTGTTCTTTCAGGAAGCTGTTCATGGAACTAAGCACCAAAAGAATAGGTGGTTATTATGGCTGAGGGGTTTTACATGGATACAGGACTTTGAAGTAACATTCTCAAGCAAACGAGGCTCTTTGGCTGCCCTGTGCTATGAATATGATAGCAATAAAAGTAAATACAAGCTTTCTCTCATAGAACTTAGGATTTAGATAAGTTGGTATATCCTACGTGAAGCCCATGGATGGCATGCATCCCCACGCAGCTATGAATATGGCCTAACACATTTATGGATGACACCATCATAGCCCAGTGTCAAAAGGCTGGACATCTCTGGTAGAATCAAACAATTATGTGGGTGTGATGGTTAATCCTGGCTGTCAACTTGACTGGACTAAGGGACAAATAAGAGAAAAAGGGTCTTCTGATTGGACTACCTCAACCCGGATGGCCCACCCCAAATGTGGGCGTTATCTTCTGCCAGCAGGCAGTATTTAAGGCCACGGCAGAGGGAGCTGGTCCCTTTTTCCTCCTGCGGCTTGCCTTTCTCATCTGGTGAGTTTGTCTTGCTGCTGTGATCAATCTTTCGGATCCCAGCGTGTACTGAGACCAGCAGATCTCCTGGAATCCATTCGGGCCTTCAGCACTAGATTGGGACTACTGAGACATCCAGCCTTGCGGACTGAGCAGTTCCCTGGATTCTCGGACTTTCCAGTGTGGTGCAGCTACTGTTGGACTCCTTGAACTCTGTCACGTGAGCAAATCAATAAATTGTATATAGCTATATATATTCATCCTGTTGCTTCTGTTTCTTTAGAGAACCCTGACTAATACAGTGGGTAACAAATGCAAATAAGTACATGAAAGGAAAGATTAGGTTCTATTCCAGCAGGTAATGGAGGAGCCATGGGAACAGTCCCTCATGTGAATTATTTGTCTATCTCTGGATTCAACAATAGATGGGTAGAGACTTTCTTTCACTTTCAATAATTTGTATTGTTACCATTTGAGAAAACCTATACAGAGTAACCAATGATCAAGACTTAAACTACTAAAGCCTCATTTATCCTGAAGATGCATTTGTATTAGTTTAAAGAAGATGCATTTATATTAGTTTAAACATGAATAATTATGCACATCACATGTGTATTTTTAAATCCTGCTTTAGTTTTTATAATTTACAGCTGCAGAAAGCCCTACAAGCTGTTTTTAAAGAGGATTAAGGTACTGCATTAAGAAGATCCTGTTTCTAATCAGCAAAATCCATTGTAGCCATAGAATTAAAATTAAATATCATTTCACGTTTCCCAAGAAGTTGAAGAGAATCTTCAGGTTAAAACTAGAAAGAGTAAAAGCATCAGGAATATAGTATGTGGGTAAAACCTCCAAGGGAAAATCTCTTCTGGGATTCTGTGATTGTAAACAGTTCTGTGGACCTTTCTAAGCTTCCCCAGAGCCCTACAGGGAAGGATAGCAGCTCTATCAAAACACAGTTGTTGGTCAAGGAGGCCCCAGGGACCCTGGAAACAATACAAGCTCTGGCCAGTCCTCATGGTTACCTTCTTCAACTAGTTGATAAGACCTTATTGTTGAAGATGCCACATACCTCCAGCGTGAGATACAGCGAAATCTACCCGGAACTGAGATGGGAAATTCCTCACTTCTGGCTGGCTCTCCATAGTGCTGAAAGATGCTATGAAGGATATTGGGTGATATAAGGCATCAAATAGTCTTACCCAGATCTGGCCCCCACAAACTACAACGCCAACCTGCAAGATGTGCCCAACAGTGTTATGGTGGTTACCAACCACAGCCTGATTGGATTTGAGATCTACTCCCCAGGAGGGAGCCTGGCACTGTAAAACCCAGTCAGTGGCTGAGAAGGACTTAGGCCTGAGGGTGGGGGGCGCTCGCTGCAGTTGTTTAGCTAAATAGACATGGCACCTTCTAAATATTTATATTTATAACCACAGACAAATGCTATACTTACCCTTAACTAGAAAGGCTTCTCTTTGTGATGAACTGCAGGACCCACAGAGACTCACAGTTGGTGAAGGTGTTGATGGTTGAGTGCTCAACCCTAAAAAGACATTTATATCAGCCTGTCTAAGGCTCAGGGTACATTATGAAAGAGGAGGCAGAGAGAATATAAGAGTCAGCCCCCTTTTCATGGGGAAAAGGGCTGTGAAAGGCTGTCCTCTGGGCATGGCACATTGGAAACAGGATCTCACAGCAGCTGCGCTTGCCTGGCACTGGGTTGCACAAGACTGGGCCTGTTCTTAGTTTATCATGGATCCCAGAGTGACTCACAGGCCCATATTCCACCCTGCAGAACTATTGGCTATTGGGAGAGAGAGAGAGAGAGAGAGAGAGAGAGAGAGAGAGAGAGAGAGAGAGAGAGAGAGAGAGAGAGATTGTCTTCACTTTGGCACCTGCAGGCGAGCCCATCAGGCTCCAATGGGTGGTTTGAAGCCCATGGTCACACAGCCCCACAGTGGGTCAGAAGACAAAACAAAATGCTATGAATGTGTGAAAGGAAGTTGTAATGAGGATGGGGTGTTGACATGGGTGAGAGGGAGTCAGGAAAGGGCGGAGGGTGTGAATAACCAGAATGCATTATATACACACATAAAATTGTCAAAGGGGAAAATGAATAAAAGTTATATATTAATAAAGAAAAACAAAGCAGGAAGTACCCATTACAGCCCCTTTTTGCTCATTTCAGGGCAGTATTGGTTAGTCATGTGTTTCTGAGAAAAATGGAACCAGGAGACATCTTTTTTTTTTTTTTCTGTGTGAACATACTTTTATTTTTAAATTGCAAGAGTTACTTTTTAAAATGGCATATGAATGAATTTAGGTATAACCCAGCCAGATGAATCAGCACATATATTCATGTGCTAATGAACCAATTTCTTGAATGCACCACCAATATAAGGCAAGCATCAGCACTTCAAGGAACACCAAAAACACCTTTACTGAGTCACCTGGAAATCATAAAAGATAAAAATTATCTGAGGGGCCTGGATGCTAAGTTACAGGGAGTCTCTCCAAACTTTTAGAGATTAAAGTTTGCCCCAAACATTCACATCTATTTTCTATTTTTAATAGACTCCCCGGACCTACGATTCAATGTCCCTCAGAGAGGTTTCTTTTAGAGATTAAAGTTTGCCCCAAACATTCACATAACAATCTCATGTCTGTTATCTTGTTGTCAATAACTTTAGAAGGATGGCTTAAAACTTGAGATCCTTCTGAATTTCCCGAATTGTTTCTGCGCTCTTCTTCAGCAGCCTCTCCTCTTCAGCATTCAGAGACATCTTAATTGCAGGTCAAATGAGGTGAAGAATGAATAAAAAATGAAGTTGTTTTCACTTTACTTTAGTGGCAAGTCTAGAATGGAAAGAGATCTTAGTTTCAAGAAATTAATAGAGAGGCAAAAGATCTGCTCAGCACTTTTGGAGAAGCTGGTTTAAAGCCAAAGCAAAGAGCCAGCTTGGGGTTGTAGATGCACACACCCCTTGACAGAAGGACACAGGGCAGGAGAGCAGAAACAGTGCCGAGTGCAGGTGGAAGGCTGTGTTCTGGAGGTGGCCAGTCGTGGCTTAAGCTTCAGTATTGGTGTCACTTACCAGAAGGTTAATGAGAATGTTCTAGAAAATTAAATGGGATCTGAAAAGTGCTATTTAGGGCAATATGGCAATTCCAGTAAGCATGAGTGGAAGACTCCCTGGAGGAGACTGGTGAGCAGGATAGGCCACGTGTGTGTGTTTGTGAGTGTGTGTGTGTGTGTGTGTGTGTGTGTGTGTGTGACACACTAATGGTAGTAATGATGAACTGAAGAGGGTCTGCCAAGCTGCATGATAGGAACTACCGACCATAAGGTGGAGCTTCCAGCTCCTCCCAAGACTTGTGGCCTTTGAGTCGCAGTCTAAGCATTTATCTCCCTTGCCCTTATGGAATGGCCTGGTGATCCACTGGCTGCCAGAGTTTCTTCTGACAGTTTTATGGCCTTGATCAATGAGTGTTACCTCAAAGAATACACACATGTAGTCTTCACTGTCTCCAGAAGAATTCCAGACCCCCAGAGCCCTATAATGGATTGCATTTTATAGTTTTTCTTTGTTTTTTACATTTTATAGTTGTATATCTAATCTAGTTTCTTATTATTTAAAATTTTTTTTATTTATTTTTGTATGTGTATGAATGTACTGTCTGCATGTAGGTTTGTGCACCCATGTCGTGTAATGCCGCGGAGGTCAGAAGAGGGTCTCAGATTCCCCTGGAACTGGAGTTCTCCTGGAATTGGAGTTTCAGACGGCTCTCGGCCACCATGTGGGTGCTGGGGATCGAACCTGGGTCCTCTGCAAGAGCAGTCGGTGCTTTTAACTGCTAGGCTATCTCTCCAGCCCATAGTTTCTTAATTTTTTCTGACCTGTTATAATGGAATATTTTGATGGAATAGAGTATGGGTTGAAAAATGATATTTTATAGGTATGTGTTAATATGAAATAATGGATTCATCTATCCATTCATTTACCCACCCATCCACAAACCCTTGTTGAGGGCCAGACTCCATGGAGATCTGGAAATGGAAGTAAATAAGGCCCTTCTTAATGTCTTATTGGTGGTGGTAGACAGGGAGATAGGATAAAGAATGAAGAACCAATAAAGAAAGGAAGGAAGGAAGAAAAAGAAAAGAGGATGATGGAGTTTTAAGAGGGGCCTGGAAAAAGCATTGTTCTAGATTAGTTGGTGGGTGGTCAGTTATCTCTGAGAAGGTGATGTTTGAGCCAAGAACTGCAGGTGAGGAAGACTCAGGCTTGTAAACAGCCGAGGGAGCTTTTTTTCCTGGCAGAGGCAACAAATGACTGCAAAGATCCTGAGGCAGAAACACTGGCAAGCTGGACAGAGAGAAACCAGGCAAATATGGCTGAACTCTAAGTGATCAAAGGCAGAGTGGTGTGAAATGATGTTGGAGAGGCAGGCAGGCCATGTTGGAGCTTTTAGGCTACATGGGGAGCTTGATATCATGCTATCCTGTTAGGTGAAAAAATGGACCAGAAGTTAAGAATGATAAGCAGGTGGCTGATGAGATGACTCAGTGGGTGTATAAGCACGAGGACTGAGCTGGGATCTTCAGCTTCCACATGAAAAAGATGGGCGTGGTGGTTCACATCTGTTATTCCAGCGCTGGGAATGGAGAGGTAAGAGGATCCTTGGAACCCGTTGGCCAGGCAGTTTAGATGAATCAGTTCCAGGTTTAGTTAGAGAACTTGTCTCAAACATACGGCACAGAATGGTGGAAGGAACGTTGGCCCAACACTGGCCTCTCATTTTTGCCTGTGAGCACGTGGGCACATGTATCTGTACCTGCACACATACAAACCACTTATAATAAAATATTTTTAAAATGATATGAGTGGATGGAAAACTTATGAGAATTATACATTTGTGCATTCTTAATCTATTGAGGGGAGATACTACCAAAGAATTACTGCAATATTACACTGGGGGGGGGAGTTTTATTACAGTTTTTTTTCAAAATTTGGCTTTTCTTTGTTTTTAAATCAGATCTTAATTGACCATTTGTTTTTCTTATAAGAGGAAAAAGAATAACAACACAAACAAAACACAAATGGTTTAAAAAATGTTTTTCTTTTTAAAGGCATCTTATTAATTTCTAGGCAATTATGCCTACGTTGATTGCTTGACAGACTTAACAGGATCTTAAATTAAAAAAATGTTCATACAAAATTATCTGTGCAAATTTTAATAACCTAAATTGAGCAAAGGCTTAAAATATTGGATACTTAAATTATTTCTAACTTTAATTTTGTTCTCACAAACAGGACAGAGAGGCTCTAAAATGAATTAAAATAAAAATTGATGTCAGAAGAAGCACTCATTTTTGATAACCATGCCCTTTTGATGAAGTTGCTTCTAAGTTGCTTGAGAGATGGATTGGGAAAAATAAGGACTTCTTTGGACTTAGCCAAACGCTTTGGGTTCTTAGCCTGTGTTTGTAAGGGAAACTGGTGCAGATGGAGATTGAAGAGTCTTTAAGATTGTCAGGACGCTGGGTTTCATGACATCTTATTACAATTGTCCTCAGACTTTTCAATGTTAGGATCTCTCCTCTCCTCTCCTCTCCTCTCCTCTCCTCTCCTCTCCTCTCCTCTCCTCTCCTCTCCTCTCCTCTCCTCTCCTCTCCTCTCCTCTCCTCTCCTCTCCTCTCCTCTCCTCTCCTCTCCTCTCCTCTCCTCTCCTCTCCTCTCCTCTCCTCTCCTCTCCTCTCCTCTCCTCTCCTCTCCTCTCCTCTCCTCTCCTCTCCTCTCCTCTCCTCTCCTCTCCTCTCCTCTCCTCTCCTCTCCTCTCCTCTCCTCTCCTCTCCTCTCCTCTCCTCTCCTCTCCTCTCCTCTCCTCTCCTCTCCTCTCCTCTCCTCTCCTCTCCTCTCCTCTCCTCTCCTCTCCTCTCCTCTCCTCTCCTCTCCTCTCCTCTCCTCTCCTCTCNCCCTCTCCTCCTCTTCCCCCTCCTCACCCCTCCCCTCCCCTCTCCTCTTCCTTCCCCCCTCTCTCTCTTGCTATCTCTCTTGCTTGTACTGGTGAGCTTCCCTAGGATATGCCAAGCATTTAACAAGGGCTCTACAACTAAGTCATATGCCCACCTTCAGAAACCTTTACACTTGAAAAGATTTTTGAAGCCTCCAAGAAATTGTTTAGATGTATTAATGGTTTGTATTAATTATTTGTCTCACTGATGTGACCAATACCTGACCGAAGCAATTAAGGAAGGGAGGGTTTATGTTGTCCTATGTGTCCAGGAGCTTCCAGCACATTATGCTAGGGAAGATGCAGTGGCAGGAGCAGCAGGTGGCTGGTCACGACGATGAATGCATAGTCAGGATGCAGAGAGTGATCAGTCTTTGTGCTTAGCTCATCTTTCCATGCTTTATTCAGTTGAGGGCCTGAGACCACGGTACCTTCAATGAACCTAATCTAAATAACCCCTCACAGTGTTGCTCAGAGATTTGTTTCCATGGAGATGATAAATTCCATCAAGTTGACAATCATGATTAAGTATCACATTTATTAAATAGAAATTAAAGTTCAGAAATTTAAAATGAAGCATTTGCTAATTAAAATTTTTTAACTTACAATATAAATGACATTTTAAAATTTATTTTTTATTTATTTATTTATTTGAATGTATTGTCTGCATGTAGGTTTGTGCATCTGTGTCGTGCAATGCCGCAGAGGTCAGAAGAGGGCGTCGGATTCCCCTGGAACTGGAGTTCTCCTGGAATTGGAGTTACAGACAGTTCTCAGCCACCATGTGGGTGCTGGGGATCAAACCCAGGTCCTCTGTAAGAGCAGTCGGTGCTCTTAACCACTAGGCCATCTCTCCAGCCCCCATAAATGACATTTTAAATGAAACATTTTCCTAAAAATTTAAGAGAAGAATGACGTTGTTTGATAATTTTTCAAATGTCATCAATATTGGGTTCAATAGTATCCCACTGAATTCTTATCTCTTTCTGATGCACTGTTTTGGTTAATACACATAAAGACAATCTGGCTTCATGTTGATATATTTGAACAAGAGAGAATGCACTTTTTCCATATAGGTGCAGGTATTTTTCTCTGATACGATACCAAAACTTCAAAAGTTATAGTTCCTAAAAGCTATTTGTGACATGGAATCTGAAACCATATTAATAGCCTTTTTTTCCCCCTCTGTTACATTAACATCTATAGATCTGTCTTGAATTTTGAGTGGCTCTCTTACATATGCTTGATTTTGTGTGGATAGTTTGGAAATTGTCCTTCCAAATATGTGTTCATGTTGTTAAAAATCACATTTATTTAACTCTTTACTCAGGAATAACATTAAGAATTAGGAAACAACAAGTGTAGTGGACACAAATACTCTGGAATTCTTACTTTTGAAAACTGAAACTATAAATATTGTTAGTTATTTTTCTATTTTTTCTTTTTTATGTGTATGAGTGTACTGTCTGCATGTAGGTTGGTGAACCCATGTCATGCAATGCCTCAGAGGTCAGAAGAGGGCGTCAGATTCCCCTGGAACTGGAGTTAAAGATGGTTCTTAGCCGCCATGTGGGTTCTGGGAATGGAACCCGGGTCCTCTGCAAGAGCAGTCGGCGCTCTTAACGGCTGAGCCATCTCTCAGTTAGCTATTTTTCTTGACATGGGAGGATCCCTATGTTAATATTGGAGGTGAAAGACACTGGAAAATGTTTTCAGAGTCCAGTTAATTATAGTTCATATTTCAGTTGTTATTGTAAATCAAAGTGGTATGTGTAAACTGGCTCGTTCAATCCACAGCTCATTCACAATTCACCGGTACCTTGTTGGGGGACAGTGTGTCTGTCTTGTAGGTAGCCCAAAACTTGTTTGATCATCATGCTGAACATTACAAAGAAATGCACTGAGGACTGAGAGAAACTAAAGTTAATAATTTGTACTCATTCATCAAGGACATTTAGAGCTGACATCGACATGAAAATCCCCACTGGGAGCTGGAGAGATGGCTCAGTTTAAGAGCACTGACTGCTTTTGCAGAGGACCTGGGTTTGAATTCCAGCACCCACATGGCAGCTAACAATCATCCCTAACTCCAGTTCCAGGGGATTTGACTCCCTCTTCTGAACTCTGTGGGCATTGCAAGACATGGTTGCATTTACATACATGCAGGCAATGCACTCATCTACATAAAATAAACATAAATAAAATATTGGAAAAGAGAGAGCAGGCAGTTGGGGAGATGTGCAGAGTGTGGGGTCTTAGGGGGTTGGAGTGTGGACACAGGAGGAGGATATGATCATATTTATTGTATATGTGCATGAAATTCTCAAGGAATAAATTAAAAGAAGAGAAAATACTACCAGGAGACAGAGAGAGATTGCCATATTTACTTTTATGATGCCATTAAAAATATACTTTTTAGAGAATATTTTGGAAATCAAATTGGATAATTTTGTGTTTTAAACTCTCAAAGCAGATAACCAATGCGGTTTAATTTTTTCCTGGTTGGGTTTAGTGTAAGAATAACTTCTGCTTCCTTTATTAGTTGGTATTTGTATAACTATTTTATTTGAATTCATTATAACTGATATGTTCCTTTTCTTTTAAAAATATTTTATTTATTATTTTTTGTATATGAGTGCATTGCCTGCATGGATGTATGTAAATGCATGCAGAGGTCAGAAGAGGGCATCAGACATCCTGGAACTGGATTCCTAAGGACTGTCAGCAGCCCTGTGGGTGCTGGGAACTGAACCCAAGTTCTCTGCAAGAGCAGCCAGTGCTCCTAACTGCTGAGCCATCCCTCGAGCCCCAATATGTTCCTTGTCTAACAGCTTGTAACAATAATAAAGTACCAAGAATATCTTTTTGTTCTACAAAAATAGAGATTTTTATTAGCGACTCATCACTTTACAAAGACAAAGGCAAAGTTACATGAATGATAAAGTCTTGAGCCTAAAATCTAATTGGAGAAGTAAAGAATCTGTTCTATCATTCGAATCTCAAACATTACTGCAAAGACTTAGAATTTCCCAGAATGCCTTTTGTGAACTCTGTAGAATCTCGCCTGATTGGGTGTTGCCGGAAGTTGATACGACCTCTGGCTGAACTCCCAAGAACACTGTGAGAAATCCAGGGAGACCTGGATGGGACTTCCATGAGAGTTTGGACAGATGGTCCTTGTGTTTTTTAATCTTTACTAACAGCCTCCTTGCAGCAGCTGGGAGACAAATGGCCTTCGTTCTCTTTGTCTCCTAGATTGCCTAGTCATTGTGAAAAAGCTCAAGTAGAGTTATTTGTGCTCAAATCCAAAGGTTGCATTCATGTCTGGATTGCTTTAAATGAGAAAGAGGAGAATAGACATTGAGTCTTGAGGATGCTTACTAAAAGGATGCTGCGTTTAACAGTGTTTTTGTGTATCTTGTTTTACACAGTGCAGCTTATATGCTATTTGAGCTGCATGCTGTGCAATCCCTGATTTGCTTTCCTCCTTGACGCTCTCATTCGTCACTCTCCCCACATTCCCGTGCCTCCTGACTGTGTCTTTCTTTTCCTTAATTTGAGGTCTCTGTGTAGCTAGAAGGAAGAACTCGTTTCTGCTTGTTTCCTCCAAGTGCTCCCACCGTTTGCTATCTCCACGCTTTCTTGGGTCCTGAGCCGCCTGCCACTGTTAGGCACATCTGGACTCGCAGTGGCTGGTGGTCACAGCATGTAGAGATTGTCTGGAGGGCTAGAAGGGACTTAGATGAGATGATTTAACCTAACCTTTTTCATTTTTACAAACAAGCAGATGGGTTTCTGGAGGAGAACAGACTGATTTGTAAGTCGCTATAAGCACTCAGTGTAGGGCGAGGGCCTCCTGCTCTCTACGTGGCTGCTGTGTTTTGGATCCTGTGTAGTTAAGGCTCATTTCATCACTGAGACCATCCTCATTGTTTTAAAGAATGAGACTGAGGCTTAGGACCTCTTCCAACCCCAAGTTCGGAACCCCCAACAGCTGGTCTGCACGACCCACATTTGCTCTGCTGTCGTCCTCTGTTCTCCCTCTTCCACTCACACAGGACCAAGTGGTCAGATGTCCCAGCAGCTTGTGGGCCTACACCAGTAGAAAGCATGGATTAAAAATACCGTTTAAAAGGGGACATCATCGCGACCCCCTTTGTCCAGCAAAAGAAGACATGACACGAGAGCGATCTTCCTCGAGCAGTTTATTCGGGTATCCTTACATCCGCTCTCCCCCTTTCCCTTCCCGGTTCACCACCTATAAGGCATGTCACAACCAATCAACTTCCACCACGTGGGTCTCAAGGATAGGATATCTCTATGCGGAACAGAAGGCTTCAGCAAGGCCAAACCAAATAAGGACATGTTTACTGCATGGAGCGCTCATCCCCGTGGGGGTGGGAGGCGGAAACTGGTGCCATCTTTGAGGCGCGGCACTTCGCAGCTCCCAACAGGACATCATTCAGTTCCTTTAAGATTTAGACAATTGATCTAGGAAAATAAATTTTGAGACCTCATCCATGACTTGAAAGTTCATTAAAACATCTCTTCAGTACCTTCCCACTTAGCTGAGCCCATGCTATAGAAGAAAAACGTTAAGTATAAAATTTATGCATCAGTATTTTAATCAAGTCAGAATCTCCTTCCTGACTCTTCAGCATGGGAGTTAAAAAATCTGCATTTAAATTGTGATGCTAAAATATAGATCTCAAGGACCCAAGAGGCCCTTCCTCAGAGGACCATGTGCAGAGAGGATGAACTTTGGGTTTATCTTTGATTCTGCCAGCTCTTAGAAAGTTCAGGAATAAGCTGGAGGGAGGAACAGCTTTTGGAAATAACAAGAAACTGCTTAGGGATTTGGTATAGAACTTCATTTAATGATAAGATTTTCCCAGTCATTCAGAATGGTTGAATCTACATGATCTGACATGAACTGTGGTGTGGGACTGCTAATAGGCAATTTATTCAACAGCTGTAGGAAGGGTTATTGATTTCTGTCAACAGTCACACATATTTGTTTTGTGGTGATGCCGGGCAGCTGCTGGAGAAGTACTAGGGTCCCTTAAGTGTTGCATACATGATTCTCATAGTCAAGGCAGTCATGCAGGAGCAGAGGCTCACATGATTCAAATTCAAAAGGGAAGGACCCCTTTTGGGAATATCTTTGGGTGTAGAGAAACAATTTTGGGGTTTGTGTGAGTAAAAGAGAGAATATAGTATTTACCACCTCATGAAGTTTTCCCCAAATCATCTGTCTAGTCCCAACCCTTTTCCATTTGCAGATAGCCTAATACATTGCAGTCAGATTAGTCTCCATACGGCCTCTTCTGAAGATGTATAATTATCTGGCAGATATATTTTCATTGATTTCACATTGAATCATAACACAACTTCTGTACCTGATATTCAAAGTCCTCCATACTAGAGACATGCACCTGATCTGCCTTTCTGTCTGGATCCCTTCTTTTGCTCATCAAACCACTTTCCAGAGTGAACCTTGTGTTTCTGTCTCCTGTCATTTGTCATTCAGTGTACTGTCTTTTCATCTTCCCTTTCACCTGCGTAAACATGTCCTACACACCTGGTACCTTGAATAGTGCCCCGCAAAAACAATCACTCGGTGAACACTGAATTAAATGGAATCCTTTGGGCCTCATTTTTCTTATTTGAGTTCTTAGGATCCAAAGGTATCTGTGACCATACTTAACTACAGTTAAAGGATGGCTCTTTGGATGTTTCTTGATGATGGGGTTATAAGGAAGAGACCAATAAGAAGAGCAGGTTGGACTTGGGTTTTCAGTATGGCCTGAACCAGCCCGGTGTTCAACTGGAATGACGTCTGCAGGAGGCTGTGCTGCTCGCCCACTCTCCTCTCACCCACAGTTTAATTTTTTTTATTTATGTTTTTATTTATGTGTATGAATGTACTGTCTGCATGTAGGTCTGTGCACCCGTTTCGTACAATGCCACGGAGGTCAGAAGAGGGTGTCGGATTCCCCTGGAACTGGAGTTCTCCTGGAATTGGAGTCGAAGACGGTTCTCAGCCGCCATGTGGGTGCTGGGGATTGAACCCGGGTCCTCTGCAAGAGCAGATAGCACTCTTAACCACTAGGCCATCTCTCCAGCCCCCTCACCCACAGTTTAAAAGGAGGTTTTCAAAGAGCAACACTGGCAAATGTCAGTATAACTTCTGAGACATACAAGTCCCCAAAGAAGGAGGGAGCTAGCTGACCAATCAGGTGGGGTCTCTAATCTCTTCCTTGGCCAACTGCTGTCCTGACAAGCTCATACTCTCTTATTACCACCTTTTCCATTTTGTCTATCAGTGAGTCTCATGTTCTTTTTCTTTTAAAAATTAAAATTTTTATGTGTATGAGTATTATGCCTGCATGTGTGTAAGTGTACCTGTGTCTTGCAATGCCCACAGAGAACAGAAGAGGGCGTTGGATCCTCTGGAATAGGAGTTACAGTTAGCTGCCATGTTGGTGCTGGGAGTTGAACTTGGGTCTTCTGCAAGAACAGCCAGTGCTCTTAACCGTGGAGCTAGATCTCCAGCCCCTCATGTTTGCTTTCAATACATCACAGAGCGCCGACCACACAATCTCCATTTAGAAGAGTACAATTTTTGCCAGGGAAATGAATGTAAGGATTTCATTTTGCTGCACAGATTCCCCTTTTAATCCAGGCACACATTGTCTGTAGGTGTTTGTTACACACACTTAGAGATTGATAGCTCCTTTCCTTTCAGTTGGGTTCAGCACCCTCCCCTCCCTGTCCTAGACACTATCTCCTCCTGGAGTTAAGAAGTCCTTTGAAGCTGACCTGGTTACTATGTCTTGATTAATTCCATGCCACAGCCCTGCCTAGCTATAATTGCAGCATGCTGAAGCAAAAATCTTAATGATTTACACCAAAATCAGATGCCAGAAAATTGCCTTCAATGATGCTATTGAAGATGATTTCTCATGGGCTGGTCTGTGGTAAACATTACCTCAGTGGAGCAGAGCTGTGCCATTTCAGTTTAGGAAAGTCAAGAATGTGATGAGTGGGAAAGTTAACTGAACAACCACCTCAGGTTCTGTTGACCGGATACGATTCACTGTGCGTGTGTGTGTGTGTGTGTGTGTGTGTGTGTGTGTTTGATTCCTTTGATAGACTCAACATCTAGAAAGGATGCAAATTCTTTTTTTGAGTCAGAAAGCTCTCTGTTACTAAGGAAGAAGGGATGGTGGATGTTAGAGATAGCTATTATGGGTCTGGAGAGAAGGCTCAGTGGTTAAGAATGCGTACTGCTGTTATAGAGGACTAGAGTTCAGCTCCTGGCACCGTGCTGGGCAGTTCACAATCACCTATAACTCTGGCTCTAGGGGCTCTAAAGCCCTCTTAAGGTCTTTGTGGCACCAGAACTTATGTGTTCACAATTAAATCCACACCAAATAAAAATAAATCTTAAAACAGAAACAGGCATTGTAATAGTCTCTTTCATACCAAGCCTTATTTTCTACCCAAGTTCCAAGTCATCTCTTTGTCGACCTGTGTCCTGAACACCTCTGCTTTTCCTGTTTCCTTTGGCTTCTGGGGCTGTCCTTGTTTGCAGGCCTGTGAACTGCTGCCTCTAGCTGCTGACACTCATTTTCTCCTGTGAATCCTTCTGTGAGTGGTCCCTTGAAAGAGAGAACTCACATTTGGGAATCCTATAACTTTTGTTTCCTCTACCATGCATATTTATCACACCTTCATTTGTATGAAAAACATTTGTATATATTTGCATATATAATTTATCTTTTTATGAGACCATGAATTCTAAATTGCAAAGGCCTCATTTTAGGTATGATCGAATCTGTCAGTATAAAAAACATTGTTAATACCATATTCATTTATCAAAGAAGTATTTATTGAATGATTCCTATGTGCCACACTCCTGTTTTTGGCAAGAGCCACATTGCTTTTAGGGGAACTAGACCAGGGTGAATGACAATGTGGTATGGTAAAAGACTTGAAATAGAAGTTATTAAGTGAAATGAAAGGATAGTAGACTATTTAGTCTTATTTATTGGACATATAAATGGTTTTCTAGACATCACATAGAAATGAATTATTTGGATAACTTCAAGTAACAAGATACCCAAAGTTACAAGTCTAGCATCTTATGAGAAAATAATGTGAATGGCAGAATTGACTGTACACAAGAAAAGTGGCTCACAATCTTGGAGCTTTTCTATAAGAACATTCATCCAGGCTATAAACAGTTTCCAGGCTATTTGCAGCTTGATTTTTCTATGTCCCACAATGAAAGACACCACACACTTTACATACATCCATAGTTTTGATTAGCCCTACCCCTACTTCTGCTTCCCCCCCCATAACCTACCCCTGCTTCTGCTTCCCCCCATACCCTACCCCTACTTCTGCTTCCCCATACCCTACCCCTACTTCTGCTTCCCCCATACCCTACCCCTACTTCTGCTTCCCTCCCCATACCCTACCCCTACTTCTGCTTCCCTCCCCATACCCTACCCCTACTTCTGCTTCCCCTGATGCCCT